>CAUYUJ010002492.1:229282-335807 GCA_963575745.1 Prorocentrum cordatum
GCCGCCGGCCCCCTCTCTCGGAGAATGGGCCATTGGAAGAGCTAAGTCATGAGGCCTTGGCGCTGTCGTGAAGCAGTATCGAAACTTCATGCGAAGCCGATTCGCAATCAGCAAAACCAACTGATCACAAGAGGGGTTACCACACCTGGCGATTGGTAAGACGTGTATGGTTTACGGGCTTGATTACCACACCTTGCGATTAAAGGGCCGCGGGAGTTCTCGCAGTTTGGGTTACCACGCCTTGCGATGGATGTGCGTGAAAAGCGGCACCGAATTTCAGAAATGTGGCAAATCCCCCGTGTTTTTGGACCCTCACCCCGCGGATCTGCGTGAGGGGTGGCACCGAATTTCAGAAATGTGGCAAATCCCCTGTGTTTTTGGACCCTGACCCCGCGGATCTGCGTGAGGGGGTGGCACCGAATTTCAGAAATGTGGCAAATCCCATGTGTTTTTGGACCCTGACCCCGCGGATCTGCGTGAGGGGTGGCACCGAATTTCAGAAATGTAGCAAATCCCTTGTGTTTTTGGACCTGACCCCGCGGATCTGCGTGAGGGGTGGCACCGAATTTCAGAAATGTGGCAAATCCCATGTGTTTTTGGACCCTGACCCCGCGGATCTGCGTGAGGGGTGGCACCGAATTTCAGAAATGTGGCAAATCCCATGTGTTTTTGGACCCTGACCCCGCGGATCTGCGTGAGGGGTGGCACCGAATTTCAGAAATGTGGCAAATCCCCTGTGTTTTTGGACCCTGACCCCGCGGATCTGCGTGAGGGGTGGCACCGAAGTTCAGAAATGTGGCAAATCCCATGTGTTTTTGGACCCTGACCCCGCGGATCTGCGTGAGGGGTGGCACCGAATTTTAAAAATGTGGCAAATCCCATGTGTTTTTCCCAACCATCCTGTGGTGTTGGGTCCTCGGTTTGAAGAGACGGTGCCCCGCGTTCCTCCTCCTTCCTCCCGCTGCCCCCTCCTCCTCCCTCCCCCTTGCCTCTGCCCTCCGCATGTCTCTGTTTCGGCACATCCCTCACGCGTTCCGTGGCCCCATAGGGAGCTCCAGCGAAGGCCCCAGTGGCAGGGTCCGCATGGCGGCCCCGCATTTTGGCGCACCCCTCACACGGTTCGTGGCCCCATAGGGAGCTCCACCGAAGGCCCCAGTGGCAGGGTCCGCATGGCGGCCCCGCCCCATTTTGGCGCACCCCTCACACGGTTCATGGCCCCATAGGGAGCTCCACCGAAGGCCCCAGTAGCAGGGTCCGCATGGCGGCCCCGCATTTTTGCGCACCCCTCACACGGTTCGTGGCCCCATAGGGAGCTCCACCGAAGGCCCCAGTGGCAGGGTCCGCATGGCGGCCCCGCATTTTGGCCCGCCCTCAAACGGTTCGTGGCCCCATAGGGAGCTCCACCGAAGGCCCCAGTGGCAGGGTCCGCATGGCGGCCCCGCATTGGGGCGCACCCCTCACACGGTTCGTGGCCCCATGCGGAGCTCCACCGAAGGCCCCAGTGGCAGGGTCCGCATGGCGGCCCCGCATTTTGGCCCGCCCTCACACGGTTCGTGGCCCCATAGGGAGCTCCACCCAAGGCCCCAGTGGCAGGGTCCACATGGCGGCCCCGCATTTTGGCGCACCCCTCACACGGCTCGTGGCCCCATAGGGAGCTCCACCGAAGGCCCCAGTGGCAGGGTCCGCATGGCGGTCCCGCCCCATTTTGGCGCACCCCTCACACGGTTCGTGGCCCCATAAGGAGCTCCGCCGAAGGCCCCCATGGCAGGGTCCGCATGGCGGCCCCGCCCCATTTTGGCGCACCCCTCACACGGCTCGTGGCCCCATAGGAAGCTCCACCGAAGGCCCCAGTGGCAGGGTCCGCATGGCGGCCCCGCCCCATTTTAGCGCACCCCTCACACGGTTCGTGGCCCCATAGGGAGCTCCACCGAAGATGATGCCCACAATTGCGGTATTAACACTTGCTTATGGTTGGGTCTTTCGCCACGCTAATTGGACCCTGACCCCGCGGATCTGCGTGAGGGGTGTTGATTTCGAGCCCTCCCAGCAATTCAGACAACGCGCCCAGGGGACGCTAAAAATCCCGTTTGGGCCTCCCCCCCCTCGCGCGGTCAATCAACTAGTTACAATAACCAGCAAGAAGTCAACTAGTTACAGTAACCAGCAAGAAGCAGAACTGTAACACTGGAAACTAACAACTACAACTGGTACTGGAAACTGCGAACCCGTGCCTCGCAGCCTGGTGGCCCCACAAGGGGGCCGGCGGATTATCGGCATTATTATTATTATCATTATTATTAGTATTATTCGTCTTATTATTCATATTGATAGTATTATTATGATTATTCGCATTCTGTTTCGTATTACTATTCTTGGTATTATGATTATGGTTCTTCTTCCTAGTATTATCATTATGCGTCTTAGTATGGTGATTTTTCTTATTACTATAATTCTTCGTATTCGTATTATTAATGTTCTTCTTATGTTTCGTATGAGTATCCCGCTTTTTCTATTTTTCTTCGTATTATTGTTCGCATTATTAGTCTGATTGCGTTTCGTTTGTTTCCTCCCCCTCCTCCTCCTCCCCGTCCTCCTCCTCCTTCTCCTCCTCCTCCTCTTCCTCCTCCTCCTCCTCCTCCTCCCCCCTCTCCTGCGCCATGTTTGTGGCGCGAGGTCCTGTTGTTGAGGTGCTGCCAGTGGCCCCCCTCCAGCGGGTATCACATGGCACCGCAGGAGGGGGCCACTCCGAAAATTGGCCGCGCTGCCCGACGAGGAGGCCGACGAAGGACGAGAGGGGGAGAAACGGGCGGGGGGGGCGAAAGAGCGCGACGAAAAGGGGGGCCGCGCACGACGGCCCTAACGAGGAGGGGAGGACGAGAGGGGGGATTGCGGGAAGCTGCGGGCCGCGACCGCCCCGCCCTGTCCCAGCGCCCCATCCTCACACCCCACTCTCCATGCCCAACCACTCCCATCCCCCCCTTCCCCTCAGAGGTGGAAGTATTTCAGGACAAGGATGCAGCTGCTGCCGACGGGGGGGATGCGGTTCAGGGAGAGGCGGTAGTTCTTCAGGGCAAAGATGCCGCTGACGATGGAGAGGATGCGGTTCAGGGAGTGGCATGAAGAGCCCGCCAGGGGTGGACGTCTTTCAGGACGGGAATGTAGATGCTGAGGACGGGGAGGATGCGGTTCAGGAAGAGGTGGTAGTACTGCACGGCAAGGGCGTTGTTGCTGACGATGGAGAGGGTGCTGTTCAGGAGGTGGCAGTTCATGGGGAGTGGTTGGGGCGCGGGTCGGACGCCAGGAGGACGCATTCGTTGGCTGTGACGACGTCGGGCGCGCGGGCACCTCGCGACGGGGCCGCGGTCGCCGAGCGGTGCAAGTATTGGTCCAGGGCTGCGCAGCTGCTTACTGCGGCAGGTGATGCGGCTGACTCGCTCGCGGAGGGCGTGGACCTCACTCTGATATAAGTGCGACCGCGAGCACGATGTTGCCGAAGGTGAGGAATGGCCTGGATTCCGGGTTGACCTCGAGGTGGGAGAAGAAACCGCCGCCTGCGATGTCGCTGCACCATATGTGTGATCGGTCGACCCATTCGCGCGCGTCTTGTTCCCGTGGGCATTGGGCCCTCAGATTGCCGAGTAGTTCGTGGATGGTCTGCGCCATTGATTTGTCGGCCTGATCTCGTTTTACGGGATGCCCTGGCATTTTGGGGGGGGGGTCGTTGGGAGGGGGGAGCATCGGCCTGAGACTGGTAGATCCAGTCGCCCTTGTTGATGCTGAAGGCCACGACGTTCTGGTCCGTTAGCTGTCGAGTGCAGCATGGGTCGTAGTTAACGTCGCCTGGGGACTTCCACTGAGGGGCGCCTGTCTGCACGTTGCGGCAGCAAGCGCGGCCGCCTGTTTACGTCGGCGTCGGCAGGAAACCTGGCGGCAACACTGCATAGCGGTTGGGGTCAGGCCGCAGGACGTCGCCTAATCTGCATGTTTGCGGAGCGACGGGGTTGCGAAATATTGGAGGGGGGGGGGGGGTCGGCGTCGTCGTTGTGGTTTGTATTGGGGCTCTGCCTGGTGGTGGCCCCGTCGGCGGCGGCGGCTGGCGCGTTGTCGGCGTCGCGTTCTGGTTGTATGTGAGCTGGGAGATCGTCGGCATAGGTGGAGGGATGGCCCGTTGGACCCATGGTGTCGTCCTTCTGTGCATGAGCTGCAGGTCGGCGTATGCTTCGATAGCACGCGCTGGTCGCGGCGCTTGATGTGGCCGTACTTCTGAGATGGCTGCATTCCACTCGGGAAAATAGCCCTGGGTCCAGCTGATGGGCTGAAAGCCAGCGTCGCGTAGCTTCTGGTAGTGCTGGAACAAGTGGCGAGCGCCGTGGTTGTCCTCGTCCTCGGTGAGGTACTGTCCTGCTTTGTGGGCGTCCTGTTCATACAGCTTGTCGATGTCGTTGACCTTGCTCAACATGGCGCCGCCTAGCAGTATTTCTGCGGGTGGCTTGTATACTGGTGGTCCGCAATCCGGCCGCTGACTTATCTCTATCAGTTGTAAACCCGACGTGGTGAACGATGATATCCGTCTTGCGTGCCTCCGCGTGGAAGTTGGTGGTTCCGTCGGTTCTTGCTGCGCGTGTATCCGAGGTCGCGGTGATCTCTTGTAATATCTTGGCTGGGTACTCGATGAGGGCCTTGTCTATGATGGATGGGGAAGTCGCTGGTGGGTGAACTCAGTTTTAGAATCGTCGCGCGGTCGATCTCCGTCTTGGGTAGCGGTGGCGTTCGGTATGATCCTGGCCATGCTGATAGGCGTGCGTCTTCCCGTTGGTGGCAGAAATACACGGGCACTCGCTGTCCTCTGAGGTCGGTTTCTTCGCAGTGCAGTCCGCCGATGGTCTATGGAGTAATGCGATGGCGATCGACGGGGAGTATGTTGTTGTTCGTGTATGGGTGTACTGCTCCTCCTCCGCGGACCTCCACAATGTCTCTTGCGCACGCTGTCAGCGCGCCGGTCTCCGAGGTGGGGCGCAGCGCGCCGCAGTCGGCGATTGCCAAGATGTGTACGCATTCTGGGTGGATCCCTCTATGTTGCTGTGAATGGTTGTGCGCTCTATATCCTCGAAGTCGCGGCGCTTTCCCATGCCTTTCCTTTTGAGGATGTGCAGTGTCTGGAGGTTCGCGAGGGGCTCTTCGTCCTTGTTCTTCCATGGTGGTACTTGTAGTAGCGGTGGTTCGGCGGTTGCCAGCCTTTGGATGTCGCGCCGCTCCAAGTCGCGGGCGGGGGTCTTCTTGGGGTCGCGGTCGTTTGCTGCATCTTCTTGCGTGCAGTACGTTGCCATAGTGCGGCAGTGGGGGCAATGAACAGGTCGATCCACCCAATTGTCTGCGTCGGTCCATAGCTCGTCGTTGGAGTGCACGATGAAACTGTCCAGCGCGATGATCCAGCCCCCCTTGACCTCCTCCTTCCAACGCTCCCCAGTTGCTGCGAGGCAGGCATTTGCCATGTGGTTCCGGTAGGTGGCGCGCACGAAGCCCCCCCTTCACTGCCGCGGGTACGTAGGCATACCCCAGGTCGAGGTAGACGCAGGTGAAGTTGCACGACAAGGTTCCAGCCGCGGTGACTCCTTGGGATGACCTTACGACGCCAACGCCAGGAGCCGCGCCTTGTGGCTCTGCTTGGGGCCACCTGGGGTGTAGATAAGCACCTTCTTGTTGTCGCAGCCATTGCTGTTGGCGATGAGGGTCGTCGATCCTTCTCGCCGGTACTCGGGCGGCGCCTCGCTTCGTGTCTTTCGCGGGCCTGAGTGGGTAACTCCAGCTCGCTGCTGGTTGGCGCAGTCTAAGTCCTTGACTCCGCTGGCGCAGCGGAGCTGGACGTCGGTGACGTCGATGCTCTTGGGGAATTTGCCAAACACGTCTGCGGGTAGTGAGACGTCTTCTTCTTCGTGATCTCGATGAGGCACTGTAAACCCATGAGGGCGTGGATCCAGGGGGGGCTTCACGCTGCGCTGCCCTCGGCAAAGACGGCGCCAAGCGCGCGGGTCGGCTGCGCTCAGCTCTCGAGCCGAAGCAGCGCTACGACGCGCAGGTCATAGATCGCCGTGGCCACGCATTTGCGGTGTGGCCACCATCCGTCGCCTGCCCAGCGCGCTCATTGCCCCCTGAGGTTCTCGGTCGCGTAGTCTCTTGCTCCATTCCAGGTAATAGTACGGGTCCAGGGGGGAGTAGGAATTCATCGGGTCACTTTCCCGGTCCTAGTCCTTGCGGTCTCTGGGCCGCGTCCATCCGCGGTAGGCGGCGCCCATGATGTCGCAAGCCAGGAGTCTGCACAACTCCGCGGCGCGGTTCTTCTCGCCGCATCTTTGCCCGTTGCCGTGTGTCCAGTTGAGCAGCGGTTTCGCCCTGAGCTGCGATTGCATCCTCCGCGTCGCAATTCTGGCACATGTATTGCGAGTGCTGCAGTCGGTCTCATTGCAGTATGTCCAGTCATGCAGTGGTCGACGGTGCCGGGGCTCACTCCGCCAATGCCCACCGCGCTTGTAAATTCTAGTAGTAGCCAACAGCTTGCTGCGTTTCTCCAGTCATTGACGGCGGCGGGGAACTCCATAATCATGGGGCCTTGGTGCTGGCGCATGTACATGCCAGCAGTATCGTAGTCCGCTATATATATATATATACACACGTATATATTGTCACACGTGCGTCGCCGTTCAAATTGCTTGGGAGACAGGCGCTGTAGCCCCCAAGGACGTCGTCGGCCCTCAGGGGGCGGGTCTGGCATCCATTCCATGTCTCGCTCGATGCTTCCGCAATGATGGCGGCCACCCGCCCGCGCAGTAGTTGGTCTCTCCAGAAATGCACCGCATCCCATGTCGCGAGGTCGTTCTTGGTCACGTCGCAGGAAGTGTCAATGGCTAGTACTGTTATGCTGTAGTCGTAGTGACTGAGGTGTTCGATCCTTTGCTGCACGTCGCCGCTGCTCGTGCGCCCCTCGCTGAGATGCAGCAACACCTGCTTCGCTGCGCCTCGTGGTCTCGGTACTGGCTTAGGTTAAAGTCAGGGTTCGTCTGGTACTGCAGCAGATATGGGCGCTTCTCATGTAGCTTCGTAGTCCTTGGTGTACATCGGTGGTATGTCAGTCTTGTATCTGGTAAATTGTGCGTGCAGTGGGGGTGGTTTGGATTTGATGTTGGCTCTCTGCTCGTCTTGTAAAGCTTATGTGTTTGCTTCTGCGGTTGCGTCGTCGCGCGCGTTCCCGTTGCCTCTCCAGGGTGCCGCACGTTCATCGCATGCTAGTAGGTGCGTGACCAGTCGTTCAAATGTGCGGTATTCGTGGGAGCACGTCAGGCATCTCGCCCCATGAGCCCATCTCTTTGAGTGATCGCCTTTTGAATGGTTATTGTCCATGTGTGCGTAGAATGCGTTGGTACCCGTGGAAGTGGCTCCGCATTCGTAACACATGATGGTATTGTCGTTGTGTGTCTTCGGTGATGAGTCTTGGGGCCAGTTCGTTGTCCTGGTAAGGTATGGTTATTGTACCATTGTCGTATGCGCTCGAGGCCGAGGTTGTGCCGTGTGTGGCGCTGTGCCACCGTCTCCACCTGGGCCGTAAGTACTTGGGGTTCGCACGTATTGCGCTGAAGACGGGGTCGACGTCTACGTTAGGGTGCAGCTTGTGGTCGTCGTCGACGTACGTCCACGTCCATTGTAGGCCGTCGCACATCATCCGTCACCATGATGCCTAGCTACTAAGGTTGGCGCCTATGTAGTAGTAGTAGTAGTAGTAGTAGTAGTAGCAGTAGTAGTAGTAGTAGTAGTAGTAGTAGTAGTAGCAGTAGTAGTAGTAGTAGTAGTGCATGTGGTAGTAGTCTTGGTAAAACCTCAGCCTAAGAAAGTACATTGCCATGTTCGCCTCTGGGCGTTTGACGTTGGCGAGCACGGTGCTGTTGTGGACATTATGGTTGTCCTTGTTGCTGGCCTTATATCCAGCAGCCATCCTGTATCTATTGAAGTATTATGTCTCGATGGTGCGGAACTGTCCCTGATTCAGCTGGTTCCAGGTGGGAGAGTTGTAGAATTGAATAGAATTGGTCAGCGAGTCATTGAGGAGGGTCTTGTTGTCCGTGCTTCTACTCTCCGCTGTATCTCTGGGCCGTCCTGCGTCATATATGTCCTCCCTCCTCCTCCTCATCCTCCTCCTGTTCCCTCCTTCGCCTCGTCCTCTTCCTTTTCCCTCCTTCTTTTCCTCCTCCTTTTCCCTCCTTTTTCTTTTCCTCCTCCTCCTCCTCCTCCTCTTCCTCACCCTTTGCCCTCCTTCTCCTTCTCCTCCTCCTCCTCCTCCTCCTCCTCCTCCTCCTCCTCCTCCTCATCATCATCATCATCATCATCATCATCATCATCATCATCGTCAATGTCAACAGCATGATGATGATCATCATCATCATCATCATCATCATCATCATCATCATCATCATCATAATCATCATCATAAGCATCAGCATCAGCATCATCATCATCATCAGATTCCCTCATGTTCCTCCTCCTCCTCCTCATCCTCCTTCTCCGATCCTCCTGCTCTCACGCTCGATCGCGCACGCGCACGGCAGTGCGAGGGGGGACAGGAGGAGGATGTTGTCTTTGCTTGCACTGTCGCGTCTACTCTTAAGGAGTGCAGACAAAGGGACTGGGACACACTTGTAAAGTTCCCATGCGAACTTGAAACAGGAATTAGAGGAAAGTCAGGCTCGACTAGCGCCCTGCGAAACCAGATGTTTAAACATGCGTTCAACGACTACAACCTGCTCAGGTCTCTAATTCGATAACTGCCTTCTCGCTCCGGCCGGGGCGTCTCGCCTGGCCCGGGCGGTACCTTGCTGAGGCTTCCGCTGATGGCGAAGAGGGACGGAAGGGGACGGAGCAGGAGGAGGAGGAGGAGGAAGGACGAAGGAGCAGGAGGAGCAGGAGGAGGAGGAGGAGGAGGGAGGGAGAAGGGATGAGGGAGCACGGAGCAGAGGATGGACGCTCTGACCGCGCGGCGTAGCGCCGGCGCGCCCCCGCCTCCTCCGTCCTGGCCCCGTCAGCGGAGTCCACCACGAAGATGATGCCTGCTCCCGCGGCCTTCCCCTCGACCTCCTCCCCCTCCCCCTCCTCGGCCTCCTCCTACGCCACATCCCTGCTCCTCGTCCTCCTCGTCGTCCTCCTCCTCACCACCACTACCATCATCACCATCACCATCACCAACACCATCGTCATCGTCAGCACCAGACGGGGCAGCAGCAGCCGCCTCAGCATCAGCACCAGTATCAGCATCATAATCAGCATCACCACCATCAACATCACCGTTATCACCATCACCGTCATCACCACCATCATCACCACCGTCATCATCCTCATCAGCAGCATCATCATCACTATCAAGTATCATAGTCACCACCACCATCAGCATCAACATCAGCATTAGCATCACCATCATATCAGAATCATCATCATTATCACCATCATCACCATCATCACCATCATCAGCAGCATCATCATAATCATAATCGTCAACATCATCACCAGCAGCATCATCAGCAGCATCAGCACCATCATCATCATCATCATCATCATCATCATCATCATCATCATTAGCAGCATCAGCATCATCATCATCATCATCATCATCATCATCACCAACACCTCTACCATCCTCATGATCACAACCACCATGATCATCGTCACCTCCAGAAGGAGCAGCAGCAGCCGCCTCGGCATCAGCATTAGCATCAGCATCATAATCAACATCATCATCATCATCATCATCATCATCATCATCATCATCACCATCATCATCATCATCATCATCATCACCATCACGACCATCACCATCATCATCTTCCTCATCAGCAGCATCATCGTCATCACTATCAGCATCATCAGCACCACCACCATCGGCATCAACGTCATCACCATCATCAGATCATCATCGTCACCACCACCACCACCACTATCATCATCATCATCATCAGCATCATCATCATCATCATCATCATCATCATCAAGATCACCATCACCATCATCATCATCATCAGCAGCAGCATCAGCATCATCATCGTCACAATCATCATGATCATCAACATCATAATCATCATCAAAAATCGTCACCATCACCGTCATCAGCAACAGCATCATCATCAGCACCATCAGCACCATCATCATCAGCATCATAATCAGTATCATAATCAGCATCGTCAGCATCATCAGCATCATCATCGACATCGTCATCATCATCAGCTTCAGCAGCAGCATCATCATCATCAGCATCATCATCTTCATCGTCATTGCATCTTCATCTTCATCTCCATCTTCATCCTCAGTATTGCCATCGTCATCGCCATCAACACCACCATCACCATTCGCAGCATCAGCATCAGCATCGTCAGCATCATCATCGTCATCATCATCATCATCATCAGCAGCAGCAACAGCATCAGCATCATAATCAGCATCATCACCATCAACATCACCATGACCATCACCGTCACCGTCATCACTATCATTAGCATCAGCATCATCATAGTCATCATCATAATGACCATCACCATCGTCATCATCATCATCAAAATCAGCATAAACGTCGACGGCATCAATATCATCACCGTCATCATCAGCATCATCATCATCATCATCATCATCATCATTATCATCATCATCATCATCATCAGCACCATCAGCGTCATCATCACCGTCAGCATCACCATCATCGTCATTATCACCATCAGCATCAGCATGATCAGCATCATCAGCATAGTCAGCATCATCATAATCATCAATAACAACACCATCATCATCAGCATCGTCGTCGTCGTCATCGTCATCAGCATTTTCAGCAGCATCAACATAATCAGCATAGTCATCATCATCACAACCATCCGAATTATTATCATCACCATCAGCATCGTCATCGTCGTCATCAGGATCACCACCACCACCATCACCACGACCAGCATCATCATCATCATCATCATCATCATCATCATCATCATCATCATCATCATTATCATCAGCAGCATCATCATCGGCATCATCGCTATCTTCACAATATGAGTATCATCATCATTATATTCCTCCCCACTCGTCCTCCCCCTCCTCCTCCTCCATTACCCTCCTCCTCCAGGGGAGGAGGACGAGGGTAATGATCAGGAGGAAGGTAAGGAGAGGGAAGAGAGGAAGGTGGACGAGGACAAGAGGGAACGGGGAGGAGAACGAGGGGAGGGAAGGAGGGACAGTAGGACGCGGGGGAAGACGGAATGCGGATGGCATTCCATAGAAGAGACGCTGTCTCGGCTTCGCACGCCGAACAGCGCGGGCAGGGCGCGCCGACCAGCGCTCTCGACATCACACATTCAGGAAACAACACGTGCTCGCGAAATCGCTCCGTATGTTCCTCAAGCTCTCGGAATATCTGGCCCTGGTGTATCCTCATTCTACGCTTGCCTGAAGAACGGGACGACCCCACGCCCTCCAGCGCAGAGCCCTTTCCCCCGACTTGGCCCATAGCCTCCTCCGACACAACGTCGTCCACGCGCATTGCCGCGCCGCACGAACGACGCGAATCGAAACGGAAAACAGACTTCCCTGCTGGCTCACCCAGCATCCGATCTATGTCATATGGTAGCCTGCTTTATACTTCGGGTCCTACCCTACCCTACAACCTGTTTTACGTGTCCTGCCCTGTCCCGCCCTCTTCGAGACATGCCCTCCTATCCCGCCCTCACGCGTTCAACCATGGAGCCCACTGGTACCCATCGGCCTGCGTCAATCTTCGTCGGTCTCCGGTGGTCTCCTGTAGTCGTCTGGGCGAAAACTCGGAGATGGTACTCAGTAGCGGGTTCGTGGTCGAACAGCAGTCCTATCCTAAAACATGCATCTGGTTTTCGAGAGGGCATGGCATGCCAGCGGCCTTGCACCTCGTTGTAGTAGTTGTGCCACACGGAGCGGAAGGACGACTGCCCGCCCAGGTCCCAAATCACCGCCACGACCTGAGGCCAGGACAGAGACCTTCGTCCTGAACCTGACCATCCTTATTCGCCTCTGAAGACTGTCCTCTTCCTCCTTCCTATCCTCATCACCGTGGTCCTTCTCTCCATCTCGTCCTCAATTTCTTCCCCTCCTGGAAGCGCTCAAAAAGGCCTCCTCCGCTCTCCCGCTCTTCCGGATTATCCCCCTAATCATGCTCATCCTCCCCCTCCTTATCCTCTCAATCCTCCCACTCCCCTAGTTGATCGGCTTCCTCCTCATTCTCTGTTATTCTTCCTGCTTCTCTCACACCTCCCCGTCGCCGCGTCCGTTTGCTCTGCCAGCCATTCCTTCTTCCACAGTTCTTCCGCTTCCCCCCCGCTCCTAATCTTAAATCGGGCCTGTCCCCCTACAGGCGGCTTGTGGGCGAAAAATAAAAAGTACCAAAAACATTTCAAACACCGACAAAAACAGTCAAAAAATGGGTCCCCTGACTATGTTTTTTTTTTTACTATTTTGAATCTTCCTCCTGTAGAGGGACGGGCCCGACTTGATCCTGATCCCCTCCTTTCGTCCGCCCCGCGCCAGTCTGAGGGGCAACGATAGGGGGTGATAGGGATAAGGGGAGGAAAACATCGACCCGGAATCGGCGGTACATCGCCGATAGATCGGCGACAGGCCGCCGATAGTGACTCCGCCCCTGCCCGGGCAGGTTGGGGCTATCAGGCCCCCATCGGCGATCAATGGGCGATGGGGGGTCGATGCACCTCCCCTATGCCCACCCCCCTATCGTTGCTAACATGTGTCAAGCATTTTTTTACCTCTCTAAAGCATGTCTGAAACATGTGTTAGACATCTGGAAATTCTTTGGCAGCACGCTGCCCCTCCACGAATCGACTTCCACAACTGTAGAGGGACGGGCCCGACTACATCCTGATCCCCCGACTGAGTTCTTACCATTCTTGAACACTCCTCCTGTAGAGGGACGGGCCCGACTTGATCCGGATCCCCTGTGCCCATCCCCCCCCCCCTGTGCCTATTCCCCCCTGTGCCTATCCCCCCCCTGTGCCTATCCCCCCCCTGTGCCTAGCCCCCCCCTGTGCCTATCCCCCCCCTATGCCTATCCCCCCTGTGCCTGTCCCCCCCTGTGCCCATCCCCCCCTCTCGTCCGTCCCGACGCCGGGCGGCCACGGAGCGGCACGCGGGCGGGAGGGGAGCGAGACCGCCGGTGCGCGGCCTGCCGACCGTGGTGCAGGAGCAGCGGCCGCCGTGCTCGTGACCGAAGGGGCCCAGGGCCACGAAGAGGTGCACACAAAGAGCACGATTCCCCATATTTGTCCATATCTGGGCCTTTTTTTGTTCGTCTTCCCCCCCACTTCCCATATAGTCTCCTGCGTTCTCGGGGGGAATCGACGATTCTCGTTGTGTCTGCGTGCTTTTCCCCTCCTGATTGACGCCCCCACCCCCGCCCCGTGAAAGCCAGTCACCAGGGGTCACTCCAGCGATGGGTCCCGCCAGGAATGCGGGGTGAGCAGATGTGATTCACGCACGCGCAGAAGCCAGAAAGTCAGCGGCGCGCAAGACTGGGTACGTCAGAGCGGGGTGGCCTGCTATGGAGCCCTCCCAAATTTGGTCCGAGTAGTTAGATGGGGTCGGAGGATCCGAGCGCATCGGCGATGCATCGATGATGCATCGGCGACGTTGGCGTGGAGAAGACCGGGCCCCAGATCTAGCCGCATCGCCGGTGCATCGGCGATGCGGCGAGACCCTCCGACGCCCGCTCCCTGTTGGGAGGCCTGGACTCTGAGAGAGCCTTGCCAAAAGGCCTCCGGCAGAGCAGCGAGCACGCGGCCGCCCCAGGGACGCGATGCGCGCCTCCGGGCCTCCCGTGCCCCGCAGCACCGCCCGAACGGGCTGCGCGCGGAGGGCCCCTCGCGTGGGCGCCCGCGCCCGCCTCGTGCCAGGGGCTCGGGCCCCCCGGCCCGCGCCGAAGCCCCGGGCGGGCCTCCCCGCGCCGGCCCGAGCTCGACCAGACCGCCGCGCCCCGCGAGGCCCCCCCTGCGGCGCGCGAGCCGCGGGCCTAGACGCCCGGCCGCGGGGCGGCAGCGGCGCCCGGCGCCGCGCACTGCTCCCAGGCCAGGCGAGCCAGGGAGCAGCGGAGGGGCCCCTGCTCCTGCGCGAGGGCGAGGGGCAGGCACCGGGGGGAGGCCCAAGCCGCCTGGGCCCCGCCGACGTCGAGCGTGGACCCCACCAGCCTGTGCAGCCTCGCGAGCTCCTCGCTGCCGGGCTCGCCGCAGGGCGAGCTGCCGTCTGGCGGGAGGCGGTTCTCGTTGTCCTCCAGGTCCGCCACCGTGCTCTCGGCACGTGGGGGCGCGATAGAAACATGAGTCTTGCCTGCGGAACCAACCCGACATGCGACGCCGTCGCCTCCGCGAAGCGGCCCTGAGGCCATCGTACTGTAAATCCAAGAAGCGGAAAGGGACCACGTAAAATATACACTCTTGGTCCCTCGTTTCGGGCCTGCGGACCGCAGCCCCCTGACCCAGACCATGGTTTGCGATGGTCGTTCCTGGCCGCATGTTGGGTTTGTGCCGCTTTTTCCAGGGCGGCCCCTCCCCCGCGCCCTGGCGCGACCATCCCTCGGAAATCGCCCCACCTCTTATTGCTCCCAACGACAGAAGACCACTCCAAAAAGGGCACAAGGTCGCCGGATCGCCGAACACCATCCCGAGAGCTCAACGAACCACGAAAGGTCCCAAGATGTCCCGAGTATGCCCAGAAAGGTCCACAGAATATCCCAAGAAACGCTCAGAAAGAGTTAGCCAGCGAGGCCCAATGAGACCTTACCTGATGCAAAACAAATCCTTTCCAAGTTCGCGCTTGCACTAAGGGGTTTTGCTTTGCCTGAGGAATTGACTGGGGTCGCCAAGACTTCTGTCGGTCGCCACCCAAGGGCGCCCTAGGCACTGGCTGGGGTTGCCAAGACTTCTGTCGGTCGCCACCCAAGGGCGCCCTAGGCACTGGCTGGGGTTGCCAGGTTTTCCGCAAGTCGCCGGCCGTGGGCGCCTCGTAGACGCCTTGTGCGCTAGCTGGGGTTGCGAGGTTCTTGGCCGGTCGCCGTCTGCGTGCGTTTTGTGGGTGTCTTGTGAGCGCCTCATGTGCTGGTTGGTTTCTTTTGTTATGTTTGACGCCCTTGCTCAGGTTGCCTCATCGATACGTGTGTCAACTGCTCCACTCATCACCGCGTAACGCACGCCAACTCTCGAGCAAACTCGACAGCCAAATCTGCCGCCAAAAGCTCGGCTAGAAAAGCAAAGCCGGCATCGGTCATGAACACGCCCCTGAACCCAGCCATTTGTGCTACCCGCTGTGACCCATTGCACCTGGAAAGAACAACATCGGAATACAGCTGCAGATGGGCACCGGCCTGCAAAGCATCAGCGATGCTGCGAGCGTCGACGTCGCTCACTTCGTGTTGTAGGCCCAAGCGCAATCGGCGGCCTTGTTGCACTCTCGCACCTTCCAGTCATGGGTGTTGAGATATCCGGGTTTATACCGAAACGCGCTCCTGAAGAGGATGTAGCTTTGTTCACGCATTCTCTGGGCGATGGCGTCGCACGAAGGGTTCGTAGCGCGTGCTTCCAAATTCACGAGGTCACAGAAAATGTCGCCGTGAACCACGAACTCGAATAGAGGCCTGCCTGAAACCAACAGCCACAACGAGTCGCGCTATAATCTCGCCTGCGCGACCATGTACGTCTAAGTCATAACTTCTGGCACAGCATCGGGTCGATTTACTTCGGATCGGGCGTGGAAGGGCGATGGATCTTGCAGCGTCAACGCGCAACGCGCACCCAGCACGAAACCGCCCCCGCCCGTTTTCCAGCCCTGGGCGCTCTTACACCCGACAAGCCTTTTCTGCCATCCCATGACCCATGTAAAAAGAAATATGTCATCGACACGTTCCTGGCGCCCTGGGCGCGCGTGCACTCCGTCGTCGCCGCGCCTTCCCTTGTAGACGGTCTCACGCGTTGCCAGTTCCCGCCGTTCCCAGTTTCTGTCGCCCCTGATCGCCGCTAGCTAATTGGCGGCCGCCCTGGCGCGCCACAACTGCGTGTAGAGACGTTCCAACATGGCGACGCGCGTGGACTGGAGCATGCAATACGTCATCTACTGAGCGCGATTTTGACAAGCTGTTCCCCTGTCGTTTTCCACGCGCTCTTCCTGGGGCCCACGGCGCATCAGGAAAATTAGCCTCAGCACCCGCCACCCCCGACGCACAGCCCCCATCAAAGAACGCGCGCTCCAATGCAAAACGGGGCACACATAAAGCGAAACAGTCCTCGGGGCCGCTCTGCATGCCCAAAATAAAGCTGGCGGGAGCTTTGCCCATGCGCTGCTCGCGGTACTTTTGGCACGCCGCCTCACCCTTCGGGAAACGATGCTGTCGCAGCGCCCTGGTCGGGCAACTATTGTCCAAGATGCCGCCCCAGGCTTCGATGGTCAATCGGATCTTGAACCGCAAGTGCTGCCGACCACACTCAACGACGCGATCTTCGCCGGGCATGTCGAAGCCAACAGCTATCCGCTCAAGAGAAAACGCCCCATTCCCACTCGTACCGATCTTCCCTGGCAGATGCGAGTGTCCACACAATGAAACTACACGGGTTGATGCCATCTGCGAACGCGAAAAGCGCTGCCCACCCAAGCACCACTTCGGATCTTTTGCCTGGTCTCTTTGACGGCGAAGCCAATGCCAAGTAGTTCGCATTCTGCCCCGAGTTCGCGTAGGAACCAATCGAAAGGATAAGCGAAAGTATCAGAATCTGTTTTGCCGCCGGCCCTCGCGCTCTTAGTCATGGATACCGCACAATGTTGTACGACATCGGGGACTACCAATCGCACGCTGACTCCGGCATAGCGCCAAGACTTGGTGGGCGGAGGCCCCTACCTCTGTGCATTCGCTCAGGATGCCCCCGTGCCGAACCGAGTCGATAGCAGCGCGCGCACCCTGCGCTACAAGCACCACTTAAGCAACTTCCCGCGAAGCAGCATAGAATACACTCTCATAGAGCAGCCTGAGCAAGTCATCGACAGACGCGCCAACTTTGCACCCTTAACTGTCTGAGTTCCCAGGTATAGCCACAAACCGGTATATGCTTGCGCACGCAGGCGCCCGGCATAACTTAGCGATGTGATCGGCTAGCCCAAAACCAACGGCATTGCGAAAAACATGTGGGTGATTTGACTTCAGCGATCCCCCTAAAAATGTTTGTTTCCATGTGCGCGTGCGTTCTGTAATGCAATCCACACCGTTCCATATCCTGCTAAACATATCACACATCCGGCCTTTGAAACAATGAGGCGAATAACCCCACCATTTTTTCCAAAGATCCCGTCCGAACCTGGAGCGCTGACGTTGGATGGCCGGGTGATGAGCCTGGCGAAATCACCGAAACATGGCCTGCCGATGATGGGGCCGTCCATCGCCTAGTTTTTCGCGACGGTCCGCATCTCCGCAATCTGTCGCTGTACGAATGCCTCGTCTGCCGCACTGCCCTGGAATTTAAACTTCGCAACGTCCACCAAAACACGTTCCCAACAAAACTGGAATGGCGTTTCGTCACTATCGTTTAGAAGATGTTGCCAATGCCGCCAGCGCTGTCGTGTTGGACTGTCTTTTGCACGTGCTTCTGGCGGGGTGATTGTCATTGCCTGTGCGGCGATCCTGCTTCCAAACGCGCATCAAATCAAGCTATGCATGTAAAAGATATCGCCATCTAAAGACTGCGGCGCAAGCTGCAAGGATATGTTGCGCGAGGTTTCTGGGATGTGTTAACAACAGCTCCGCAACGAGTTGAAATTGTCCTGCGCGTCTGCAAACTATTGCCAAAAGCTGACATTGGTAGAGAATCACCAATGTTGAATTCCCGCTGCTGCTTTTTGAACTCGCGAACGCCCCTGCGATCTTCGTGGATGTCCAAATCGACTGTGGCCCCCGCAACAACTGGCAAGCGACCCGATCTGTGGAAGTCAGATTTCGGCCCATTGACAATGCCATGATCAAGCCAAGGCTTTGCACCAACGTCCGATATATATATATATATATATATATATACGATTTGGGTTCGCGTCCGAGCGGCGCGCATGCTCCAGCGCAATGCGTCGCCAAAGGTGCTATCAGCTTTGAATTCCAAACGCTGCAAGAAACTATTAAACGTCGTCTGCATATAAGGCCTGTGTCCCGGAAATGCGGTGCCAACGCAACTTCCTATGCAAGGGGAAGTCGAATACGGCTCTTTACAGCAACACTCGCGTACATTCCCAAGCATACGTGGGCTATCAATCCACGCTGCTTGGCGATGTCCCTTGCAATGCAAGCTTGTCAAGCGCACCTCTCTGGGCCGACGAGTCCGAACCATAGTCGACGACGTGGCCGACAAGGGTCAGCAAACTACGCACAGCAATGACGGATTGATACTGCGAGAGCGTTTCCCGAAAAAATATCGGATGTCCAAGATCTCGGAACGAGCACCGCGCAATCGCAGCCGACGACAGAACGCACAGAAAATCCTCCTGCCACAGTCATCCAACAACCGCTGCAGAGCCATACCTACGTCGTAAGTTGTTCACCACGTAATTGATTCTAGTGAGTGGCCTTGTTCGTGCATTCCACCAAATGAATGAAACTTGTCGCGCAAATTCGAGGCATGATCACGGCCCCCCCGCTTGTTGAGATCCCGACCTACATTGGCAACTCCCCGCCGCCATCCGAAAATGAAGCCCTGCTGGTAGCATGGCCTCTAGAATGGTGCGTGCTCGAATGGTACAGGCCTGAAGAAGAACTGTGTGCACCCTGCTCTGACGTCCTCAGCCTCTTCGAAAGCGATTGACCATCCGGTCCTGGACGGGCTTGTACTGCTTGTAACCTGGATGCCGTCGACTGCAAGCGTCGGCAAGCGTGCTCAAGTCTGCGTTCCCATGGTTCCAGCTGTCTGCGCAGTTCTGCAGTGTTTCTGTAAATTGTTCTCCCAAACCACCGAAGTGCTCGAGGAGAGACGACTCCACAGCTTGCACGTGCGATCTGATGGCTTCGATCTCAACGAAAACATCGTCAATCCCAGCGTCGACCTGTTCCAGCTCCATCTGCCCAAGTGCATGCCCCAGGCTTCAGAAGGCTGCAGCATCATCACGAGCATCCAAAAACATCAAGCCCGGCAGGCGTCTGCAACAGGCTCGCCATGGCAGCGCGGGTGAGCCTTTACCTGGGTTCCACTTGAGCCCTCTGGCTTGAGCCCTTGAGCCGAAATGGCTTCGGATTGCAGATTGCAACACGTGGTTTGCATCTTATAGCTACAACTGGAAGGACATGTACACCATGTCGCTTCTGGACTTGACTCTATGTCTGCGTATTGGCTGTTGACACGGGTGCTACAATATCATGAATCCGACGACCCTGTCGACGTGTGGAAAACGCTCTTCAGTTCGTCGCCGTCCCCGTCGCTGTTCCCTTCTTTTCCCCTGCGTTCCCTCAAGCGCGCCAACAAAAATAAAATGAAACAGCAACCTCATACTTGAATCGAAGGAGAGCCCCCTCCCTTTGATCCCTTCCCCGCTAGGGGGAGGGGGGGGCGTGCGGGCGGGGCACATTACAAATAGAACGACATTTTACAACCGAGATGGGGCGCTTTACAACCGACATGGGCACAAGACTACTGGAAACATATTGGGGTCCTATGTTGAATCCCAATGGGGGTCCTATATTGAAGCCGGCCCGAACATGCCACCATTCCCTTTCCATGCCGCGGCTCATTGTGAGCGTCGTCTAGAGTCTCCAGGAAGGCGAACAACGAAATGTCACTATCGGATATTATTTTCGCATGCCCAGAAGACGAACAGAAAGGCACAGCATATTTTCCACAGGAAACGATGCACTACCCAGAAGACGAACAGAAAGGCACAACACCTTTTACACAAGAAACGACGCACTGGATCTGCATCGAATTGTAATGCGGTTCGTCGAATTGCAATGCGCTGCAACGCATTGCAATGCGCAGGTGCAGGAGGGAAGAAGAAAGAGACATGCGGTGCAATGCGACGCAATGCAATCCACTGCAATCCAGCGCAATGAACTGCAGTGCAACGCAACGCAATGCGATTGCAATGCGTTGCGAGCGCAATGCGATTGCAATGCGATACGATTGCAACGCAATGCGGTTGCAATGAACGCAATGCGACTACATTCCAAGTGTAATTTCAAAGCAATGCGGTTGCAATGCGCGCAATGCGATTGCAACGCAATGCTACTGCAACGCAATGAAATGGGATTGCAACGAAATGCGATTGCAATACATGCGTTGCGATGACAACGCAACTCTATTGCAAGGCAATGCGATTGCAGTGCAATGCGGTTGCAATGCGGTTGCACTGCGATCGCCCTGCGAAACAATTGCCAAAACATGCGATTGCAAAGCATGACATGCGAGTACAGGACGGCCCCAGCACCCCCAGGGGCGCCCCGGGACACCGCCCCCTCCTCTCAGGAACCGCCCTGGGCAGCCGAGGAGGGGCGCGGACTGCAGGCGGCCCTCGGGCCTCCCCTTCGGAGCAAAAGGGGCCGCGCGAGGAGCGGGACGGATACGTGAAGTTGTTGTTGTAATTGTTGTTGTTGTAACAGTTGTAACTGTTGTTGGTGTTGGTGTTGTTGCTGTTGCTGTTGTTGTTGGTGTTGGTGTTGGTGGTGTTGGTGTTGCTGTTGTTGTTGTTGTTGGTGTTGCTGTTGTTGTTATTGTTGTTGTTGTTGTTGTTGTTGTTGTTGTTGTTGTTGTTGTTGTTGTTGTTGTTGTTGTTGTTGTTGTTTTTGCTGGGGGGCGTGAAGAAGACGATGACTAGGAGCCTGTGGGGTGACGCGCGACAGAAGCGTCAGACGCCATGCGTCTACTACTGATGGGGTTCCTAAAACTTGTTCGGGAACACCGCAGACGCCTCTCGCAAGACTGACTGCTCCTGACGGCCCCGGAAGAGAGTCTTGGAATCGAGGCGACACTTCTGGGAGGCGCCCAGAAGCCACTGGCGTGCGCTCGGAAGCCTCTAGGACGCGCTCAGAAGCCTCTAGGACGCGCTCAGAAGCCACTCGAGAGCACTCAGAGGCCTCTGGAGCGCGATTGGGCGCTTCTAGAGGACGCTCAGAGACCTACTGCACGGCCCCCAGAAGCCTCTGGAGGGCGCTCGTAAGCCTCAGCAGTGCGCCCAGGAGCCTCTGGAGCGCGTCCAGAAGCCCCGTGAGCGCGCCCAGAAGCCTCTGGAACGCGCCCAGAAGCCTCTGCAGCGCGCCCAGAAGCCTCTGCAGAGCGCGCAACGCGCTCAGAAGCCACAGAAGTCCCTGAAGAGCGCTCACGCGCTCACAAGCTCAGAAGCCTCTGCAGAGCACTCAAGCGCCCAGAAGCCTCAGAAGCCTCAGAAGACTCTGCAAAGCGCTCAGGCGCTCAGAAGCATCAGAAGCCTCTGCAGAGCGCTCAGAAACCTCAGAAGCTTCTGCAGAGCGCTCAGGCGCTCAGAAACTTCAGAAGCCTCTACAGGCGCTCAGAAATCTCAGACGCCTCTGCAAAGCGTTCAGAGGCTTCTCAGCACTGATTGTAAAAAAGTGGTTATGGTTGTAAAGGGCCCGTCTGGGTTGTAAAGTGGTCGCTCTGGCTGCACAGTGATTGATTATGATTGTAAAGCGTTCGTTCTCGAAAGAGAACCATGAGAATTGAACCTTTACTGGTCATAAAGTGTCCCATCTCGGCTGCAAAGTCTCGGTCTGGTTGTAATAGAGGCCTCCTAAGTGAGTCCGAGTAGATGGGGTCGGAGGGTCGCGCCGCATCGCAAATGCTTCGCCGACATCGGCGACCCATCGGCAACGTCGGCTTGGAGAATATCGGGCTCCGCATCGAGCCGCATCGCCGATGCATCAGCGATGATGCGCGATCCTCTGGCCCAATCTACTCCGACCCCATCTAGGAGGCCTGGATGTAAAGAGACCGAATCTCGGAGGGGGGGTCCCCGGGGGGGGGTCCCGGGGGGGCTCCCCGGGGGTGTTCCGGGGGGGGGGTCCCGGGGGGACCCAGGGCAACCCCCGGGTCAGAATGCCACCCCCCCTGGCGGTCCTGGTCCTGGAAAAAACACGCAAGTAAGCAGCATGTCATACTCGAGTCGAAGAGCAGCACCTTCCCTTGGATCCCTTCCCCGACCGGGGGGGGCCCAGGGGTATCCCGGGGGGGAATCCCTGGGCGAACCGGGGGCAACTCCTAGGTCAGAATACCACCCCCCCCTCCTCCTCGTCCTCGCCCTCGTCGTCCTCGTCGTCCTCTCCCAGGGTCGGCGGCACCGGCCGTAAGGCCTTCGCAACATTGAACTTCGAACCCAAACAAGCAACTGTTCGTCCCTCGTTCGCCCCTGCCGAATAATCCCGGGATGTAGCGCGTGAGACTCCTGGACGCCACTCTCGCCCACAGCGATACCTTAATCCGTAAGGACAGCCCAACAAAGTCTCAATAAGGCCGCCCAAGAGGGGCAGCCTCTGGCTCAAGAAGATCCAAGTACGCGATTATCAACACCATCGCTATCACTGTCGTCAACGTCATCATTGCCAGCGTTACTATCATCACCATATTTGATATTAATCGCCATCGCCATCGTTGCCGTCATCACCACCAGTGTCGCTATAATCACCGTCATCGGCACCGTCGTTTTCGTGGCCCTGCCAAGCAGCGCCACCAACATCGCCATCACCATTATTCGTCATCGTCATACTCGTCGACGTCGCCGATACCGCCATCATTATGGTAACCCGCCCGCCCGAGTCATGGATATGCAGGAGACCCGTCATCGTGTCATTGGGACAATTGTGTTTGCCAACAGTCTTTTGTGGCTGGGTGGGGTATCAACACGAGCACTGGAATTGACGCCTTCTCGAGTTTCAAAATTAATGCAGTTCAAACGTTGTACCTGTGTCTTGCAGTCAGTGACTCGCAAAGATTGCACCACATGGCTGCCACGACGGATATTGCACCATTTAGTGTACACGGTAGCAACGACTTCTCTGTTTCAGGCTCCCATGATAGCGCTTACACAAAATCATTGCGGAAGACATTGGAGATACGTGTTGCGAGTTCTCGTGCTGCTTGCCACGGTGCCCTGTGAATACTCCATGGACGGCGCGCTGTTATGCTGGAATTGCTGTGATTTTTTGTTAAGTAGCGCCCTGTGTCGCGATTCCTCGTTCCCGCCCTGGTGCCCTATGTCCATTTCCCCATTGATGGCGCCCTGTCCCAATTCTTGCGAGGTCTGATTTCCGCCCTGGTGGCCTATGGTTGTTTCTTTCTAGCCAATGCCCATGATGCCCCATGGTCACGATTTCTGGTTCCTGCGCAAGTGGCCAATGGGTGGTGCCCAGAGGCCGGTGCTCCATGATGCCCCAACTGTCACGCGCTTTGGTTCCCGCCCTGGTGCCCGGTGGCTGGTGTCCTACGGCATGGTGCCCCAATGGTGCCCCAATTGTCAAAATTCTGCTCCCGCCCTGGCGCCCTGTGCCTAACGCTCTGTGGCCCGTGCGCCGTGGTGCCCCGCTTGGCGCGGTTTCTGATTCCCGCCATGGAGCCGCATGCCTAACGTTATGTGGTTGTTTCCGTATTGTGCCCCATTGCCGCGAGGTGTGGTTCCCGCACGGGTGCCCTAACGGTTGGTGCTCATGGCTGGTGCCCTATGATGCCTCAGTTATCGCGATTTCTGACTCCCGCCTTGGTGCCCGTATGGCTGGTGCTCTGCAGCTGGTAGGCCATGAGGCCCCGCGCGTCGCGAGCTCTGGCTCCCGCCCTGGTGCCCGATGGTTGGTGTCTTTCTGGAGAGTGCCCCGTGGTGCCCCATCTGTCTCAACTTCTGATTCCCGCCCTGGTCCCCAATGGCTGGTGCTCTACGGCTGGCGCACTATGGTGCACAACGTGTCCCGAGTTTTGCACGGGGCCCCAATTGTCACGATTTCTGACTCCTTCCCCATGGCTGGCGCCCCACGATGCCTCAGTTGTCCCGAATCATGGATCCCGCCCTGGTGCACTACAGTTGGCTCGTGCGCTGTGGTGCCCCACTTGTCGCGAGCTGTGGTTCCCGCCTTGACGCCTTATGGGTGATGCTTGCGGTGAGCGTCCCATAATGAGGGCCCAGCTGTCGCCTGTTCTGGCTCCCCCTCTGGCGCCCTGCGGCTGGCACTGTGGCTGGCGCACTGTGATGCCACAGTTGTCGCGAGGTCTTGCTGCCGCCCTGGCGCCCAGTGGCTGCTGCCCTAGCGCCCAGTGTCGAATGCTCTGCGGCTGGTGCGCTATGATGCCCGACCTGTCGCTCTGCGGCCGGTGCCCTCTAGCTGGTGCTCTGGTGGCTGGTTCCATACGATGCCCCAGTGTCGCGGTGTCTGGTTCCCTACCCATTGCGCGTGCCGCTCCTAGCTTGCACGTCAGGAAGAAAATATCCTACAATTCGGTCTCCTCGCTCGTTGCGAGACGATCGGGCTTCTGATCGCATCGGGAAAGCACCATCGAAGCAATAAGCCCCCAAGAAAGCACGAGACGAGCCCCAAGCCAGCACAAAGACTCCCCGAGAACGCGCCAAGACGGCCCAATACTGCCGGGAGGGCTCCAAACGGCCACGAGATCCACCCAGACGTCCACAAGATGGTTCAACCAAGCCTTCGGAAAAGCTCGGTACAAACATCGCAGATTTGACGGCCCCGATGCCCTGGACAAGCCCCCAACGGGCTTCCAACTGGCATCCAAGACCGCCCCAACAGGGCTGCCAAGATGCCCCAAAGAAGCGGCGAATAGTTCTCCGAAAATCTCAGAGCGCAATGCAGAAACAGTGCAAGGACACAGCTTGCTACGGCCTGCACTGACGCGGATGGTAATCTCCGTCTCCTCCTACCTCCCCTCTCTTCCATCATTCTCTCATCGCATCATGGCGAAGACGATGGAAGGAATGGGAGGAGTAGGATGAGACAAGGCAAAAAGGAAGAGGACACGGGGAGACGAAAAGAGAAGCCGAGCGGGCTGTCCGAGTCCATAACACTGGCTGAATCCCGAGGTGACCCTCTGGTTGCATAAATTAAACTGTGGTTGGGGCGTCCCCATCTTCTTCCCCTCCTCATTCAAGGTTAAGTCATCATAACTCTTCCGGAACCTCAAAAACCACAACTCGGGGAGGTGACGAAAACGAGGAGGATGCTCCCAACGGAGCGCAAACTCCAAGGACGCGAGCCATGGAGGCTAACCTCATGCCCGTGAGAATAAACACTAGGGGATAATAAAGTTCGGGGTTCAGGGAGAGATAATAAAAGTAGCCCAGCAGACCTCAGCATAATCTCGAAGTAAGAGATGATCAAGAGGAGACCAAGCCGAGCACGTTTTGAGACATCCTTGGCGTTTAGTTTTCATAGAAATATCCTCAACAATGGCTTATCTCTCATGAAAATTGTTTTTTGTAAGTGCTCGTGTAGGGTAGCTCATGTGCCTCAATTTCCATGGATAATCAACCCCAGAGATAAAAAAGTTCAGGCGAGCGTGGGGACAGAGAGAAATATAAAAGAAGAAGAATACAGTAGAAGAATAATAAGAAAGAAGAAGAAGAGGAGAATAAGAAGAGGACGAAGAAAGGAAAAATCCAAAGTTCCAAATCTATCAATTTTAATTTACAAACGCTTTATGAAAATTGATTTTTTTTTAAGTGCTCGTGTAGGGTAGCTCATGTGCTTCATTTTCCATGGATAATCAACCCCAGGGATAAAAAAGTTCAGGCGAGCGTGAGGACAGATAGAAATATAAAAGAAGAAGAGGAAAGTAGAATAATAATAAGAACATTGCTCGTTTCGTTTGAGTCTGCCTCCCAAAATTATTGGTTTCGCTTGACACATCCTGAAAAAGTGTGATCGCTTCGCTTGATGTTGCTATATCAACATCGCTTGATGTTGCTATCTCAACATAGCGTTTCGAGGTGATAATGAAGTTCGGCCTCAGCGCTCGCCGCCCAATTTGAATTTTGTATAGGGCGACGATAATCAACTCTAAACACTGAAGGGGGGGGGTCCCTTTACTATCATCGGCATGCGGTTATCTATTGAAACCACCTCCGCCACCATCTCGATCGCACGCTAATCTGGAGTCGGCACCTCCCTGGGTCGCCACTCAAGGAAGAGGGAGAGCTACAATGATGGAATAAGCAGGAGAAGGAAGTTGAAGCGCAGCAAGGAGGAGCCAAGCCAAGATGATTCGAGAGATCTCGATGACGGCTGAAGACCCGCCCACACAGCCGAACACACGTCAAACCAAGCGCGCACAATAGCATTACCGCGCCCAGTCTGCACCGAGACCCCGAAGAAGCGACAAAAACGACCGCTAGAACACCGAATAGGACCCGAGACGCCCCCACATACCTACAGAAGCGAGTTGGAATTGATATTCCATCGATCGCCTCCCTGCGCGATGATGTGCTGGCACAATGGCGATGCTTGCCGCAGGCAATTGGATAGAAGCCCCAATTCTTGAGCATGTCTTCGTTGGTGCAAGCAAGACAATAAGGCTCCAGCAACTCGCCGCCGGCTTCGACACCCTTGGCTAACATGACCTTGAAGTCACTATCTTTCCTGACAGCCATCCACGCCGTGTTCAGTGTCTTCGATCTTCCGGTGTTGATGAAGTCGAACAATGGAACCATCGCGTGAGAGACAGTTCCATCACCATTATTCTGAGCCCGGGAGGCACGTGTGTAATCCGCCACCGAGCTTGCAGCGGTTGGTGTGCTTCGGCTAGTAAGAAATAGCAATAGCTTGTTGCAAAGATATTGCTAGGGCCTCCGACGGATCAAGCCCACCATGGGTTCATGCTGGTGTAAACCAGGTCCCTGCGTTTCTTCGCCCTCCAAGCAACACCAAACCCCATGGCACCTACTCCCCCAAACTCTCCCCGCCCCCTGGCAGACGCCGGAGTGCGGTCGAAGATTCGCGCGGAAACGCAACTGGATAATTCATGATTGCCCCGTACACATCGTCCCATGTGACACCAGAAACGAGGCTCTGGGGCTGCCGCTGCCAAGCCTCGAAGCACTGCTGCGCTGCCCGGTCCTCGCGTTGCTGCTCGCGGATCTCTGTCATGAGCGGCAGGGCGCTGAACTCCGCAGCCACGGCATCACTCGCCAGGCGAGGGTGGAAGGCCCGAAAATCGTCCAGGGTCGGCAGGGTTGACAGCCACGGGAAGTAGAAGGAGCGCTCCCCCTTGCGCAGCTCCAGGGCCAGCGCGGCCGCAACCTTCAGCTTGTCCACGGCCACCCCCTCGCACGAGGGCTCCGCGGCCAGCGCCACCCTGCGGACCTCCGGGAAGTTCTCCAGCCAGATCCACAGCCGGCGGGGCACCTGCAGCAGGACGGTGCCCCCGCCCGCGATGGCCTCCCGCGCGACGAGCCCGCGCACGCGGGCGCCCCCGTGCAGGGTCTCGCGCGTGCCCAGGCTGCCGAGGGCGCCGCCCCCACCGTTGGCCTGCACCCAGGCCAGCACCCTGTCCCACGCCTGCTCCACGGCGGCGCGCACGCCAGGGGGGGACGGGGCGAGGGGGGCGGCCGACCGCGGCGGCCCCAGGGGGCGGCTTCGTGGCAGAGCCCGTGAGCGCGCCTTCCTGGACGCCCCCCCCCCCCGGGCCCTCCTGAGAAGCCACCCGCACGGCGCCCTCCTGCGAGGCCTTCCCCCCCCCCCCCGCGCCACCCCCTCCCGCGCGCCGCCGGCGCTCGCCCTCGAGGCCCCGGCTGGACCCCACGCCCGCGAGGGTGCCCGTGCTCAGGAGGCTGACGGAGTCGTCCAGAGCTCGCCCGTCGCCCGCACCGGCGCCCTGCCCCGTGGCCGACAGCGCGGCCAGTGCGGGCGCAAGGGCCAGCAGCGATGCTGTGCGTGGGGCGGTCTTCCTTCGCGGCGCGCAAAAGGGGGTTGGGGGAGGGGGGAAGGCTTCTTGGAAGGAGGCTGCTTCTTGGAAATCGCCTGTCTCACATCTCAAGAGGAGGCCCGCGCCTTCTAAGAACCAGAGGTGCTTCTGAGAAGCCTTCCCCCCCTCCCCCTAGAGTCGGACCCAGGACAGAAGAACATCCCTCAAGAATACAAGACCCTCCCCCAGCCCAAATTGAGGAACGTTCGAAGGGTGCCCTCCCCCAAGATGCACAAGAACGTCCAACGTACCCTACCCGAACCGACTTCGATCTTATACCTCGGTCCAACCCTACCCCCTTCCGCGCGTGGCTGACTTCCCGAGCATGGCCGGTGGCCGCTGCCAGCCCCGGGAACCGATGCACGGGGGCTCCCAGAGAGGACTCTTGGCGCACGTCGCCGGGGCTACAGCATGCAGTGCAGTAGAGTACGAGGAGAAACAAGAGAGGGCGAGGGTCGCCTTGGGCCACCAGTGGCCAGAGAATACTGCACTCACCACCTTGGAACGCCTCGACGACACGCAAAAGCGTGACCCCAGGCAAGAGTGACCTCTGGTGCGCCGCTTCAGGAGGCCGCGGGTAGGCCAAGTCCACGCGCGCAGGTGGTCGAGTGCTGGAGGGACCCCATGTGAGCCCGCACCGAACGATTTGGCTCCGACTCCGCCCTGGTTGACCGCATGGCGGACGAACGAACGTGGCGTCATTTTGCGACAAAGTTTGCGCTCGACGGCCGCGCTGCACACTGACCTCCCTTGCCCTGGCGGTGCATTGTTTCAACCGCCCACGCGCCGAATGGCGCATGGCTTCTCGTTCCTTCGATCCCTCGAGCGTCTCGCAAAGCAGGTGGACTTGATTGTGGAGGACGGTGTGGTATGGACCCCAACTGCATACCAGTGAACATGTTCCACGAGGCGATAATCCGAGAGTGCGTGCTGCTCCTGGGCAAGAGGAGTTCCATGACGGAGCAGCTGAATGAGAAAAATACATTATTCGCCGATGGGGACGTTTAATCGGCGTGACCCAGACACAACGACACAACTCATGCATCAATCGGATGGGGGAAACAAACAAAACACACATCCGTCGGACACGCAGAGATGACACATCCAGTGGCTGCACAGGGGTCGATGACAGGACAGCACAAGCCGACGAGGAGAGGAACGCCAAAACGGTGTGGATCAAGGGCCGTTGTCCGTGCTGCATCGCGCTGTCCTCCGAGAGCTTTGATGAAACGTTGAAGTGGTGCATGTTCAAATGATCCTCCGCCAGCCCTCCATGGGACAGCAAGGTTCGGGACATCGCTCTTTCCTCTAGCAGCGTGCGTGGGCGGTGCTTCCTGCTCCTGCTAGGTGGCCGTCTTGGAGACATCGTGTACCTGGACTTGCTGCTTAGTGATGATCATCGGGGTCTGATTGGCCTGGGATCGTGCAGTGCCGCACCCCCATCGTGCTCGGTTCCATCGATTCGCACCCGCCGCGTAATTGATAATGATGCTTTAGGGCGACGTTCAGACTCTGGTACTACACGGGATACGGCGAGGTATACACATCCCAGCATGGCTCCTTGTCAGAGGTCTGCCGGCACACGTTCGGCAACTCAGGGGCACAAATTATCCAGTCTTGAGAGAAGGGCTTGATCCCCAGCCACTCCGCGGCGCGCCCACTGCGAGTAGAGCAAACAGATCATCATCCTTCCTGCCTTTCCTCGTCCTCTTACTACGAATGCCCCTCCTCTTCATTACCAGATCCATCATACTAACTATACTCACCATCACCTTGACCATCAGCATCAGACTCATCGAACACCTCATACCACAAACAAAATGTAACCCCACCACCACCACCATCACCATCATCAGAACAATCAACATTACCATCACCATCACCAACATCATACATATCATCAGTATCATCCGAGTCAGCATCATCATCAGCAGCAGCATCATCAGCAACAGCATAATCATCAACAGCATCATCATCATCAGCAGCATCAGCATCAGTATCAGCATCATCCTCATCATCATCCTCATCATCATCATCATTAACATCATACTCACCTCGTCATCGTCGACGGCATCGTCATCGTCATCGTCATCATCACTTCCACCACCATCAGCATTTTCATCATTACCATCAGCATGATCAGCATCATCGTCTTCGACATCAGCAACAGCAACACCAACACCAACAGTACCATCATCAGCATCATCACAAGCATCATCATCAGCATCACCAGCATCATCATAAGCATCACCAGCATCATCAACATCATCATCATCATCATCATCATCATCATCATCATCATCATCATCATCATCATCATCATCATCATCATCATCATCATCATCTTCATCTTCATCTTCATCTTCATCATCATCATCATCATCATCATCATCATCATCATCATCATCATCATCCGCAGCAGCATCATCATCAGAATCGTCATCATTAAAATCGGCATCAACACCACCACAATTACCCTGGCGACGTACCCAACCCCTGCGCAAACGCGGGGCGCAAGTTTAGGACACGTTATAAAAAGGGGCGATGACGGAACGAGGGTTACATATGTCTGCAGACGGAATTCGGGACACTCGCAGGACACTGGCTACAGGACAAGGACTAGATAAAGCTGATTAGTTACAATCCCTGAGCAACCCTAGCCACTTCGAAGGCGGGGATCTCAGATCGCAGCCCCCCAGGGATGGCGAGGTCTAATTTGGGTCCGCGCGTGGCGACACTGTGCTGGGCCCCCCAGCAGGCCTCGAAAGTGGCGACAGTTTCACAGATCGCAGCCCCCCAGGGATGGCGAGGTCTAACTTGAATCTGCGTGTGGCGTCAATGTGCTGGGCCCCCCAGCAGGCCTCGAAAGTGGCGACAGTTTCACAGATCGCAGCCCCCCCAAGAATGCCGAGGTCTAATTTGAATCGGCGCGTGGCGTCACTGTGCTGGGCCCCCCCGCAGGCCTCGAAAGTGGCGACAGTTTCACAGATCGCAGCCCCCCAGGGATGGCGAGGTCTAATTTGAATCCGCCGTGAGTACCCACTGTGCTGGGCCCCCCAGCAGGCCTCGAAAGTGGCGACAGTTTCACAGATCGCAGCCCCCCAGGGATGGCGAGGTCTAATTTGAGTCCGCGGTGACCCACTGTGCTGGGCCCCCCAGCAGGCCTCGAAAGTGGCGACAGTTTCACAGATCGCAGCCCCCCAGGGATGGCGAGGTCTAATTTGAGTCCGCGGTGGGTACCCACTGTGCTGGGCCCCCCAGCAGGCCTCGAAAGTGGCGACAGTTTCACAGATCGCAGCCCCCCAGGGATGGCGAGGTCTAATTTGAGTCCGCGGTGAGTACCCACTGTGCTGGGCCCCCCAGCAGGCCTCGAAAGTGGCGACAGTTTCACAGATCGCAGCCCCCCAGGGATGGCGAGGTCTAATTTGAGTCCGCGGTGAGTACCCACTGTGCTGGGCCCCCCAGCAGGCCTCGAAAGTGGCGACAGTTTCACAGATCGCAGCCCCCCAGGGATGGCGAGGTCTAATTTGAGTCCGCGGTGAGTACCCACTGTGCTGGGCCCCCCAGCAGCCTCGAAAGTGGCGACAGTTTCACAGATCGCAGCCCCCCAGGGATGGCGAGGTCTAAGTTGAGTCCGCGGTGACCCACTGTGCTGGGCCCCCCAGCAGGCCTCGAAAGTGGCGACAGTTTCACAGATCGCAGCCCCCCAGGGATGGCGAGGTCTAATTTGAATCCGCGGTGAGTACCCACTGTGCTGGGCCCCCCAGCAGGCCTCGAAAGTGGCGACAGTTTCACAGATCGCAGCCCCCCAGGGATGGCGAGGTCGAACTTGAATCTGCGTGTGGCGTCAATGTGCTGGGCCCCCCAGCAGGCCTCGAAAGTGGCGACAGTTTCACAGATCGCAGCCCCCCCAAGAATGCCGAGGTCGAATTTGAGTCCGCGGTGAGTACCCACTGTGCTGGGCCCCCCAGCAGCCCTCGAAAGTGGCGACAGTTTCACAGATCGCAGCCCCCCAGGGATGGCGAGGTCTAATTTGAGTCCGCGGTGGTACCCACTGTGCTGGGCCCCCCAGCAGGCCTCGAAAGTGGCGACAGTTTCACAGATCGCAGCCCCCCAGGGATGGCGAGGTCTAATTTGAATCCGCCGCGGTACCCACTGTGCTGGGCCCCCCAGCAGGCCTCGAAAGTGGCGACAGTTTCACAGATCGCAGCCCCCCAGGGATGGCGAGGTCTAATTTGAGTCCGCGGTGGCGTACCCACTGTGCTGGGCCCCCCAGCAGGCCTCGAAAGTGGCGACAGTTTCACAGATCGCAGCCCCCCAGGGATGGCGAGGTCTAATTTGAGTCCGCGGTGGTACCCACTGTGCTGGGCCCCCCAGCAGGCCTCGAAAGTGGCGACAGTTTCACAGATCGCAGCCCCCCAGGGATGGCGAGGTCTAATTTGAGTCCGCGGTGAGTACCCACTGTGCTGGGCCCCCCAGCAGGCCTCGAAAGTGGCGACAGATTCACAGATCGCAGCCCCCCAGGGATGGCGAGATCAAAGGCAAGGGGGAAGAGATGGACGGGAAGGACGGAAGGAAGGTTCGCGCGAGCAGTGCTCTATTCAAAACGAGAACCCAACGCAGGAGGGTTGGGAAAAATAAGCATCACAATCATGACCACCATCATCATCACTATCACCATCATCATCACCGTCACCGTCAATGTTACCATCATCCTATCACGATCAACATATTCGCCATCAACAGGATCATCATCATCAGCCGCATCATCAGCATATTCAGCATCATCATCACCATCATCAGCATCATCATCCTGAGCATCATCATCGGCATCAGCAGCAACGTCAACCTCCTCCTCCTCCTCCTCATCAACATCATCATCCTCATCAGCTTCGCCACCATCAACATCACCATCACTATCGTCATCGTCACCACCACCATCATCGACATCATCGTCATCACCATCAGCATCATCAGCATCATCATCATCGTCAACACCACAATCAGTATCGTCATCGTCCTCCTCCCCTCCCCCGCCTCAGTTTCCGCCTCCTCTCCAACTGTCTGAGCCTTGTCGATCTTGATGCGGCCAATGTTCAGACCGATGGTCGGAACGATCCTGTCGGCGTCCATGCCCTGTCACCGCAGCGCGCTGCAGCACACTCTGACGGAAAACCACGGGAGGAAGGGGGGGATGGTCGGGAGAAGGGGGAAGATGAAGACGTCGGAGGGTGAGGAGGAGGAAGAAGGCAGGGGAGGAGGGCGGAGGGGAGCAGTGCGGGGGGGGGATTCTCTGAAGCCTGCGGCGGGGGGCGCAAGTCTCACCAGCGTCCCGAATGCGAGCCCCTGCAGAATGCGGACATGACGCTGCCCAGCATGCGCGGCGGCGAGGGCCAAACTGAGGAGCGGAATCCTCACGGACCCAGACGTCAGAATGGACGCGCCTCGGCACCACCCGCTCTGAGAGCCCGCCTCCCTCCCGCCCTCCCGCCCTCTCCGCCCGCCCTCTCGCCTTCCTCCCCCCTCCCCTCCTCCGCCTCCTCCTCCTCCTCCGCGGCTCGACCTGCGTGGGTCTGGGCCCGCGCGGGCGGCGCGGGCGGCGAGCCTCGGGGCACCTGCCGAACGGGCGCGACGACGCGACGGCGAGGCGACGACGAAGCGAACGAAAACGACGTCCACGACGGGCCGAATGGGGTCACGCTCGTGAATTGCGACTACAGGCGGTCCACGACCACTTCGGGCCAAAAAAACCAAACCAACAAAACACCAGGAAATCTTGAAACCAAAACCTGGGGAGGTCGACATCCTGAAAAAAACTCAAGCACCGAACCTGCGAAAAACTCAAACCCACAAAAACATTTCAAATACAAAACTGAAGCTCAAATCTGGAAAAAAACATCAAACCAAACAAAAACTCCAGAAATTCTCTTAGCCGAAACCTGGGAAAAAAACGATGGAAAAACTATGGAAAAAACTCTGGGAAAACTTCAAAAGCACTGAAAATAACTCTGGGAAAACTCTAAACGACTGAAAACTCTAAAAAAAACTCAGGGAAAAAATCCAAAACAACTCTAAACGCTTGCAAACTCTTTGAAAATGGAAAAACAAACGTTAAACACACGCTGGAAAAAATCTGAAAATATTCGGAGAAACTCTAAAAACACGTTTAAACAACCTTCCGGGTTTGAATTTTGTTTTCCGGGTTTGAGCTTTAGGTATTTTCTAAGTTGTTTGTGGGTTTGAATGTTTTCCCAGGTTTCGGCTTCCAGATTTTCTGTAGTTTCTTCTGTGTTTGAGTTTTCCCCAGGTTTTGTGCTTGAGGTTTTCTCAGGTTGCCTTGGATTTTGAATTTCCCAATCAAGATTATTTACCATGTTGTTGGAGTTGGAGTTTCCGGCCGAAGATGTTTTGAAGATTTCGGCAGGTTTTCTCATGGACCGCCTGTAGTCAATTCACGAACCTAATACTGGGGTCCACCACTCCCCCCCCCCCCAAAGGGGGAGACCCGAAAGCGCCCACGAACGGCCGCCGCTGACGGCGGCCACCCGCACGGCGGCAGCCCGTGGTCGGGAGCGCGCGTGGGGTCGCCTGCCGCACGCTCCGCCTCCGCTCCCCCGCAGCCCGCGCTCCGCCCTCCGACCGCAGCAAGAGGAGAGGGAAGCGCAGGGCGGGTCGGGCGAAAGGGGGGGATAGCAAAAGGGGGGTTAAAGAATCAGCTCACGTAGCTGATTTTCCCGGCGCCTCCCGGCGCCGGAGGCGGCTATGTATCGAGAAATGGCACCCTCGGTGAGGCCGAAACCAGCTGCATGCAGCAAATTTCGTAACCCCCCCTTTCCCAATCCCCCCCTTTCGCCCAGCCCGAGCAAGGCGCGCAAAGCAGTGCGGCTGCCCTGAGATCGCATGCGCGTCCGACGCCGTTACCTTTGTGGCCTCCTCTGCTCGACGTGTTCGAGTTGGCCCGCGGCAGCGCTGGATTATGTTTTGCCCGCCGGCCCTGCGGCCTGCCGAAAGGACAGTATATTGCCTGCCTTGTCGTGTAGCGCAGCCGTAGCTGGCCCATCACGATCCTTACAGCGGGGGCGAGACTGGCGAGAGGCTGGCTTGATCTCAATCAGTCACCATAGTCAAGCAAGAAACTGTATGACGTGCAAGTGATGCCCCATCAAGGGGCTCAAATTCTAATCCTGATCGTGTCCTGTCCAAGACAAGATCTGCTCACACGTCACGCTGGAACGGTTGCCGAGTTTAGTTTTCAGCTGTCCTCTACTGCTTGTCCCCCCCTGGCCGTTTCCTCCATCCTGAAGATGCTCTTAGATGGTCCGCGCCTTTTTGGCGCAGGCCCACAAAGTCCTGCCAAGGTCCGACAGCGTTCATGTGAGTTTCCTGCTCAACGCTCTGGCGCGACGGTGACACTCAAGAGCGCCGCGTTGGTTTTCCCGTTCATCTGCATCAATGTGAGCCGCTGACCTGTTTCTCCTCTTTAACTCAGCGCGCCATGGACAGTGCGCATCCGTATCCGTCATGCATTGCAACGAACGCATGGTTAACGTAATTGTAGCCGCTGTTCCAGGACGCGCTTCTGGAGCCTCCATCTGAATTCGTAATGTGGAACGAACACCACGACTCACGGTCCAAAAGTACTACTCCTTCAGGTGCCGCTAGTGTCCTCGCAATGTCGCCCCAGAAACACGCAGAACCATGGAAATGATTCGATGCGATGGCGACTGACGCTAAGTCCACTATATGGAGTCTGCGCAAGTACGTCAAGCTTCCGAAAGGTAACAAAGGATAACGAATGGAACTTGAGTCAAGCAGACTCCAGTACATCCCCTGTCGCCGAGACCGAAAGTCCTGACGCCCCCTCTCCCTCCTGCTACTCCTCCTCGTGGCCCTCCACGTCCTCTTCCCCCTCCCTCGTCCCCCCCCCGCGCGCGGGAGGAGGAGGAGGACGACGAGAAGGAGGCGGAGGAGGGGCTACTGCTCAACGCTTACCCGCTTGACTCAGTAGGCAGGTCTGCGATTAAGGTGGCAGTGAGTGTGCGCATGAGCGGTGGACCATACATTATCGCAGGGGACTTCAACAGTGAACTCTCGGATCTGGAGGGAGCTGGAGTCATGGAGTGGCTCGGTACTGTCGCTGTTGCTCCTGATGTGGGGACGTGCGCTCATGCTGACAAAACGATCTAGTGTTCATTGTTTCAGATGGGCTCAAGGCGGTCAGTGCCAGGACATGCCCTGAGATCCCACTCAGCCCTCGTGCCGCCGTCTGTCTTGAGCTTGCGCCTGAGGTGGGCAAGCCCCAGATGCGCGTTTTGCCTGTGCCACGTTGGCATCCTGATGAACGTCCTGCTGGGCATGCACGCACCGACTCTAAAGCCCATGCGGGAAACCATTCGGGGCGCTATGCCTGATGGCCACACTTCTCAGAAGCAGCTGACGGAAGAGGTGGTGCAAACTCTTCGGTGCTGCTGAAGGGTGCGTGTTTTTCGTGAGTGGGGTACGTCTCGAAGAGTCCGGGTGCAGGTGGCCTGTTGGCAACTGCATGGGGAAAATGTGGAATGGTAACTCCTGGTGCGCTCGAGCGGCCGCCCCGGCCAAGCGTGGGGCACCTGCACAAAGGTCCTGCAGACGTTCAAGACATCTTCGGGTGCTGGATTCGGCTCCATTATGCCACGGCAGCTGCTCGAGTTGGGAGATCACGTCCTCGAAGGCTTCATAAAACTCTGCACGGTGGCCGTCTTTTTGTACGAAGGTGGCGTTTCTGCAGAAGCGTCTAGGTGGAGTGCGTCCGATAGCGTTGATTCGCGTACTTGCTAAGAGTGCAAGCCAGATTACGTAGGCCGATCGCGTTGGCTTGGGAGAAGGCGAACGAGCGCCCTTACTTCTGGGCGTGTTGGGAGGTCTTGTGAGAGATCGATCTACCAGCAGTCGGCGTGGCCGGAGTGCACCTCCTGCAAGGCCCGTGGGACCTCCAAGGGGCTCTGGTGTGCTGGTCAGGTCCTCTTAAACATGTTGGAGGCCTTAGGGCAGGTTCAACATCATTGGCTTCTGCAGGCGGCTGTGGAGACGGGGGTTTCCGTTGTGGCAATTGAGGCGACAAGTGGAATTCTGTAGGGCTCCTAGATATCTGGCGTTGGGATCTGTGGTTTCGGAGGCTACCGAGGTGCAACAAACTACACGTCTAAGAGATGGGTGGACTACGTCCTTGCTAAAGTTAGCGCTCATACCACCCCTGGATGAATGTCGGGAGTATTTACAGGACCGTCGTGCCCATGGTCGTCGAAGATCGCATCGTGTTGCCATGTATACGAGGGCGTGATCATGTCACTCGCGAGCTGATCCAGGCTACTCGCTACGTTCAGATCGCAGACTGCTGGCAAAGTTTAACCTGCACATTCAACAAGAGCAGGGTGCTGTCTAATGACCCTGAGGCTCGCGCAAAGATTGCGATGAATTTGGTCTGTACCACGTGTGTACCGGCTGTTCGGCACTAGCGTAATCTCAGGGTCGAGTTCACGTCGGGGGAACGCATCGATCGTCATGGTCGCAAGGAGAAGGTTCGGCAAGCTCGAGGGTAGGTTAAGCGTATGAAGAAGTGCTGGGTCGGCACCACGAAGAGATTGGCTGTTGCGGTTGTGCTTGTTCCCTACCTAAGCTCTGCCTAGAAGGGCAATGGAAACCGCCCCGGGCGGTTCCCCCAGCATCCGCCCCGCAGTTCCCCCAGTTACGTCCCCTTAGCTTGGCGTTGCTTATCTCATCTTAGCTTAGCGTATTTCATCTTAGCTTAGCTTAGCTTCATCTTAGCTCAGGTTTATCTTAGCTTAGCGTACCTTCATCTTAGCTTCGCTGAGCTTTAGCATAGCAGAGCACAGCACAGCATAGCATAGCGTAGTTTAGCATAGCGCAGCACAGCATATCATAGCATAGCCCAGCATAGCATAGCATAGCGCAGCATAGCATAGCATAGCATAGCATAGCATAGCATAGCATAGCGCAGCACAGCACAGCACAGCACAGCATAGCACAGCGCAGCATAGCATAGCATAGCAGAGCATAGCGCAGCATGACATAGCATAGTTTAGCATAGCATAGCATAGCATAGCGCAGCATAGCATAGCATAGCGCAGCATAGCATAGCATAGCATAGCGCAGCATGGCATGGCATAGCATAGCATAGCATAGCAACTAATGGTGATTTCCTAGGGGCTCCAACTTCTAGGTAGGGTCGCACTGGGGTAATTACTGACATGTTAGCCACGGGCTGCAACTGTGGCGAGCTGGAACATGTGATGCCTCTGGCGTTTGCTGCGGAGGAACCTCGAATCGTACGGCAGGCAAGAGTGAACGTCGACGTTAATGTGCGATGGGGATCAAGATCCGATGTTCAGGGTTACGTGCTTATCTGTGGTCACCTTCGTGAGAGCACGTTGGGAGTCTTGGATTCCTGGGAGCATATTTGAGACGGCCATGCTTGGGTGATCGGGGACCAAGCACTGTACGCAAGGGAAGGGCCCTTCTGGGGCTGTCGGACTCTCCTTGGAAAAAAGTTTGGTGGACCTTCCCAGAGCCCTTCAAATGCTCGGCTCATGGAGGTGGTGCGAATTATGTGAGGGAGCATAGCCTTGGTATATCACCCGGTTATTTGGAGCGTGACGTCAGGGCGTGACTCCGGTACTACGTGTCGCGCGTATGTCTGCGGGTGCGGCGTGGGAGCCTCTGAGAGCCATGATTGGCACTGGATGGTGCAGGACTAACGAGTGCAAGCAGCTTACCCTTGCCGACGCTCCGCAGCACGCGGAGGTGCGGCCAATCGTGGTCAGTGGGCAGCGGCCCATGGCCAGGAAGCACGCCGCTGGATTCGCTGCTGACGGTAAGCGCCAGCTCTGTCCTCAGGAGGGGGCTTGGCTACACTTTTTTCGTCAGCGGCGAGGCGGCGAAATCCGCTCAAGCATGAGGCTAGATAGGGGCACTAACTAGCGAATTGGCTGGCAAGCAAAGAGGGAAGGGGGACGGCCAAGAGGAAGGAGGGACGCTCAGGGGATCTTGCTACACACGCACACACACATTTGCTGTGCGAAAGCGGGGACAGACCAGCGCTCCCATCCGAGCCTCGCGTGCTTGCGTATCGGGTCGACGAGCACCCAGCCAAGCTTCCGTTGGAGAGATGCTCGTGGGCCGATGCTGCAGTCCCTCCTGGCTGGCGGCCACCATCTGATGAGCAGATGGCGTGGCCTAAGTATGAGGGTCTGGGCATACTTCAATGGCCATGATTCAGATGACTCATTCAGTGGCCCAAGTATGAGCAGATCGCGTGGCCATGATTCAGTCGCGGCAAGCACATCTGGATGGGCTGGTCTACGAGGGGGACTGGGAGGCTGGGTCGGTGGCGGGATGGGCTATCGTCACCGTGTCCGACGCGAATTCAGGGCGCCGTCTTCGGCCTCTGCACCGGTCCTGTGCAGGACATCGACAGAGCATAACTGTGAGAGCCCATTCAGCATTTAGCAAGTTGAGTCCCGCCTATTGCGGCGATCACAGAGAGCAATTTTGTTGTTCAAGGTGTCCACGGGAAGCAGTCCTGAGGAGACGACCGCGTATTGCAGCGCGTGGGCCTCTTAATGGCGTTCCTTCTGGACCCTCCTGGACGAGTTCGGCGATCTGGGATCCGCGGGGCTTGAAGTGCGAAAGATAAACGCACATTTGATTCTCGAGGCCTTCCTGAGGGGTGAACCTTCCAGGTTCCAGGCGTGAGAGGTCTGGCAATGAGAATGCTGACATTTGGGCCATGCTGCTCGTGTTTGAGTGCCGCAGGTGGTGAGGACGTCGCGCCTCATGGCTACAGTGCTGATCAAGAGAACGGCCCACTAGCTGGGAACTATAGGCGTCCTGGTCGGCAACAAATATTGCGGCATGATCCGGAACCCTGCTCGTCCGACTCGACCTCGCGATGCGAGTGGCCCGTTGGTAAAGGCAGCTGTTCGTGTGCATGCTTGGTGTCGACGATGCAGGGTCTCAGCTCCTGTCAAGCAGAATGCCCATGCTCTGCTATTTCGCGGGCGGTGAAGCTTACCGACTGCTTGAAGCAAGAGGAGAACAACGACATCAATTGAATAGTGTCGCTGGACACTCAGCTTTATCCCTGGAGGCAGGACATTGCTGCTGTCGCCTGCAGGAGATGCTGAGCCCACTCTTTGCAGCAGTTGACATCGCTGACGACGCCCTGCAAGAAAGCAGGAGCGCATGGCATGAAGGCCATTCGGCGACTCGAGGGCGGCTTCCTGCCAGGATGTGGAGAGCGCATCTATGCGGTCATCACAGAGGCCTAGACATGCTTGTGCGTGGTCCTCGGACTAGGGCCTCAATGCGTCGGCGAGAAGAGGAGGAGGAGGACGGGGGAGCCCATCCGCTGCCCGTCCTTGCTGCCGAACAGCGTCTTCAGCTGCTCCAACGTCGTCGTCTTGCCCGCGTTGTCGACGCCGAGCAGGAGCAGCCGCCGCTCCTGGGCGGAGGGGGTTGGCGACCCTCGCATCGAGCGCGTGCGCCACCCCCGCCGAGGAGGAGGAGGAGGAGGAGGAGGAGGAGGAGGAGGAGGAGGATAATCCACCGACCCTGTCGGCGTGTGTGAAGGGTTTCTCCGTTCGTGTCGTCGTCGCCCTCATTCGTTCATTGTCGTCTCTGTCGTCTTCTTTCCCTGCGATTTCCTTTCCCTGCGCCCGTCGCCGCTCCTCCCTCCTCTCCTGGGCTCTCCTCCTCAAGCGCGTCAGCCAAAGCGAAATTGAGCAAAGTCCTCAAACACTCGAAAGGAAGCCCCGTCCCTGTGGGTCCGGACCCCAAAGGGATCCCAAGGACGGACCCGGGGGGGGCCCGGGTCAGGTGCGCTACCCCACCAGGAGCTCCCAGGCAGCAAAGAAGCCCAAGACCGGCCAAGAGTGCCCCAAAAGGTCTCAAAAACATCCAAGAGGGCGCTGAATCGCCAAACGATCTGTCCAAGACGCCAGGCCGCCTCCAGACAGCCCAAGAATCCTGAAAGACGCTCAAAGAAGCCTCCAGGAGCAGTCCCAAGAGTGCCTCAAGAACAAAAGTCGTAGATTTCCCATCGGTGTTTGAAACAGTTCGGCGTTCTCGCCTGTCCCACTACCCGACGCTCCAAGACGACCCAAGCAGCCTCCCAGTTAGTCCCCAAACATCCCCAGAGGGCTCCACGAGCGACCCAAAACGGTCCAAGAGCCCCAAGACCAAAGACGCCTCCAAAAGAGCCTCAGGGGCCCCCAAGACGGCTCCAACACGGTGCCGAGACGACCCCGCCCGTGGCCGCTCCTGTTTCCTTTCCTGGGCTCTCCTCCTCAAGCGCGTCAGCCAATGCGAAATTGAGCAACGTCGTCATAGACTCGAAGGGAAAACCCCTTCCATTTGATCCCTCTCTCGCCGGGAGGGAGGGGGTCCCAGGGACGGACCCGGAGGGGTCCCGGGTCAGATACGCTTCCCCTCCGAGGGCGCCGGGGCCGCAAAAAAAAGACAGGCCAAGAAGGCACCAAAAGCTCCCGAAGACAGTCCACGAGGGCGCTGAATCGCCAAACGATCTGCCCAAGACGCCTGGACAGCCTCCAGACCGCCCAGGAATCCTGCAAGACGCTCAAAGAGGCCTCCACGGAGCAGTCCCAAGAGTGCCTAAGTCACAAAAATCGTAGATGTTCCATAGGTGGTTGAATCAGTTCGGTGTTATCGCCTCTCCCGCTTCACGACGCTCCAAGACGGCCCAAGCGGCCTCCCAGATAGCCCCTATATAGCCCCAGAGGGCTCCACGAACAACCCAAAACGGCCCAAGAGAGTCCCAGACGGCCCCAGACGCCTCCAAAACGGCCCCAGAGCCCCCACGAACCAAAGCGGACATTTCGAGCCCTCCGCCCCGAGAGCTCCCGGGAGAAACCACGAGGCCCCCACAAGGCTCCCAAGAAGACCCGAAGAGACCCCCACACTATCCCCCGAGGCCCCTAAGAGCGTTAAGCGCACCCCAAGAAGCATCCCTGAGAACTCTGACCCGCGTCAGCGTCGTCGTCGTCGGCCGCCCGACGATGTCGACACAGTAAAGTGGTTGCCGCGCTGCCGTTCGTCCTGGTGGCGACACATCACCCCCATCCCGGCAGATGGCGAACTCAGAGCGACTCATCCGCCATCCTGCTCCTCATTCCTCCTTCTCCTCCTCCTCCTCCTCCGCCTCCTCCTCCTCCTCCCCCTCCCCCTCCCCCTCCGCCTCCTCCTCCTCCTCCGCCTCCGCCTCCGCCTCCGCCTCCGCTCCTCCTCCTCCTCCTCCTCCTCCCTCCTCCTCTCCCTCCTCCTCCTCCTCCTCCTCCTCCTCCTCCTCCTCCTCCCTCCTAATAATCTTCCCTCCTCCCTCCTTTTCCCCTTCCCCTTCTCCTCCTCCGTCCCCCGCCTCTCCTGCTCCCTCCCGTTCCTGCTGCTCCCCCCAGTGCTCTCCCTCCTCCCCCTCCTCTTTCTCCCTTCACCTCCTCCCTCTCTCTTCCTCCCTACTCCTCCTCATCATCCCCCTCCCTCGTCCTTTGTCTCCCCACTCCTCGTCACCCAGTCCGCTGGAGCTCCGGGGAAGAGGAGAAGCAGGAGAAGCAGAAAAGAAAGACACTCGGACTTGCTGCCGGAGCGCGGGCCCCCGACGTCAGGCCCGTGCCCCTGTACGGGCAGCCTGGAAGGACGTGCTCCAGGGAGGCCCATGCGCGCCGAATACCTCTCGTCGTGAATTTTCCACGGCATGAGGGGATCTCGGTTCCCCGGCATCTCTCTTCCTCACATCACCGCCCCTGTTCCCTCTCACCTTGCGCGTGTTCCCACCTGTTTGGTGTCTCGCGGGACTTATGCAGCTTTCCAAAAGAGACCCCCCCTCCCTCGGTCCTCCTCCTCCTCCTCCTCCTCGTCTCCCCCCTCCCCAAGAGCACCAAGACGAGTTTGATTCAGTTTTTCTATATTTGTCCGCGCCATCGCCTTTACGAGCTTCCGACGCTCCAAAACGGCCCAAGAAGCCACAAGCATCGCCCCAAGACGACCCAAAAGCCTGCCGAAAGCGCTCCAAAACAGCCCAAGACGGCCTCAAGACAGCCCCAGACGGCCCGAAATACGGCCCGAGACGGCCCCAAGAGGCTCCTGAGAGGGAATCCACCTACCAACATTCCGACCCTTCCGCCCCAAGAGGCCCCAAGGAGGCCCCAAGAGGAGCCCCAGACGCCACCAAGAGGCCCCCCAGAGGCCCAAGATAGCCCCAGGAGCACTCTCAAGAGAACCCCAAGAGGGCAAAATCAAAGATTTGCCTTACCTTTTTGAATAGTTTCATCGTCGTTGTCTTCGTCGTCCCCCTTTAGGATCGGCGGAACTGGCTGTAAGGCCTCTGCAGTTGTGATAGTGGCGATGCTGATAATATCGTCAATGATACCACGACTAATAAAACAAATACTAATAGGACTGCGACTAACAATCATAATCATTATGATATTACTAAGAACACAAATACTAATAATACAAGTATCGTATTAATACTAATCACAATCAGCATCAGCATAACAGTAGCAATACCAATAAACATGATAAACATAATAATTAGACATCACAACAAGTACAATGTTGTTGATGATGCTGCTGCTGCTGATGATGATGATGATGATGATGATGATGATGATGATGATTGCGATGATGGTGCTGATGATGACCATGACGATGCAAATGATGAGGATGAGGATGATGATGAAGACGACGGGGATGATCGAGGTTCGAGGCTGGGGACACATGGCGGGACCAAAATTCGGGGTTCCCGTTTTCGGGGCGGTCCTGTTGGGCACGTTCCGCGCATACCAAAATGCTGGCCGCCTCGGGCGCCAGGGCAGAACACGGAAGAAGGGCCCTGCAAGGACAACCCACCACCGCAGGGTGCCGATGGCGTGTTAGGTTCATCGCAGCTGCAGACGCTCCAGGGCCTCTCCCGGGGCCGCCGCAGAGCTACTGCAGTCACCACATGGGGTCCCAGGATTGGCCAGACGAGTAGCGCATGCCTCATGGTATGGATTACCACCTAACGGGATGAGGGGGCGAGGGAGAGATGCACTAGGAGAAACTAATAAAAATATGAAGGGATAGGGGTTACGATGGTGCGAAGGGTAAGTAACAAGGACGAGAGAGGAGGAAATAATGAAGACGAGGAGAAACAGGAAGAATACTACCGAGGATGCGTACGGCAAGTCACCGCACCCGCTGCCTGTAGAAGGAACTTATGCAGCCATATGGTGTGGAAACGTGACGCAAGCACGGTCGCGTACCATTGGGAAACGTACTCGACTGAGGTTGAATTCTGAGGGTCCGCTTGAGCCGTCTTGGGGCGGTCTTGGAACTCTTCGAAGAGCCCTTCATAAGCCTCCTTGGCTGCCTCTTGGGGCTGCCTTGGGCTGCCTTGGGGTTGTCTTGGGGCTCTCTCGGACCGTCTGCGGCCTTCGAGGTCGCCTTGAAAGTCTGTTGGGGCCGTCCACGTGCTCTCTTGGTGCACGTTGGGCCGTCCTGGGAACTCTTGGGCCATGTTGGAGCCCTCTTGGTCAGTCTTGGTGTCAGGTGGGAGTTCTCAAGGGCCTGCTTGGACTTTCTTGGGGCGATGCTGGGAGCCTCTTGAGCTGGCTTGGCCGCGACAGTGATATAATCGGTTGGAAATCTGTAAGGGTTCAATGATGTTTGCCTCTTGGGATCCTCATGGGAGCTCTCTTGGGCCGCTCTTGGGTCGTCTTGGTCGCCTTCATGGCAATAGTGGAGCCTTGGGGGCCCGCCTTCATAGGTCAATACGGGCAACCTTCTGGGCATACTGGTACGTCTTAGGGTAAAGCTGTGCCATTTGGGGGGCAATCGTGCCGCACTCGGAAGCGATCTTGGAGCCCCACGCAGCGGGGCACAGCGGTGGCATGTCGGGGCCCGATGTGGATTGCAAAACACAAAAGGGTTCTCACCACGCGTGCCCATGGGACCCACGCCTTCTCAACGGATGCTCGCCGCCGAGACGTGAAATACTTGAACTGATCAGTGGGGACGAGACAGGGGACGAGGTGACGCACTGCAGCAGCATCATTGGCGCGCGCTGGGTTTACACTGGTCCTTCTCCTCCTCTTCCTCCTCCTCCTCCTCCTCTTCCTCCTCCTCCTCTTCCTTCTCCTCCTCACTCCCCCGTCGTCCCCCCTCCTCTTCCTCCTCCCTCCTCCTCCTCCTCCTCCTCCTCCCTCCTCCTCCTCAATGCCCCCCTCCCTCCGTCCTGCTCCTCCCTCCTCTCCTCCCTCCTCCTCCTCCTCCTCCCCTTCCTCCTCCTCCCCCTCCTTCTCGTTCTCCTCCTCCTCCTCCTCCTCCTCCTCCTCTCCTGTCTCCTCCTCCTTCTCCTCCTCCTCCATCCTCAATGTTCTCTCTTCCTCCTCATCCTCCTCCACCCTCCCTTCGTCTCCTCCTTCCCTCCTCCCTCCACCCTCCCTCCTCCTCCCTCCCTCCTCCTCCTCCTCCTCCTCCTCCTCCCTCTTCTCTCCTCCTCCTCCTCCTCCTCCTCCTCCTCCTCCTCATCCTCCTCCCTCCCTCCTCCTCCTCCCTCCCTCCCCTCCCTCCCCCGCCCTCCATCCCTCCCTCCCTCCCTCCATCCCTCCGTCCCTCCTCCCCCGCCTTGTCTTCCTCCATGTCGTCCCTTCCTCCTCTTCCTCCCTCCCTTCCTCCCCCCTGCCTCATCCCTCCCCTCGACGCGGGTCTGCCCGCGCGTCGCGGCCGCGCTCGCTTTTTTCGACACCTGGGAGGACCGCGCCGCGCTCTCGGACCTGCCCTCACTATTGGGGCGAACGAAGGGGTCGGGGGTGCATCCGGCGCCGATCCAGGAATTCCGCGGGAACCGCCGACAAAGTATGCTCACGGCGCTGTGCCCCGACACCTCCTAGCTTCTGGGAGTCACGATGCATCGTGGTTCTCTAGAGCCAAACAGCAAGGGTCAGGAATCTCTGTGGGCTCGAGGGTGTTTGAAGGGGCCCCAGGACACACAAATAAATACACACAAATAAAGATATTCCCCGTATTTTCCTATATGTGTTGGGTTTTTGTCTTCCCCCCACTTCCCATATGTTTGCATATTTTCCTGGGAGTCGACGATTAATTGTGTCTGTGTGTTTCTTTCCCCCTCCTGGGTGTTGTGCTGGAGACGGAGACCGTGCAGAGCTGTGTGCCGTGCCGGAGAAGCGGGCGGGGCGGGCGCGCTGGGCGGGCGCGCTGGGCGGCGGGCGGCGGGGGCGGGCGCGGGCCTGAAGCGGGAATCCCAAGAGTGCCGCCGTGCAGCAGACGCCCACGGAGGAGCGGGTGCTGGGCTGAGGGCGGGTGCTGTGGAATTGGAGTGGTGGTGCTGCGCTGGACGCGGGCGTGGACAGGCCAGAGTGTGAAGGGGCCCTGGGACACACAAACAAATACACACAAACAAAAAGATTCCCGATATGTTCCCATATTTTTTGGATTCCCGTCTTCCCCCCCCCACTTCCCATATCTTCCCATCTTTTCTGGGGGATCGACGATGAATTGTGTCTGTGTGTTTTTCCCCTCCTGAGAGTGGTGGGTACGGATGCCTGGACATAGCGGGCGTTGCGTTGGCAAGGCGCGGGCGGGGCGCGGGGGCGCGCGGTGGGAGGCGGGCGGCGGGCGGCGGCAGCGGTCGGCAGGCAGGCTCGGGGCTCGAGAGCGGGGCTCCCAGCAGAGGGCGCCGTCCTGCAGCGAAGGCCGTGGGAGCAGCGGTGCTTGCGTTGGGGGGCGGGTGCTTCAGAATGAGGGGTTCGGGGATGGACAGACCTCCCTTTAGTAGCACGTGGTTTAATGAAAACGACCTGAGGCCCAAACCTGGCGGGCGCAAGCCTGGAAAATAACGGCCGCGGCACCCTCTCGAGAACCGAAAACGGACAATTCACTAATCGACGTGTCACTGTTGGGGGTTCTGTCCACCCCCGAGGGGTGTTGCGCTGGAGGCGGAGACCGTGGAGCAGCGCGTGTTCGGCTGGAGATGGAGGATTGCGCAGCGCTAGGCGCTGGCGGTGGGGGCGGAGGCATTGCAATGCTGGGCGTTGCGCTGAGGGGCCGGCGGGGCAGGCGGCGGGCGGCGGGCGAAGGCGGTGGTCGGCTGGCGGCCAGTACCCTGGCAATCTCTGCGGTTGGCGAAATCGGCTGCACGCGCACGGGGGGACATCGCTTTGAATATGGGCCGAAGCAGTTCTAAACACACGTATAACTCAAAAGTGACTCTGGAAATCGATCGAAGCACGTATGAACTGATGTACAGAGATGGTTCCATGGTGCACGGTGCCTGTACGGAGTGGCCGCGTGAGAATGCTCGTCTACTATCTGGGAGGGTTTATCAATGTTTTCGAGGGCCACCCCCCCTCCCCTCACGCGTAGCTCTGAGATCGCTTCCTGTGACATTGATTTCCAGCGCTCTGTTCGGCCTCCAAAAGGCCAAGATGGCCTCCAACACGGCTTCCAAAGCAATCAAGATGACACCAAGACGGCCCAAGATGGCCCAATACGGCTCAAGAGGCTCCCAAGACGGTCTCAAGACAGCGCAAGAGGCTCCAATGACGGCCCACGAAGGCTCCAAGAAGCCCTCCACAAGGGAGCCCGAGGAGGCCAAAACCATGTTTCTTTCAAAGGTGTCTGAAGGGTTTTGATGCTCGCCTGTTCGGGTTTCCGACCGCCCAAGGCGGCCCAAGGGGCTTCCAAGATCGCGCCAGAACAGCCCATGAGGCCCCCAAGAGAGCCCCAAGTCGGCCCAAGTCGACCCAAGAGGAGCACACGATCGCCCAAGAGGTTCCCAAGAGGGCACCAAGACGGCCCTAAAGCGATCCAAGAGGACACCAAGACGCCCGAGAGAGAGAGAGAGAGAGAGGCCCTCAGCACGGCCTCCGAATGCGTCCGACGGGCCAATCGCCTTCCTAAAACAGCCCAAGAGGTCCCTAGAGGCCCCAGGAGGCCTCCAAGAGCGCCCCAAGACACCCCTCCCAGGAGGCTTCCAGGAGGCCCCCAGGAGGCCCCACGTCTCCTCCTCGTTATCATTCTCTCCCTCTCCTCCTCCGCCTCCTCCTCCTCCTCCGCCTCCTCCTCCTCCTCCTCCGCCTCCTCCTCCTCCTCCTCCTCCTCCTCCTCCTCCTCCTCCCCCTGCCCCTCCCCCTCCGTACTCCCTCCTTCTCCTCCTCCTCCTCCTCCCCCTCCTCCCCCTCCTCCTCCTCCTCCTCCTTCTCTTCCTCCGTACCGTGCGGACGAAGACGATGTCGGGGTCACGACCGTCCCCAATTCAGACCACTTGCTGAACTGCCGCGGGGCGTGAACTCGGCTTCCTTCCTACCGCGCGGACGAAGACTAGGTCGAGTTCGCGGCCTATCCTTATCAGACCGCTTATCGGAACTGCGCTGCTCCTACACTCAGTCTCCCTCTTGCAACGCTGTTACGCAGGCACGGTGGGGGGGGGTAGCCGCAGACAGCTGGACACATACAGATAGGCACGGTATCAATCGCACCTCTACGACGGCGCAGGGCGCAGGAGTGACTAAAGGTGGTCTCGTCCGCGTTTTGTGTCTGGCCGCTTCGCTATGGACATCCTCATAATTCTAAAAGTCAGGCGCACCCATCACGCAGCTGTGGGATGTCAGTACATGGCATCACACGTTCAAACACACTATGGATTGGTTCAGTGACTCCCAGTATTGTTATTTTCAACATGAAAACAGTTTCAGATCATGATGGAACCGGAGGATGTTGTACATAATTGACTGCTAGAGGAGCGTATATGCTTCGTTGGTTCCCAGTTTAGCTCTCACGCGTTACTCTGACCAGTGTGTAGTTCATGCCTTCTCAACAGATCGTCTGATCGCAAGCTGTGGCAACCCCATCGGTGACCCCCTTTGCTTTTTGCATGATCATGGGACATATAGTTCACGGCATACGTTTTCCATATTAGAAATATTTCGATATATTACACAAATAAATGCAATTGTATTTAACGTATAAATATATATATATATATATATGCTAGAACCATCGCGCGGGCTTCGCGCGCGCTTAGGTTCTAGCTGGTCGAATGGTGCTGACCACATTGAGACAACAAGGCGGTCATGGATAAAGAGGTCAACGTTCTCTGTTTCCTCCTGCCTTTTTCTCATTCTTCCTCCTCCGCTCTCATCCACCGGTCGACCCGTGATCTGTCGCCAAGCTTCTTGGGGACCTCTTGACCCCTCCTGGGGGTCTCCTGGGGCGAAGATCTCGGGTTCTCGGTTCACGTTCCCGATAGTGGCCTTCGGCCCATCCCGCCACCGTGCCTGGGTTGTGAGTTAGAGGCCTCTCGGAAATTCGTTTGGAATTCGTGGGAGGCTTCCTGGGGGCCTCGTGAAGGCAGTTTTGGAGGCCTCTTGGGGGCCGTTTGGGTGCTCGTGGGGCGTCTTTTTGGGCCCCTTTAGGGCCTCGTGGGGCCTCTAAGGGGGCATCTAGTGGAGCCCTCTTGGGGCCTCCTGGAGGCCTCTTTGGGCGGAAGGCTCGAATCGTCGGTTCGTGTTCCCCTCTCTTGGGCCCCTCTTGGGGCTATCTTGGGGCCCCCTTGGGCGATCTTGGGCGCCTACTGGGCCGTCGTGGGGCACTCTTGGGCCGTCTTGGGACTCCCTTGCGCCGTCGTGGCGCCCTCTCTCGGTGCCTCTTGGGCCGTCCTGGGCTGATTTCTGGGGCCTCGTGGGCCGTCTTGGACCATCGGAAGCACGAAACAGCGAGAACACGAGAAATCGTCAAAACCATCGAAATACCTACTCATTTCGCCTCCGGAGTGCCTCGTGGGAGTCCTTTTGAGGGCATCGTGGCCGTCTTGAAGTCCTCTTGGGCTGTCTTCAAACCATATTGTACCAATGTTGAAACGCTGTTGCGCGGTCTTGGGCTCTCTTGGAGCGCTCTTGGGCCATCTTGGCGCCTTCTTGGACGTCTCTCGGCCCCCGTTGACGTTTTCTTGCGCCCCCCGCCGGGCCCGAAACGGCCGGAAGACAAATCAGTGCACACTGGGGGCCCCGAGACCCCCTACCAATATTTCTATACATATATATATATATAAATGTATAGATATACGAGCACATCGAATCTCTGACCGACGACATACTAATCCAGGGTTGCGAGAGGGCCCTCTTGGGGTTCCCTGAGGACCGTTCTCGTTCAACTTTCGTGGCCTGTTGGACCGTCTCGAGGTCGTTTGGAGTTGTCTTGGGATCCTCAGGGCCGTCTTGGAGGTCTCTTGGGGCTGCCTGGGTGGCGCTCTGGGAGCCCCGTTGGACTGTCTTGGGGCTCTCTTGGGCTGTCTGGAGTCCCTCCCGAGGCTAATATCTTGGGAACTCTTGGGGCCATGCTGGGCCCTTCTTAGGCCATCCTGGGCCATTCTTGGAGCTCCTGGCGGCCGTCTTGGGGTATCATTGGGACGATCTTGGCGGCCTCGTTGGCCGTCCTGGGCGCACTGAAGACAGAAAATGCGAACATGCTCAGATCGCACGGACGTCTAAGGATGAGTTGTTGTCTCTCGAATGCTTTTTGCGAATCCTCTCGGGGCCCCCCCAGGACGTCTTGGGATCCTGCCGGGCCGTTCACGGGCCTTCTCGGCGCCATCTTGGGCCGTCTTTGGCCCGTCTTGGCAGTAGTGGTTGCTCTTCGGGCCCTCCTGGGGCCTTCTAAACCGGCCCTGGGGCCGTCGTGGGGCCATCTGGGCCATCATGGGCTCATCCGGGGCGCTCGGGACCTAGATTTCCCCCCGGCTGGGACCCGGGCTGTGGTACCATCTCTTTCCTGTGAACAGGGGAACCGCTGCTAGTAGTACAGCTGTTTAACGTGCTCCCCCACAGTCCCACAACCCGCTTCAAAATCAGGAGCCTCTCAAAACCTTTTCATGACCCTCTGAAGACCCTTTTACCCCCGCAAAACCCTCTGAGGAGCCGACCCCAGGACAGGCGGCCGACCGTATAAAGAGCACGGCGGCGGCGCTGGAGCGCCGGAGGCGCGATGGCGTCCAGCTGCCCAAGAGCGCGGTACGGAGCTGTTCTCCGTCAGCGAGAAGGGAAAGCACGGACAGCATTGCCTGTACACGAGCGGGACCAGGGAGGAAAAAGGCCGCGGGGATGGGTGCCCGAGCAGGAGGACACCACCCGCACACCAGCGCCCGTCCTGGCCCGGCGCATGCCGAGGCCCAGGTGGGTGCGCACACGCCCTGCATGCGCCGTCCCCCTTGGCCTGGCCTCGGATGCGCCTGCGCCGATCCTGGGCCCAGGATCGGACTGGCCGTCATCGGTGCAGATGTGCAGGTAGCTTCGGGAGCGTCCAAGAGGGTGCTTCGCGAATCATGGCCCGAGGCACGTGCGCGGCCCTGGGGGGGGCTAAGGGACGCATTGAAATAAGACGACGGCCATGAAATCAAGGGTGTTATCATGGCCCTGGTCATGATATTCCCCCCCAGGCATCACCCCCTCTTGGTCGCCCCCGGTAGCTGGCGCCCTCCATGGAAGCCAAGGCCACGAGGGCCTCGCGGTGCGCGGTGGCGCTCTGCTCGTCAGGTCCGCGGACGCTCTGCTTGTCAGGTCCGCGGGCGCTCTGCTCGACAGAAGCCAAAAGGAAAATCGGCGGACGCTCCGCCTGTCAGGTCCACGGGCCAGCCCAGCGGCCGCGCCCAACGCTCCCCAGGGGGCAGGGACGGGCAGCGGCAGCTGGAGCGGCAGTAGGACAAGGAGGGCAGGGGGGAGGAAGGACGGGAGGTCAGGGCGGGGACGGGAGAAGGGAACTGGGGTAAAGGTGAGGAGGAGGAGACAGAGGAGGAGGAGGAGGAGGAGGAGGAGGAGGAGGAGGAGGAGGAGGAGGAGGAGGAGACGATACGATACGATACGCACACCCTTAACGCCATATTGTCTGATTGTCCTGTGAGTACTGTACTCCGTGGACCTGAACATTCAAGACTGACTGAAGGCTATGTGACGCGGTGAACCTGCCCTTTAGAGTGGGTGCCTATGCCAGGCTCTAAGAACCAAAGCCGCAGACAAGACCCCGCACAGGGCCGTCCTGGCCCCTGCAGCCACCGACGCATAAGGAAGCCAGATGAGACTGAGGCGGGATTATTCATGGTTGACCGCTCTCTTAGTAATGTCAACAATGCTTCTACTGCTAGCAAGACTGGCGAACCTCTGGGACCCTGGGTAGATCCCTCTAGAAGCCTGGTGTTCAAAAACTATTTGCTTGTCAGGTCTAGGAGGCGGGGGAGGAGGAGGGGGAGGAGGGCTCCGAGGGAGGCAGTAAGAGGAGCCGCAGTGGGGCAGCAATGGAGGAGCAGCACTGGAGGAGGAGGGGGAGGAGCAGAAGCGGCAGGAAGAGCAGGAGCAGGAGCAGGCCAGCAGGAGAGGCGGCACGAGAAGGAGCAGCAGCGGGGGCAGCCACGGGAGCGGGAGCCAGGGCGGCGGGAGGGGGGGGGGGAAGGCGGAGCCGGCAGCGGAGGAGCAGCAGGGGGCCGCAGCAGGAAGGCCTGGCCAGGCCCTGCTTCTCGGGTGCCCGACCAGGCCTCGGCGCCCACTCGGCGTCGAAACGTCCGGGGAACGTCCTGCGGGAGCTGGGAAGCCCCGGCGAGACCGAAGACGAGGCTCTGCTTGAGGGAGGAGCCCCTCACCAGACCTGAGAGATCCCTGTTCTAATCCGCCAGGTTTTCGCGGGGCGCCCTTCCACCGACTGCTTCTACTTCGGCTTCTGGCTGATGCGCTTGTAGTCCCAATCCGCCCTCTTGCTGGGGAGCTCTCCCGTCTGGAATTTCGCGAAGCAGCTGCGGAGGTTCGCCCGCGAGGAGCACACGAAGGGCCCGTGCCACACGATGTCCTCCCTGGTCATCTTCCCAGTGAAAACCATCATCCTGAAGCCCTCCTCGCCGGCTACCACGCTCGCGGCACGGGGCCCCGAGGTGTCGAAACGGCAGACCTGCCTGGCCGCCAGCTTCGTGCCTCCGTTGAGCACGGCTGAGCCCTTGAACGCGTAGAACATCGCGTTGTCCATCCCCTCTGGGCACGCGTACATCCATTCGGCGCCCGCCTCCAGCTCCACATCCAAGATTTGGGCGGTCACAGCAAACCTGGCTGGCCCAGCGACGTCGTCGACGGCACCAGAGATGACTCGTACCTGGTCGGGAGGTTCCCAGACGGCCCAGTGACCACACCGTCCTGGAGGCAAAGGTGACTCGGCGTGGGCAGAGCGTTTTAGGACCTCAGTCGTTCTCCGATGATGTCTCGAGAGCGTGGGTGCCTCCAAGGTTCCAAGCCCAACCGACACTCGGTAGGTGTAGCCAGCGCGCACCCAGGGCCGTCTTGAGTCTACTGGGACAATCTGGGTCCTGCTTGGCGCCCTGTGAGCGCCTTCTAAGGTCGTACTGGGCGCGTCTCGAGGCTCGGAGGCTTACCGGCACGCCCATGGAAAAATCAGGTATCACGTCCAGCATGAGGCCATGTAAGGACTCCCTGTCCAAGTACGTATGAATGTGTACCTGTACACACAAATAATTACGTATACCTGTCTATGCTTCTATACATATACATAATATGCGTGTGTATAGATAAGAAGGACTTCCACGGCCACTATCCTCACACATATGTCTTACATGTTTAATGTAACAAACTCTTATCAAAACAAATCCCCTGACAACCCCCTTGACAACCCGGACAACCCCTCCAAGATGCATACCATAAGCGTCCCAGCATGTGATCGTGGCTGGCGCTCGAGCGGCAGCACAATTCCCGGTTGGGGATGTGGCCAGAGCTGAGGCGAGAGTACCACGCCTAATGATGAGGGATGTGGCCAGCCCGCAGGCGACAGCACCAGTCCCAGACAGGGATGTAAGCCAGAGCTCGGGCGAGAGCACCATTCCCAATCACGGATGTGGCTGGCACTCGAGCGGCAACACCATACACACCCAGTAAAGGATGTGGCCGGCGTTGAGGCGAGAGTACCGTTCCCACTCAGGGAAGTAATTAGCCAGACCCCAGTCAGCATAGCTGTCTTTGGGAGCGCGGTGAAGGAGAGCGTGCGAACGGAAGCGGAAAGCGGGGCGAAAGACGAGGAACGAACAGGATGGAAAGGGGGAAAAGAGATGCGACAATTCCAGCTGAGCTTTTCCTGGTTGTGCCACGCTTTTGATGGTATGTCTGATAATGACATGTGCACGTGCTGGCAAGACAACACTGCCTGGACAACCCCTTGGACAACCCCGCAAGGATCCAGACGACCCCCCCCAGACAACCTGCCTTGGACAAGCCTCCCCATGACTTGTGCCCTACTAGATAGCATAGGGGGGCCCCAGAATACCTACTATCCAACACACAAATCCACTGGAGCCGCCCCGAAACTGCCCTCCCCCCGTCCCCCCTGCCAATGGGAGGGTCTCCGACAGCACCCCCCCTGACCCGGCAACAGTGAGCACCCACGCAGAAGAGAACGACGGCGAGCGCCAGCGCCGGACGACGACGACGACGGCAGGGACGAGGATGATGACGAGAACGACAACGACAGACAACGACTACGCCGACGACGATGACGACGACGACGACGGCGAAGAAAGAACGACCAACGACGGACGACGACGGTCAGACGGTCAGACGGACGGACGGACAGACGGACGCACGGACGACGACGACGAGGTATAACGATGACGACTGTTATTGACGACGACGACGACGACGACGACGACGACGAGCGACGAGCGACGAGCGACAGACGATGGACGACGGACGAGGACGACGACGACTACGACGACGACGACGACTACGACGACGGACAACGGATGATGATGGACGACGGACAACGGTGGACGACGACGACGACGGACGGACGACAGACGACGACGATCACGACGAGGATGACGATAAGGACGACGACGACGACGACGACGACGACGACGACGACGGCGACGGGGACGACGACGACAGCGTAAGCGGGCGGACCCTAGAAGGCAGGTTGGGTCGGGCGGGTGGGAAATTACAGCGCGGGCGGGTCGGGTCGGGCGGGGCATCAAAGTCATCGTTCTCATTCGTTGTCGACGTCGTCAGTCGTTGTCGGTCGTTCCCGTGTCGTCTTGTCATGTCGTCGTCGTCGCGTGTCGTGTCGCGTCGTCGTGTCGTGTCGACCGTCACGCGTTATTGATGTCGACGACGGCGTCGTCGTCACTCAGCGTCGTCGTCGGTCGCCGTCGTCGTCGCCGTCCTCGTCGTCGCAGTCGAGTTCGTCGGTATCGCCATCGTCGTCAACCGTCGACCTCGTCGGCCGTCGTCGTCGTCGTCGTCCGTCGTCATCGTCCGTCGTCGTCGTCGTCGTGTCGTGCCGTCGTCGCAGTGTCGTGTCGCGTCGCATCGTCGTCGTCGCCGTCCGTCGTCCGTCGTTCGCCGTCAATCGTCTGTCGTCGTCGTGCGTCGTCGTCATGGTCACTCATCGTTGTCGTCTTCGTCGTCATCCTCGTCGTCGCCATCGTCGTCGTCGTCTTCGTCGTCGTCGTCTGTCGTCCTCGTCGTCGTCGTCCGTCGTCCGTAGTCCGTCGTCATCGTCGTCGTCGTCGTCGTCGTCGTCCGTCGTCATCGTCGTCGTCCGTCGTCGCCGTCGTCGGTCGTCGACGTCGTCGTCGTCGTCCGTCGACACCGTCGTCGTAGTCCGTCGTGCGTCGTCGTCGTCGGCGTCTTCGGTGTCGTTATCGTCGGCGTCTGTCGTCCCTCGTCGTCATCGTAGTCGTTCGTCGTCCCTCGTGGTCCTCCGTCGCTGCCGTCGTCGTCGTCGTCCGTAGTCCGTCGTCCGTCGATCGTTGTTGTTGCTGCATTCGTCGTCGTCGTCGTCCGTCGTCGTCCGTCGTCCGTCGCCCGCCGTTCGCCGTCCGCCGTTCGTAGTCCTCGTCCGTCGTCCGTCGTCCCCGCCGTCATCTTCCGTCGTCCGTCTTCCGTCGTCCGTCGTCCGTCGTCGTCGTCGTCGTCGTCTTCTGGCGCTGGTGCTCGTAGTCGTCGTTTGTCAGCGTCGAATAAGGGAGAAGGGAGGTGGAGGATGCCGGATCCCCCCCTCCTGGAAGAGGGTGGGGTTCCAACCCCATCCCTGTGGTACCGGGGGGCAGGGTTTTGGATCCTCACCCTGGCACCTGCGAGGGGGGGAGGTGCATCGCCCCCATTGCCAATGCACACGGGACATGTTCTTTTCATACGTAAGTACGCGCATACTTGGAATACAAAAGAACAAATGTACCAATGGATACCCGCCGTCCAATAACTAAGGTTGTCGGAATTGCAGAATCACCAGAACATCTGAACCAAACCTTTGGGGAGGCCCTGAACCTGGCCCCTATCCAGCTGCACAACTGGAATCTCGTCAGGGTTCACCACGCCGTACTCAGGGTCATTCTCCATCAGCTCGGCGGGCATGCGCATCCAGATCTGAAAGCCGTGCGTATTCTGCCCCAGTGGGGTCCCGCCACCTTCGGAAAGAGGTGAGAAACAGCATGCAGTGCAGGAAGACGCAGTAGGGAGGGGACGGAGGGAGGGAGGGAGTAACCATGCAGTAAGGAGAAGGGAGGCGGGAGTAGCGAGGTGGAGATGTGTTTGTGGAGGTGGTCACGAAACAGGGAAACGAAGGCCATACACACAGTGGGCATGACACAAAACATACTTCAGCTAAATTGGCCTGTAACGGTGTAACGTGCACGACATCATTTATGGTGCAACACACGCACTCTTCCTCCCTGCTTCCCTCCCTCTTCGATCGACGCTTCTGGCTTCTGGTCTTCGGCCACGTTAGCTGCCGCCGCCTTCGGCGTGCTCGATGCCGGAACCGACGCTGATCCACTGGAAGCCCGGGCTGTCGAAAGTCTCGCGGTTGCCCATGGAATCTGAGAGCCAAGGGGAGGGGAGGGGGGGGAGGAACAGGAGGAGTGAGCGAGTGAACGGCGAAGTCAGCACAAGCGGAGGTGGAGGGGAAGCGATAGGGAAGGGAGGAGGGAGGAGCAGCTTTTGGGATAGCTCTTAGGGTGGGGGGGGGCACGCGTCGTGCCCCCCCACCCCAGAAGGGAGGAAGGAGGAGCACATAAGGGGAGCGAGGGAGTCAGGGAGAGAAGCAGAGGGAGAGGAAGGAGGAGGGAGCAGGGAGCAGGGAGGCAGGGAGTGGGGAGCAGGGAAGGGTCAACCAGCACAGGCGAACTGCGTACGCAAAGACGGCTGCGGCGCATGCTCGCACCAACAAGGACCAGGGAAATGGTTTCAACGAGGTCGAATGAGGAAACGGAGAATAGTACAAAATGGTAAAAGCTGTGAGATCGGAACGGAGGGGATATAGAATCAGTGCGAGGACATGGAATATCGCGCCGCGGGGCTCCTCTGCCCCTCCAGCCCCTCCATCCCCCATTTTGGTCACACTGGCTCGGCCACTGAGCACGGTGAAGCGACCAGAGATGCCACTTTCACGCAGCAGACATCACACGATGAAGGATCCGGAAACGCTTTGCTACCAGGCAAGATGCACGTGAACAGATCAGGCTGTCGTCAAGGGAGTTAGTTGACACGAAGGTCGCTCTACAGCTCGTGAATCCCCTGTAATCTCCGTCATCCTATCGCCCCAATTCCGCCTCCCCCTTCCCCCTTCCTCCCCCTTCCCATACCCCGCCCGCCGTCACCCTTCCCATCCCCCACCTCATTTCCATCCCCCTCCCCGCCCGTCTCCCATCGCCTCCCTTGCCCTCTTCCCCTGCACCTGTCCTGAGACTCTACGTCGTTGAAAGCAGCACTGGTCAATCCAGGATTCCGGCAGGAGCCCTCAGGAGCCCTCGACACTAGGTTTGCTCCGCATCCCACGAGGTGGATTCGCCCAAGGCGTCGGAGCCAGAACGGCCGTTCATTCCCCTTATCCCCCCCTCCCCCCTCATCCCCCGCCCTGCTCCTCCGCGCCCCTCCTCCCTCCCCCTCCTCGTCCTCCCCGTCCCTTCCACGAGGGGCGGCGTCTCCTGCGTGCCTGCCCCGCCCCTCGATTATGTAGGACAGGATGTCCTCCATGGGAGGAGGGGGAGGAGGAGGAGGAGGAGGAGGAGGAGGAGGAGGAGGAGGAGGAGGAAGAGGAGGAGGAGGAGGAGGAGGAGGAGACGGAAGGAGAGGAGGAGGGGCAAGGACAAAAAGAGGAGCGTCGGGGAGGAGGAAGAAGAGGATGACGACGACGGCGAGAAGGCACAGAAGAGAAGTAGAAGCGAGGAAGAACGGAGAAGGAGAAGCAGAGGAAGGCAAGGGCAGGGGATGGAGGAAGGAGGACAAGCTGGGTGCGCTCGTGCCATATCTGACACCCTATCCCTGCCACACATCCCTTGCCACAGCGCTGATTTGTCTCTATCCGTCGACGGGTGTCGTGCCCGACCTGCAACCCCCAAACTGACACACACCATCGTGTTATGCGCAACTCCAAGGGTACCCTCACGAGGGCCCCGATAAGCAAAAAACACTTACCCCCTATCACGTTTCAACAATGTGGGCAGCATCTCCTGGTCTGTCTGAAGAGCGTTCAAGACAGTCACTCCCAAGATCTCCCCGAGCCTCCCAAGAGGGCCCCAAGTCAACCAAGGAGACCCGAATATAAGAGGGGCCCGCCCGAAGGGCTTTCCGAGCCCTCCACCCCAAGATGGCCAACAGAGACCCCAGAGACGCTCCAGAGGGGCCCCAAGAGGCCGCCGGGAGGCCCCCAAGAGGCGCCCAAAGAGCACTCGATACGCCCCCAAGAGCCCTCCAAGAGGGCCCAGAGAGGTATTCCGAGAAACCCAAATATGCATCTACGAGGCCTCCGACCCACAACCAAGGCACGGTGGCGGGATGCGCCGAAGGCCACAAGAAACTCCATCATCACCACGGTAACTGCCACCTTCCTCTTCCTCCTCATCCTCATCCTCCTCATCAACCTCATCCTCATCATCAGCATCATCAACATCAGCAGCCGCATCATCAGCATCATCAGCATAATAATAATAATAATAATAATAATAATAATAATGATCATCATCATCATCATCATCATCATCATCATCATCAGCATCATCATCATCATCATCATCATCATCATCATCATAATCAGAATCATCAGCAGCATCATCATCAGAATCCTAGTAATCATCACCACCATCATCAACATTATCAGCATCATCCTCCTAATCATCCTCATCCTCCTGATCCTCGTCACAATCATCACCACCATCTACATCATCATCATCATCAGCAGCAGCATCATCATCAGCATCATCAGCATCATCGCCAGCACCATCATCATCACCGCCATATCCACAACCCTCACCATCATCACCACCATCATCAACAGCACCGCCACCACCATCGCCAAACTCATCAACATCATCAGCACAACCACCATCTTCAGCATCGCCCCGTAAACAACATCACCATCACCATCACCGTCAGCATCACAATAATCAGCATTATTATTATCATCATCATCATCATCATCATCATCATCGTCATCATCGTCATCAGCATCAGCATCAGCATCATCATCATCATCAGCATCATCATCATCATCATCATCAGTATAATCATTATCAGCATCAGCATCATCACCATCATCAGCGTCATCGGCATCGTCATCATCATCATCAGCAGCAGCAGTATCATCATCACCAACACCACCGCCACCACGGCCACCATAATCATCATCATAAGCATCGGCGTAATCATCATCATCAGCAGCATCAGCATCACCCGCTTCATCATCATCATCATCATCATCATCATCATCCTCATCAGCATAGCCATCATAGCCATCATCACCATCATCATCACCATCGTCGTCGTCAGCATCAACCCCGTAATCATCATCAGCATCATCAACATCACCATCAACATCAGCATCTTCAGTAACAACATTATCACCACCCCCATCATCAGCATGATCATCTTCAGCATCATCATCATTGTCAGAATCATCAGCAGTATCAACACCAGCAGCATCATCATCAGCTCATCGTCATCATCACCAGCATCACCATACGCATCGCAATCAGCATCGCAACCGTCACCGCCATCATCGTCACCATCATCATCAGCAGCAGCATCATCACTATCACCTTCATCATCATCATCATCAGCATCATCATCAGCATCACCAACATCGGAAACGTCAACCTCAAGATTAACAGCAACCTCATACTCAATATCACAATCATAAGCATCATCATCAACACCACCATCATCATCATCATCATCATCATCATCATCATCATCATCATCATCATCATCAACAGCATCATCAGCATCATGATCATCATCAGCATCATCATCAACATCATCATACTCATCATCATCACAGGCATCAGCTGCATCAAGATCAACCTTACCATCAGCATCAGACTCAACGTCATAAATCCTCATCAGCATCAGCATCACCACCACCAGTATCATCAGCAGTAGCAACACAACCTCATCTCCATCATCATCATCACTATCAACAACTTCATCGTCATCGTCATCATCATTGTGACCGTCATATTCATCGCCATCATTATCGTCATCGTAAGCGTCATCATCCTCAGCATCATCATCCGCGTCATCTCCCTCACCATCCACATCATCAGTGTCCTCGAACTCATCACCATCGTCTTCACCATGGTCCAAGCACTAGCACCATCATCATCATCAGCAGCAGCAGCATCATCAGCAGCATCATCATCTGCAGCAGCATCATCATCAGCATCATCCCCATCCTCATCAGCATAGCAGGATCATCATCGTCATCATCATCATCATTACCATCATCATCATCATCATCAGCAGCAGCATCATCATCGTCATCATCGAAAACATCACCATCACCATCATCGTCATCGTCTGTAATCCCTCGTCCCTCCTCCGTCACCTCGCCTCCACGAACGCAGCAAGGGCCGCAACGACCCCGCCCTCATCAACTCCAATTACTTGCAAACGGAACCCGACAGCCCGGAACTGCGGGGCGCAGAAGGCGTCAGGAACAATTGACTGGAAGTCCTCCTCCTCCTCCTCCTACTCCACCTCCCCCATGTTTGACGTTGATCGGGCTTCAAGTTCGGGGCTTGCATCGCTCGTGAGAAAAATATGGCATGTACCGACTTGGGCCTAGTGGCTGCAAGTTGCTGCGAGGACCTCGGCGCGCAGCGGTAGAAAGAAAGGCAGCAGGGCGGCGGAAAGTAGAGCAGTCCAAGCGGGCGAGCAGTATACGCGCCGAGGTCATTGAGGCGGGTGATGGATGCGATGACGTGTTCTTCCACCTCCTCCTCCTCCTCCTCCTCCTCCTCCATCATCACCACCACCACAACCATCATCATCATCATCAGCATCATCATCATCATCATCATCATCAGCATCATCAGCATCATCAGCAGCAGCCGCATTATCATAATCCTTGTCATAATCCTCAACCTCATCATCATCATCCTCCTGCACCTCATCATCCTCATCAGCAGCAGCATCATCAGCATCATCTGCATCATCAGCATCATCAGCACCAGCATCATCAGCATCAGCATCATCATCGGCAGCATCAGCATCATCTGCATCATCAACATCATCGGAAGCATCATCGGAAGCAGCATCATCATCCTGATCATCCACAACCTCATAGTCATCATCGTCGTCATCATCAGCAGCACCAGCATCATCATTATCTGCATCATCGTCATCATCATCAGCATCAGCAGCATCAGCATCAGCATCAGCATCAGCATCAGCATCAGCAGCAGCTTCAACATCATCATCAGCATCATCATCGGAAGCATCAGCAGCATCAGCATCCAATATCACCCTCATCATCATCATCATCCTCATCATCATCATCATCAGTAGCGACATCAGTATCAGCATCAGCATGAGCATCAACATCATCATCATCATCCGCATCATCAGCATCATCATCATCCTCGTCGTCATCAGCATCCTCATCATCATCCTCATCCTCATCCTCATCCGCGAGTCAAGGCGTCCATCCCGTGGTGCGGATGCCACGGCACGTCGAAGCCCTCGTCGCTGTCGTCGCCGTAGGCCCCTCGGGGGAGCTCGCTGCATCCGGGGGAAGGGAGGAGAGGGAGGAGGGATCATCATAACAGGGGAGGGGAGGGAACAGGCGGAGGAGGGAGGCAGGGGGGCGGAGGGAGGGAGGAGGTATCAGGGTACCCCCATCATCCCCCTCCTACCCCCTCCCCCCACCTTACGTAGAGGGATTCGCTGGCCCAGTGAACCAAAAGCGTGCTCGACTCTCTGGTACAAGGTTCCGAGGAGGTGTAATCCCACCAGCCCTCTGGGCGCAGGTAGTATAGCGAGGTCTCTCTTCCCTCTTCCAAAACCTGTGGCCCAAAGATTCGGGAAGGAGGTTACTCCTCCACGTACACCCTCCACTTGGTCTGGACAGGGGGGCCCCAGTGGTCGGAGCGTCCAAGATGATTCTGGATAGCTCCAAGGGGATCTCCAAAATGGCTCGAGTCAACCGAAGATGCTTCATTGTGGCCTCAGGCATATCTCCGAGAGGCCCCCAGGCGACCGCAACACGACTTCAAGTCAGCCACCCGAGGAGGGCCTGCTAGCCTTTGATGGGCTTCTGAGGCCTGGAGATGGCCCCAAAGAGCTCCAAGGAGAGCCCAGACGAGCCCCAAGACAGCCCACGAGGCCCCCAAGAGGCCCCCATGGGGGCCCGAGAGACTACTGCTCTATCTCGGAGCCCCCAAAGAATGGGGGATGGAGGGAGAGATTCATTTCCGCCCGACCCCCTCCACCTCGTTGGAACAATAGGGCCCACGATCGTCCCCCGAAGCTATACTACAGCATCGTAGATGCATGTTAGGTTTACTCGGGTCCTCTTCCTCCATCCACCTCCATCTCCTCCTCCTCCTGTTTCTCGTCCTTCTCTTTCTCCTAGTCGTTACCCTTCTCATTCCATCTCATCCTTCAACCTCCTCATCCGAACATCCCAACAAGCCCCCCCAAAGGAGGCCAACACCATTCAAACACATCATGGTGTGACAAGAGCTTCGGCGTTCTCTCCATGTTGAGTCCTATGCGTTACCCAGGCCCAACATGGCCCCAGCATCGCTCACGATGGCCCCAAGAGGGCTCCAACGACTTCCAAGGACGCCCCCATAGAAAAGAGAGAGAGAGAGAGGGCGAGAGAGAGAGATAGATACAATAGAGTCCAATAGCTATCTGAGAGCGGGATGGGTGCCCGGCCTCAAAATGCCCCGAGAAGCTTCAACACAGACCCGAGGTGGCCCTGGATGATCCAACACAGCCTCAGCGGCGCCGGCAGGAAGCCACAGGGCGTTCAACAGCATGTGGTTTACGTGGGCGTCGGCGCTCGCGCCGTGCTGCTTTCCATGGGCCGCTCAGGCCTCGATATTGCGTCAACTTAGCTTAAGATGAACCCGAGTGGAGGCCCAGACTAGCTTTACATCGGGCGTGTCCCCCTACAGGGGGATTTTCGACGAAAAATAAAAATACTGAAAAAATATTCCAAAATTGTCACAAAAATACTCACAAAACATAGTCCCCAGACTATGTTTTGACTATATTTGCATATCTCCCCTGTAGAGGGACAGGCCCCACTTAAGACTAGCTCCAGGAATGCGTCACATACTCCCAAGGACGCCTCAGGAGAGGCCCACGAGAGCATCAAGAGAGCCCACCAGCCCCACGAGGCCCAGAGATAGCCCCCAGCAGCCCCAGAGAAGCCCACGGCAGGCCAGAGGGCTTCGAGAGCTCAGAGGGTGGTTCAATAGATGTCATCTTCTCGCCTGGGTACTTCCCAGGCCTCAAGATGGCACCAGCATCGCCCAACATGATTCCAAGTTGCGGCTGGACGGGATCCAAGAGGGCCCCGACGACTCACGAGAGCGCCCCAGGAGAGGCCACATAGAGCTTCCGTGGTACCTGTTCGGCGGCAGGCCTCAAGATGCCCCCCCCAGGACAGCACCAAGCGGCCCCAAGGTTAGCTCCAAGATGGCCTGGGATTGCCCAAGACAGTCCTCGGAAGACCCACAGGGTGCTAACATCCGTCAAACAACCAAGCAATTGCCATGATGTGGAATTGCTCTCAGGTTCGTTCAATGTGAATTTCCGAGTCCTCAGGTTGGCTCCAACATCGCCCAGGATAGCTCCAAGCGCAGCCTGGAAGAGCTGAAAGAAAGAGCCGATGCCCTCAGGACCGCCCCAACAGAGCTCCGACAGCCCGCCACACGAGTCGCAGACACGAATAAACGTAATGAGCACTGCGTACCACAAGCCAAGATGGCCTTCTGATCCCCCTGGTGTTCCTGCTCCTTCTCTTGCTCGTTCTCTTCCTCTTCTTCCTGCTCTGCTGCAACGCCCCTCCTGCTGCTCCTGCTCCTGCTCATCATCTTCCCCCTCCTGCTGCTGCCCCTGCTGCTAGCTAATGCTGCCAATCCCGTTCCTCATCCTTCTGACCCGGACCCCCCCGCCCCCAAGGCGACACAAAGGTGGTTGTTCCAAACCATCCTGTGGTGTTGGGTCCTCGTTTTGAGCAGACAGCGCCCCGCGACTTCCTCCTCCTCCTCCTCCCCCTGCTCCCGTCCATGCTTCTGCCCTCAGCATGTCCATGTCGTCACATCCTTCACACGTTTCTAGGCCCTGTCGGGAGCTCCACCGAAGGCCCAGGTGGCTGCGTTCGCATGGCGGCACCGCACCCGTCGGCACACCCCTCACGCGTGTCGTGGCCCTATCGGGAGCTCCGCTGAGGGCCCCAATGGCTGCGTTCGCATGGAAGCACCGCACCTCGGAAGCCGGGCAAAGGCTGCTAAATCCGTGGCTGCTAAAATCGACCTCCAGGAAGTTGTCTTCGTCCTTCCGGGAAGAAGCCCGTTGATTGTTTCGCGTGCCGCGCCTCATTCCGGGAAGTTGGTTTTCCTTCCGGGAGGGCCGTTTTCGCAGCCGCGGTTTTACCAGCCCTTGCCCAGCTTTCGAGCACCCATGTCGGCACACCCTTTCACACCTTCCGTAGCCCCAGAGGGGGCTCCGCCGAAGGCCCCAGTGGCTGCGCTCGCACGGCGGCACCGCACCGATTTCGGCACACCAGGGCTGAACCTAAACGGTGTTTTTCGTTATCGTTTTGCTTTCGTTTTTCCTCGTTTTGTCTTCAATCCGCCTTTAACGCAAAACGAAGTCGAAACGAAAACGGTCCACGAAATCACCAAAACACAGTTTAGGTCCAGCCCTGCGGCACACCCCTCACACGTTTCGTGGCCCCACAGGGAGCTCCACCGAGGGCATGGGGGGCTCCATCGAAGGCCCCAGTGGCTGCGTTCGCATGGCGGCACTACATCCTCACACCTTCCGCAGCCCCATAGGAAGCTCCTCCGAAGAGGATACGCACAGCCGCGCTACTCACAACTGCGCATGATCGGTCTCTTCGCCAGGGTGATGTTTTGCCCGCGTCTCCTTTGGAGGGCGTGGGGCCGAACTCGTCGCACATCAGGAAGGGGTCACTCTCCTCCTGGAAGGGGGGTCGCCCTTCCAGACCGCCCGCCTCCCCGGGCAGAGGGGGAGGAGGGCAGGAGGAGCAACATTGTGAGCAGGGAGAAGAGCAGGGGGAGCAACATAGCGAGCAGGAGGGCGAGAGGAGAGGCAGGAGGAAGGGGAGGATAGGGGCGGGAGGGGGGGAGGAAGAGGAGGACCCGGAGGAGGAGGAGGGGGAGGAGGAGGAGGAGGAGGTGGAGGAGGAGGAGGAAAAGGAGGAGGAGGAGGAAGAGGAGGGGGGAAGAATACCTGCTCTTCCCCCGTTCCCCTCCCCCTTTTCCCGTATCCATTGCCAAACTGCGACGCAGGAGCAGGCCATGGAAGTGGTGTGGGGACGTAACCGTTCCTGGGAAAAACAGCTAATACGTGCACGATGGGTTGACTAAAGCTAGATTGGCTTGAACACATAACGCAAATGCCACCCAAACCCCAAGAGGCCACGCCATATCGTATCTGCCGACCACTTGCAGCAACCCAGTCGCGCGAACCTGGAATACAGCCGAAACTGCCTCCAAGGCGGCCCAATCTGGCCCCGATGCGGCACGATTTGGCCCTAGCATCGTGCCTGCGGACTCCAAGAGAATCCACTCAAGAGGAACCCAAGAAGCCCCCAAGACGGCTCCCGAGGCTCCAAGGAGGGGACCCACAGATGCCAAGTTCCCGAAAACCCATGACACCAGGGCCCGATATTGCCCGACGACGGCCCTCAAAGGCCCAAAGAACGGACCAGTGCGGCCAAGAGAAAACAGAGACACCCTAGGAGAGTCCAAGGAGGGCCCCAGGAGGCCCTATTGAGGCCAAAGCGGCTGCAAAGCCTTACGCTTCTGCATGACTTTGGCCTGCTCGCCTTCTCGGCCTTCCTAACGACTCAAAACGCCAAAAGGCACCGACCGCATACGGACAGGGTCTGGACCCTCGATCCTCCTCCTCCTCGTTCTTCGTCGTCCTCCTCCTCCTCCTCCTCCTCCTCCTCCTCCTCCTCCTCCTTCTCCTGACCTTACTCTTCCTCCTCGATCTTCGTCCTCCTCCTCCCTCGATCTTCGTCCTCTTTCACCTTCCAGGAGTAGGGTGGAGGGTGGGAGGAGGAGGAGGAGGAGGAGGAGGAAGAGGACGACGACGACGACGACGAAGAGCCTTGCGGATGCGGCCATCGACGTCGACCCCCAGAGGTCTCGACCTCTGCCCCAGGTCTGGGCTTTCCTCCGGCGCAGTTTCTTGACGGTTCCGCAGGCCCGCAGAGGCCGCCCGAGGGCCGCTCCCGCTGTGGCTTTGCCAACGGCGCGACGAAGACTGGGCCGGGGAGCGATCGCGGGCCCCAAACCGTCTCCTGCCCGACGGCCGCGGGGAAGCACTGCTTCACAGCGAAGCTCGGGTCCCCAGTCGGGTAAGCCGTCTTAGCGTCGCGGACGTCCGCCGGCCCCGGGGCCCCGCCTGGAGCTGCGGGGGGCCACCAGGCAGGCCTACCCGTTGCGCCGAAAATCACCTTTTCCTTCTCCACCTGGCAGTCCCTCCTCCACCTAGCTGTTCCTCATCCTCCTCCTCCTCCTCCTCCTCCTCCTCCTCCTCCTCCTCGCCCCTCCTCCTCCCTCCCCTCCTCTCCTCCTCCTCCTCCTCCTCTCCTCCTCCTCCTGCTTATCCTCCCTCCTCCTGCTCCTCCTCCTCCTCCTTCTCCTCGTCGATGTTCTTTCCTCCTCCTCCTCCACCACCTCCTCCTCCTCCTCCTTTCCTCCTCCTCCTCCTCCTCCTCCTCCTTCTCCTCCTCTTCCTCTCCGTGCAAGGGTGCGCGAGGACGGGAGCGGCAGCTCCGCGAAAACTGGATCGGCATCATGCCTGCCGAGGTGCCCTCTCGCTCCTGCAGCGGCGCGGCAGACCCGCCAATGCAGCAAGGCATGTTTGGACCGGCTGTGGCTGCGGGTGATATCGAATTTTCTCCCGCTCGTGCTCGGGGGATGATGTAAAGGGTTCGACAGGGAAACAAGAAGATGATGATGCTGATGATGGTGTTGCTGCTGCTGATGATGATACTGGTAGTAATACTGACAAGAAAGCGGATAATGCTGAGAATGATACTCTACTGATACAGCTAGTAGAGACAACAACAACAACAACAACAACAACAACAACTACAACTACAACTACAAGAACAACAACAACAACAACAACAGCAACAATACTAGTACAGTACTAATACGAATGGTAATAGCAATCATAGCAAAAATGAGCAACAACAACAAAAACAATACAAACAACACCTATAACAAAAACAGCAACAATAACAACAACAATAATGCTGATATGAATGCTGACATCAAGAAAAATAACAACAACAATTAACCAAAACCGTGATGTTGATGCTAAGAAGAAGATGGAGACAACAACTCTGGAAAACAATAACGATAACAATGCGAAGAATACGATAAAGAACAATGCTAAGACTGCCGACGGTGATAACAGTGATAATGATGATCACCCGAATCGTACTAGTAACACGAGCCATACTAATACGAACAGTCCAAATGTAGAACAAAAATACACAAACTGATAAGAAACTGAGTCATCATAACAATAAATGCTCTGAATAATTATAACAACAATAATAATAATGGTAATCATGCTCATGATGGTCATAGTACTACTACCACTGATAATACCGACAAAACTAATGATGATGATGGGGATGTTGATGCTGATGCTGATGATGCTGATTAGTATGATGATGACGACGATACTGCTGCTGACAATGACAGTGTTGATGAGGATGGTGGTGATGATGATGATGGAGCTGATGAGCGTGATGATGGTGATGTTGATGATGCTGATGATGAGGGAGGATGAAAAGGAGGAGAAGGACAACGACGACGTCCAAAGGGAGGAGGAACATACGGAGGAATAGGAAAAGGAGCAGGGAAGAGAGGGAGGAGCACCAGCAGGACGACGAGGAGGCCGAAGATGACGAGGACATGACGATGGACATGGGGAGCCCCGTGGGGAGAGGCATGGGGTAAGAGGAAAACCCCTTCAAGGGTGCGTTCTGACCAGATTCCCACGAGCCCTCTGGGCGGAGGTGGTTACACTGGTCAGCTCGCCATACCCGCATGTCCCACTCCGTAGAGGAGCTTGACCGTGACCCGCTCCTTTTCCCCAGGAATCTGGACCAGGATTTTGTGAGGGGGGGAAGGACCAAGTTGACATTAGATGGCTCCAGCATAGCCCCATCTAGCTCACGACTGCCTGAAAGATGGCGCAATACAATCCGAGTTGGTCCAAAATGGCATCTAGTATGCATCCAAGAGATCACAAGAACTCGGCATGAAGACCCGATGTTGCCAAAGAAACCCAATACTGTTCCCAAAAAGCCAGGATCCTTTAATCACATACCACGCGTTTGATTATGTTGGTCGTCTCGCCTGTTCTCATTCATTTGCTTGTGAGAAGGCTCTGGGGAAAGGTGGCTCCAAAATGGCCCAAGAGAGTTCCAGGAAAGCTCCACAGCCCCCCAAAAGCACCCCAAGAACGTCCCAAGAGAGCCGTCCTGGGCGGTTGCTCGACATCTGACAGAGGGGGAGCATATATTGATCGATGGCCCCTGGATCGGCGCATGAGGGCCCCGAGGGAACCCAAACCCTGAAAAAACCCAAATGGCCTCCAGGCGTTGCCCAAGTGGCTCCATTAGTCTGCCACCGAGGCCCCAATTGATCCCCAGGTTGGCCTTCGCTGACAAGTTTTTCATAATTGATTCCAGGAGATCACCGTTCCCATCCTATTCCTCCTTGTCGTTGTTTTACGCCCCCTCAGCGTCCTACTCTTTATCACCTCCCACCCGTCCCTTCCTCTCCCCCTCCCCCTCCCCCCCAGCTCCTTTTCGTTTTCCCCACCATGCCCCTCCTCCGCCTCGTCCTCCTCCTCCTCCTCCTCCTCCTCATCCTCCTCCCCCTCCTCCTCTTCCTCCTCAGCCTCCCTCCCCATTTCCACCGCACCTCCACCCCCACCTCCCCTCACCCTCACCCTCGAAGAGGAGCTCCGGCTTAGGACTCCGCCCGGGATCCCCAGGACGCCCGCATGACTAAGGCGCGGGAGCAGCGGGAGGGACGACAAGGGGAGAGGAGAAAGCGAGCAGCACGAGGTTGCGAACGGGCCAACGCACGCGAGGCATGCTAGCGCGCCTAACCAGCGCGCCGTGAGAGGAGGAGAAGGAGGGGGTAGGAGGAGGGAGGGAAGGAAGGAAGGAGGAGGAGGAGGAGGAGGGGGAGGAGGAGGAGAAAGAGAAAGAGGAGGAAGGAAGAGGAGGAGGAACAGGAGGAGGAGAAGGTGGGTAAAGGAGAAGGAGGAAGAGGAGGAAAAAGAGGAGGAGGATCGGGAGGAGGCAGGAGGAGGAGGAGGAGGAGGAAGAGGAGAAGAGGAAAAGGAGAGGAGGAGGAGGAGGAGGAAGAGGAGGACGAGAGGAGGAGGAAGAGGAAAGGAAGAGGAGGAAGAGGAGGAGGAGGAGGAGGAGGAAGGGACACTTCGAAGACACTTCCCGAAGCGACTGGGGTAGCGCGGAGGAGGGGGAGAGGAGGGGAAACGCGCCGCGGCCCCACGGCCGCGCCCTCGCCCGCGGGCGCCGCGACTCGCGCGGGCCTGTCCCACAGGCGACGGCCCTTCTCGCACAGGCAGCCACTATGCCCTCGCAGGGCGGCCACTGCCCGCCCGCGCCCTCTCGGGCGCCCCTTCCGGCACGGAGGCTGCCACTGCCCTCGCAGCGCCCTTCTCGCACGAGCTGGCAGCGTCCGTAGACGGCCGCCCCTGCCCTCGCCGAGGGCGGGGGCCCACGGCAGCGGCGGGGTGCGTAAGGTTCGTAGCAGAGAGCCCCGCCGCTTGCCGCACCCGCCCCCTGGCGCTCCGCGCCTCAGCGCTTGACTGGGCGCCCCCTTCCCCCGCGAGCCCTGCGTTTTGCGCGGGCCGTGGTGCGCGGCCTGCGCAGCACCCTCTGCCGCTGCTCCGCCTCAGCCTCGCGCGTGGACATCGACTGGCACGACACGCAGCTGCTGGCGATGATCCGCCGCACTGCCCACATCGCCTGGCTGATCCCTTTCCCGCACTCCTTCTCGCACGCGCTGCCCCAAGCGCTGTAGCAGACGATATCGGGCTCTGGTTTCGCCTGTCACTTCTCGCACGTCCTGGCCCCAACGCTGTATATGGTGGCGTCGGGCTCTACCTTCGCATCCCACTTCTCGCGCGCGCTGCTCCCAGCGCTGTAGCCGACGATGTTGGGCTCTAGCTTCGCCTGTCCCTTCTCGCGCGTCCTGGCCCCAACGCTGTAGCTGATAGTGTCCGGGTCTACCTTCGCCCCCCATTCTCGCGCGCGCTGTTCCCAGGCTCGTTCTTGGCCTTCTGTCGCCACTGCCCGTCCTTCTCGCGCCGCTCGCCCATCTCGCACGCGCAGTGTTCGTCTTCGCGAAGCGCCCACTGCGCGTCCGCCGAAGGCTGCCACTGTCCGCCCGCTTGAGGCTGCCACTGCCCGTCCTTCTCGCACGCTCGAGGCTGCCACTGCGCGTCTTTCTCCCGAACCCTGGCCCCTGCCAGAAGTAAAACAAAAACACCCTGCGCTGTCGGCCGCCCCGGCCTCCACCGCGCTCGAGGCTGCCACTGCCCATCCTTCTCGCTCAAGCAGGATCCGACTTCTTGAAGCTACCACTGCCCGTACTTCTCGCAGGGACGGCCCCGGCCCTCACAGAGCTGCCACTGCCCGCTCTTTTCGCGCGCACGAGGGCCCGACCCCTTTCGGCTGCCACCGCCCGTCCGCTCAAGGCGACCACTGCCTGTCCTTCTGAGGCTGCCACTGCCCGTCCTTTTCGCGCGTGCAGTCGTCGCCCTCTCGGTGCTGCCACTGCCCGTTCTTCACGCACACCCTGATCCCCGCGATGTAGCTGATGGTGTTTGGCTCTATCGCAGCCTCCCACTTCTCGCACTCGCAGTTCCCAGTAAAGTGGCTAGAGTAGTTGGACTCCAGCTTTGCCTCTTGCCCGTTGTTCTCACACGAGCTCCCCGCACGACGCTGCCACTGCCCTGTCTCATCAGCCTTCCTGGCCTCCTCTGCCTTCTTAGCCTCCGCGGCCTTCCTGGCCACCTCTGCCTCGTCCGCGTAGTCCTGCATCCGCTGCAGGCCCCACCACGGCTCCTCGGCTGTCGCCGCTGCCTCGCCCGCTCCGATCTCTGCGCTGCAGCGAATAGCGTCGAGCTCTACCTTCTCCTCCCAAGACTGCCACTGCGCGCTGAGGAACCAGCTGAAGTCCAGCTCCGTTTGCCTGCACGTTGCCAAGCGCAGGCGCCGCCACGCGCGTCGTCGGCTGCTGCTTGGGCGCCTCTCCCAACCCGAGGGCGCACACGAACTCTCGCCTTCGGCCATCGGCGGTACCTGCCTTCGCGCCTTCCCTCGGCGCTGGGGGCGCCCCGCGATCGCGGGCCCGGCCGCGCCCGCCGCGGGGCGAAACGGAAGGAGGAGGAGGAGGAGGAAGAGGAGGAGGAGGACGAGGAGGAGGAGGACGAGGAGGAGGAGGAAGGGGGGGAAGAAGAAGAAGAAGAAGAAGAAGAAGAAGAAGAAGAAGAAGAACGGCAAGGGCGCGCAGACGGCGGCGCAGGCGCCTCCTTCTGCTGGAGCCACTGCCACAGGCCGTAGAGGAGGCTGAACCTGGTGCAGCGCAGCGGAACACAAGATGGGACAGCCCCGAGCGCACACACGCACACACACATTATATATATATGTGTATACGTATATATACATACACAGACACAGACAGCTGCACACAGAGATGTAAGTAAATCCGCCACCGTGCCTGCACGACGTACGCACGTCAGAATGCCACGTGCTTCTCTGCAGGGCTTGTGCATTCGAGTCAGAGACGCCCCCCTGTTCTACCAGACAGCCGCATGCATACCCCCTGTTCCCGAGGCTACGATCCCTCGAAAAAATACACAAGGACGTACCCAACAAGTTCTCAACATGTAGCGGCTATAATCAGAACCACTCAAAAAAAAGAACATGGTGAACGCCCCGCGGTGCGCAGTTCGAAGCCCCAAAGAAGCGCAAAGTTTCGCAAACGTCCACGTGACACCCCACTTCCCTGGACATCACAGGAGCCCACGAACATGACAACCATTGCGCAATTCGCAACACACACACACACACCAAGAACCCGCGAGGTCTCAACGCGATCTGGTTACAACTCCACTCCGCTGGACTTCCCAAGAGCCCACGAAAGAGGCGACAATTGCGCAATTCGCAGCCCCCCCCTGCCCAGGGACCCGCGAGGTCTCAGCGCCATCTGTGTACAATTCCACTCCGCTGGACCTCCCAGGAGCCCACGAAAATGGCGACGGTTTCGCAATTCGCAGCCTCAGAAAGGACCCACTAGGAATCAACGCGATCTGCTTACACCTCCACTCCGCTAGACCTCCACGAAACCAACGAAAATGGCGACGGTCGCGCAATTCGCAGCCCCCCCCCGCAGGGACCCGCGAGATCTCAACGCGATCTGTGTACAACTCAAATCCGCTGGACTTCCCAAGAGCCCACGAACATGACAACCATTGCGCAATTCGCGGCACCCCCAGGGACCCGCGAGGTCTCAACGCGATCTGTGCACAACTCCACTTCGCTGGACCCCCCAGGAGCCCACGAAAGTGGCGACGGTTGCGCAATTCGCACCCCCCCCCCAGGGACCCGCGAGGTCTCAACGCGATACGCTTACAACTCAATTCCGCCCGGCCCCCCAAGAGCCCACGAACATGGCGACAATTGCGCAGTTCGCAGCCCCCTAGGGACCCGCGAGGTCTCAACGCGGTCAATGTACAACTCCACTCCGCTGGACCTCCACGAAGCCCACGAAAGTGGCGACGGTTGCGCATTTCGCAGCCTCCCCTCTCCCCCAAGGACCCACGAGGTCTCAACGCGATCTGTGTACAACTCTACTCCGCTGGATCTCCGAGGAGCCCATGAAAGCGGCGGCGGTTGCCCCCCAGGGACCCGCGAGGTCTCAACGCGATCTGTGTGCAACTCCGCTTCGCTGGACCTCCCAAGGCGTTCGCAATTCGCAGCCCCTCCCATAGGCCCGCGAGGTCTCACCGCGCAAATGTTTACACATCCACCCTGCTGGACCTCCTGAAGCCCAAGAACGTGGCGACAATTGCGCACAATTCGCAGCACCCACAGGGACCCGCGAGGTGGAAGACGAGGAGGAAAGCAGAAAGCGAGGGGCAGGAGGAGGACGAGCAGGAGGAGGAAGGAGGGAGGGAGGAGAGGAGAGGAGGGAGGAGAGGAGAGGAGGAGAGGAGGAGGAGGAGGAAGGAGGGAGGAAGGAGAGGAGGAAAGCAGGAGGAGGAAGGAGGAGAGGAAGGAGGAGAGGAGGACGAGCAGGAGGAGGAGGGAGGGAGGAGGAGGAGAGGAGGACGGGGGCGACCACCGTGCCCGAGAGAGGAATCCCATGGGCATACTAAAGTTCAGGCTCCTGCGAGGGAAATCACATTTGTCCCAGGGATATCGATGTTGAGATGCCTGGATCGAGGGGGGGAGGAGGAGGAGGAGGAGGAGGAGGAGGAGGAGGATGAGGAGGAGAAGGAGGAGGAGGAGGAGGAGGAGGAGGAGGAGGAGGAGGAGGAGGAGGAGGAGGAGAAAGCAAGAGGAGAGACAATCCAGCACGTGAAATGCAAACACTCCGCCGTGAGATGCCTGGATCGATGTCGAATGACCTCCAAGGTGATCTGACATGGAGGAGTTGGATGAGCACGAGTCCATTTATATCAATCCCTCTCGGGGGTGACTCCTTGGAAATGTGGGATGAGGAAAATGGGAAAAGAGGGGGAAGCAGGACAGGAAGAGGAGAGGAAGGAGGAGGGAGGCGGAGGAGGAGGAGGAATGGGGAGGAGGAGGAGGAGGAGGAGGAGGAGGAGGAGGAGGGAGAAGGAGGATGCCCATCAGGAATCAAAGTTTCGGGCCTATCAAACTCTACTTGCAACACTCTAACATGCGGTGTTGTTTTCACGCGCCGTGTCGGGCTGACTAGTCCTGGTCGTTCTTGCTCGGTGCGGGGATGCCAACGATCAAGCCAGGGGCGGCGAAAGGAAGGAGGAGCGGAAGACAGGGGAGGGAAGAGAAGGAGGACAAAAAGAGGAGGAGGAGAAGAAGAGGGAGAGAATGGAGCAGGAAAACGTTGCCCAAGGATCGGTTCCGCCGCCCCGCCTCCCCGCCCATTGTGCCAAATACAAACGTAGACGACACCAGGGGGGATTCGTTATCATCACGGAAACCGGGTTATTCAAAACGAGAACCCAACAGGGAGGGTAATGAATAAGCAGGAGGCAGGGGGGAGAAAAGAAGACAGGAGCAGGAGGAGAGGACAGGATGGATTGGAAAACCACAGTGCTCTATTTAAAACGAGAGCCCTGCACGGAGAGATGCGAAAAACAATGGATCTGCCCTCCAGGGGTCACGATCCCGTGTAAACCAGCCACAAACTGTGTGTCCGCGTCCCCAGCTTCCAAGGCGGCCCAGGCAGGCAACCAAGGAAACCAAGATGGTCCAAGATACCTCGAAGATGGGCCAAGATGGCCGCAAGGCGGTCGACTATGGCCTCAAGATGGCCCGAGATGCCTCCATGGCGGTGACGGGACTTGCCGCAGGCAGCTAGAGATAGTTATCGATCTGTATATACACCATGTTTTCTAGGCCTATGTGGGAGGGAGAACAAGGAGCGGACAGCAATCCTCATGAGTGCAATGCCACGAGAACATATCTTGAGATGGTGGCCAGGCAAGCACATCTCCTTCGCCACATATTGGCTCAACGCTATGAACCGCCCGACGACCGCGAGTCCGTGCGCGGGCGAATCTGAGCGCGAGAGGGGTTCGCGCTTTCAGGCCAACACCTTCCAAGCGGCTCGTTGTCTGCATCCCGAGATTGTGCATCGCCGCGCCCGCGGAGGTGGTCCCGCTGCAGAGCGTAAAGAGCAATGGCGCCCGCAGGCAAGGCGACTGCAGCAAGTGGAGGGCAGTGGCAAGCCGTGCAATAAGCCCTCCTCGGAGCAGCAGTGGTGGAACCGTGGCGGCCACCATGAATGTGCAAATGGCTGCAAGCTCCCAAAAGCAACCCGCTTCATGGGTGATGTAAACATGTGGAGCCCAACTCGTCGTCGATCAACCGCCCGCCCAAGATCTCGAACTCAGCGCTATGGGGTGACAGGACGGCGGCCAGCATGTATCGACGCGCTGGAGGCCACGCTCCTGGCGGCCAACAGGCCCCTGCAGCCCCTACAGCCGCTGACAGCGGTGCCATGAAGGGCATGAATGATGTGCAGCATGGGCACGTGTAGCGAGTGCACAAAGCAAGGCTGGCGGTCCTCGATTGCAAGCTTGCACACCTTGCCACCCGGACAGAATCACCGTGGATCAGGAGCAATGCATTCGTGAACAGCTGTCGGTTCACGTCGTCAGCAAGGAAAGACGAGCGGACCCCACTCAAGTTTTGGACAGGTCTGAGATTTCGTCGTTCGGAGCCAGCGTCGCCCAGGTCCAATGGGTCGCCTGAGAATCGAGACCCTACGTGGCGGGATCCGCCTCGCTCCTGGCTGCGTGCATGCCTGAGCCCACCATTGAGGACATATTGTCTCTGATGAAGGTTTGCCGCTATTGAAAATCCACTGCGACAGCAGAGGCTGGCCGGGTCTAAGACCCGGCCAGCCTCTGCTTCGTCACGGCGTCAGACGCTGGAGGGCCTAGATCTGCCAAGAGGGACGGGCCCCAGGGAGCCTGGCTGTTCATGGCCGCCGCCGATGCCTCCATCAGAGCCAACAAGCGAGCCAGAGTCAGCGTACTGTCGTGGCGATCTCAGAGACTCAAGCGAGTTCTCTCTTCCACAGTGGCTGCCGAGACTTTCTCACTGTCGAGCGCCACCGCCGAGGCACAATGGCTCCAGATTCTCTGGAAAGATGCTGTGTCAGGAGATGTTCCAGGACCGGATTGGCACGTCCAGGCCTATCCCTTTTCACTGGTTTTGTACCAGGACTGTTCTCTGTGCGAGCAGGCCAACAGTTTGTCCACGGTGGGCGCGAAATCAGTCCTTGATACCCTTTCCAGGAACTCCGCGGGGTCCCGACAGGACCGTAGAAACGCTATCGAGCTTGCAGTGGCTCGGGATAGTTTGGCTAAGGAAAGCTCCCAGAACAGATGGCTCCCCCACGGTCGCACGCCCGCCGACCCACTCACCAAGGTAGATCCGGCGAAGGGCCATTTGGCCCTGAACGATCTCCTGTGCCGAGGTTCTCTGTGCCTGGTCGACGAGGATGGCCTCATGTCCGAAAGAGCGTTGAACCAGAGTCTGAAGTCCAGGTCCATAGGAGCATCGAGGAAGGCGTTGATAGAGGAGGCCCGAAGAAGAGACGAGGAAGAAGAGGAGAGAGAAGCAGAGGAATAAGGAGCCCGAAGGAGAAACGAGGAAGAGGAGGAGGAGTAAGATGGAGGAGAGGAGGAGAGAGGTGCCGAGGAGGAAAGAGAGCCATTCCCACGAAGAGGAGGAGAGAAAGAGGCGTGCGCATCGTGAAGAAGAGGAAGAGACTCAGAGAAGATAGGACAGAAAGCGGAGGTCAGAACGACCAGGGAGGCCAGGACTCGAGACCGGCTCGAGCTTCCCCCACGTGCGTGACGCGGGACAAGGCCGGGCCCCGTTCTGGCCTAGAGGGCGGTCTAGGCCCACGAGAATTGGGCCCGCTGTCTCCCCGATCCCAGCTGGCCCCCTGGGTCGTGGCTCCCTCCCCCCCTCTTTTATTCCCTCTGTGCCTAGCCCGCCCTTCCATAGCCTTTGGCTTGCGAGCTCGTGTACGCCATGAGCCCGCCTCCCTCTCCGTGTTCCCAGACACGTATCTCTCACTGCTGCATGTCCGCCCCAAGCCGCCGCCCAGCTCTGGGCCCTCTGGCCCCACCGGCTGCAGGAGGCGGACGTGGAGCGGGTGCAGGAGGCGGTGGTGCCGACGCAGCCACCCTGCTTCCTGCAGGAGAGGCGGCGGACGAGGACCTCGAGGGTGCTTCCGAGGCGGACCTGCGGGCGTTCCTCGGGCAGGCTGGACTGGAGGTGCCCGAGGACGTGGTATGCGTGCTGCTGTCAAGCAGTACTCGTCGGTCGGAAGAAATGGGTAGGAGCTTGAAGTAGAAAGGCGAAAAGAGTAGATTGGGTTTCCCCACGCCCCCTGACGAGGAGGGAAGAGGGGAAACCGATGGACTCAGGAAGGCGCCTAAAATAGACTGGGATCTGGGAATCCAAAAGTACCTACCTACTTTCAACGACTGGCGCGTACAGTCAGACCTAGGACAGAAGAACGCCCCTCAAGAATATGAGACCCTCCGCCAGCCAAAACACACAGAACATCCAAGGGTACCCCCCCAGGACACACAAAAACGTCCAACAAACGCGAAGAACACTAGGGTACCCTCCCCGAACCGACCTCGATATCATACCTCAGCCCGACTGTGTTTCTGCACCCAGCGCGACGCTGTCGATGGCCCCACCACCTGCTGCTTCAAGAGACGGCGGCCCCAGCAGTGGGGCCGGCGCCGCTCGGGCCAGTGGGGCCGCGGCCTGAGGCAGGCGCGCGCGCCCTAGTGCAGTGGCGGGAGGGCGGACCGAAGCAGATCGTCACTTCCAACGTGTCTCGCGCGGCCCCATGGTGGAGTACCTGACGGACCTAGGCCAGAAGAACATCCTTCAAGATCATGCCACCCTCCGCCGGTCAGACCAACTAGAATATCCAAGGGCACCCTCCCCAGGATGCACAAGACCATCACACAAACACGGAGAGAGACTAAGGTACCCTCCCCGACCCGACCTCGATCTTATATCTTGGTCCAACTGTACCTGACGGCGCCAAAGAAGACCAACGTGCACGTGGAGATGTTCAGAGCGTCGCGCGTTGGACCACCGCCTGGGAAAAGTCCCCGAGGGAAGATATAAGCCTCGAATATCAATGTGATAGCCATTCCTCCCACTGGGCTGCGGGGAAGAGACCGGGGCCTCCGATGGAGGAACAGATTATCCCAGTGCGACCCTACCTAAGAGTTGGAGCCCCTAGGAAAGCAGCATTAGTAGTAACAGTAAAGCTAAGCTAAAGCTAAGATGAAGCTAAGCTAGAGCTAAGCTAAAGCTAAGCTAGAGCTAAGCTAAAGCTAAGCTAAAGCTAAGCTAAAGCTAAGCTAAAGCTAAGCTAAAGCTAAGCTAAAGCTAAGCTAAAGCTAAGCTAAAGATAAGCTAAAGCTAAGCTAAAGCTAAGCTAAAGATAAGCTAAAGCTAAGCTAAAGCTAAGCTAAAGATAAGCTAAAGATAAGCTAAAGCTAAGCTAACGCTAAGCTAACGCTAAGCTAGAGCTAAGCTAGAGCTAAGCTAAAGCTAAGCTAGAGCTAAGCTGAAGCTAAGCTAAAGCTAAGCTGAAGTTAAGCTGAAGCTAAGCTAAAGCTACGCTGAAGCTAAGCTAGAGCTAAGCTAAAGCTAAGCTGAAGCTAAGCTGAAGCTAAGTTAGAGCTAAACTAAAGCTAAGCTGAAGCTAAGCTGATGCTAAGCTGAAGCTAAGCTAAAGCTAAGCTAAAGCTAAGCTAAAGCTAAGCTAGAGCTAAACTAAAGCTAAGCTAGAGCTAAGCTAGAGCTAAGCTGAAGCTAAGCTAACGTTAAGCTAGAGCTAAGTTAAAGTTAAGCTAAAGCTAAGCTGAAGCTAAGCTAGAGCTAAGCTAAAGCTAAGCTAGAGCTGAGCTGAAGCTAAGCTGAAGCTAAGCTAGAACTAAGCTAAAGCTAAGCTAGAGCTAAGCTGAAACTATCTGAAGCTAAGCTAAAGCTAAGTTAAAGCTAAGCTGAAGCTAAGCTAAAGCTAAGCTAAAGCTAAGCTAAAACTAAACTAAAGCTAAGCTGAAGCTAAGCTAAGCTGGGTGAACCCAGGGGGCGCAACTGGGGGAACCGCGGGGCGGGCACTGGGGGAACCGCCCGGGGCGCGTTCCACTGCCCGGCCCCTTTAAGCTAAGAGAGTAAGAACCCTCTAGGCAGAGCCTAGGTAGGGAAAAAAAAGAAACAGAAAAAAAAACACGACCCACCCACCCCTCGCCACCCCCAACGTGGGCAAAACCCTCCAGAGGGGGAGACGAAAACCAAACCCTTCCCACCACTTTATCCCATCACCACTCACCCTCCTGCGTTTTCCCCGTATCCCTCCAAGGAGCCAAGAGGACAGAGGGAGAAGGGTTAGCCTCGAATCCCCCCCCTCCCCTGTTCCCCTTTCCAAATCCACCACACCACCCAAGCGACGGGGGAGATGGCGACAGGGGGGCTGGGAAGAGCGGAAAAGTTTCAGGAAGAGGACGGGGAGAGGAGGAGGAGGAGGAGGAGCAGCAGCAGCAGCAGCAGCAGGAGGAGGAGGAGGAGGAGCAGCAGGAGGCGGAGGAACAGCAGCAAGGGGCGGAGGAGGAAGGAGGACGAAGAAGCGAAGATGCGAGGGGGATGACGGTGATCATGGAGAAGGGAAGGCAAAAGGAGGAGATGAGGAGGGGGAGGAGGACGAATAGGAGGAGGAGGAGGAAGAGGAGGAAGAGGAGGACGAGGAAGAGGAGGAAGAGGAAGGATCGGCAGCAGGAAGAAGCAGGAATGAGAAGAGAGGTGAGGAGGAGATGGAAGAAGACATGATGATGGTGATGACGATGGTGATGGTGATGATGATGATGGTGGCGATGATGGTGGTAATGATGAGGATGGTGATGATGATGGAAAGGATGGTGACGACGATCGAAATGACGATGGCGATGGCGTTGATGCGAACGATGATGACGTTGGTGGTGACCATGGTGATGAGATTAATGATGATGAGGTTGCCGATGATGGTGGCGATGATGGGGACGATGATGATGCTGATGTCGGTGGCGACAATGAGGATGGCGACGGCGATTGAGTCGACGGCGATGACGATGACGATGGCGATGATGATGATGATGATGACGATGATGACGATGATGATGACAATCCCGCTCCCCCAAGGAGGGGCGGCGCAGTGTCGCGCTCGCCCTCCGCTCCTGCAGATGCCACCGCGCGCCCCCTTGCACTTCGGGCTGGCCCCTCCCGCGGGCGCGCGCGCCCGCTGCACAGGCGAGGACAGAGCCACCCTAAGCTCAACTGCGCAGGGGGCCTCGGGCCCCCTCTCCAGGGCCCCCATGCAGAAACACCCCAAAGTGCAATATGAAATGGCCACGAAGCGCTAGCCCCACGGCGGCCTAGACAAGCCCCTCGCTTTCCAGCGCGTTGCTGCGCAGCCAAGCAGACTCGAGCGCTTTGTGAACCTCGAAGCGCTCCAGCTCGACCTCATCGTCGCCCCCGTCGCCGGAGCCGCCCAACACCCGCTGGGCCTCCCCGTAGATGGCCTCCAGTTGTGAGATTCGGCACATGATCATGCCGCGCTTGGCCGCGCGGGTGCCATTCCACTTCGCGGCGGCGGCGGCATCGACGCCCTCCGCGGCGCCCCCCAGGCGCTCCTAGAAACCCACCGCGCAATGTGGCAGAGGAGGTGGCGTGGCGGAGTCGTCGTCCGCCTCCGCGAGCGCCGCCGCCGCCGTGAGCTCCCCCTTGAGCATCGCCTCCACGCCGCGCTCCCCCTCGTGCTCGATCGCGCCCACGAGCGCCTCCTCGGGCCGCCCGCCACGGGGGCCGCCCGCCAGCCACCCCGTGGCGATCTCGCCACGGGCGCTCCACATTGCCATGCCGGCGCCGCGCTGACTTCCGAGCTGTAGCTGGTCACGCGCGAGCTCCGCTTCACCGCCGGCTGCTTCTCGCAGCTGCCGCTGCGCGCCAGCCGCGCCCCGCGTCGCCGCGAGCTCGCGCGCCACGACCGCGCCCCAATCACTGAGCTCTATAACGAGCGAAGGGAAAGGCGGCCCCGCTAGCAGGGGGGGGCGGCCGCCCAGCTCCGCCCCGACCTCGCCGTCGCGCACCGCGCCGGCCCTGGCGGCCCCGGCAGCTTCCGCGGCAGCGACGCCCGCGCCCGCGCGCGGGATGACCGAGTCGGGCGGGGACTGAGCCAATTCCGCGCGGGCGGGGCGCCGCCCTCAGCACGCCCGCCCGAGCCAAGGATGTTCACCCCGCCTGCGGCGAGGACAGCCGCCGACAGCGCGGGGCGCGCCGCGAACCTGGGCCCCGCCTGGGCTCGGCGCAGCGAGCACGCCGTCGCCGCCCCCAGCGGCCCGGGGGTCCAACGCCGCGTGGACCGCCACGTTCCTCCGCAGCGCGTCGACGGGGGACTCGATGGCCTTGCCGTGCACCATGTCCTTCAGGCGCACCGCCACCACCGCCGGGCGCTCCGCCGTGCTGGGGCGCCCCAGCGACTCCACCAAGTTCTCGCGGCGGCTCCGCCAGAAGCGCACGGCCCGCTGCAGGTCGTGGACGAGCATGTCCCCCGACCAACGGGCCCACGCCTGGCCAGCTCGGCGACTCCCCCGCCGCGCCGCACACGGGCTGCACACATCGCCGCCAGCGGCGGCCCCCCTCGAGGGGGCCGCGCCCCACGCAATCACAAACCGCACCAGCCGCCCGATAAAAGCTGGCCCGGGAACTTGAACCAACAAGGCTACGGAGGGGGTACACATGGTAAGAATAATGATAATAATAACAATGATGATGATGATGACGATGATGATGATGATGAGGATGATGATGATGGCGGTGGTGACTCCGATGATGAAGATGGCGACGACGACGACGGCAACGGTGATGATGGCAATGACGATGACAACCACGAGGATGATGCCGATGACGACGACGATGACGATGGTGATGACGGTGAAAACTATGACGATGACGACGGCGATGACGGTGATGCTGATAATGATACTGATGATGATGTGGTGATGTGCTGATGATGGTGGTGACGATAAGAACAATGATGGCGGTGATGGTGATGATGGTGTATGGATGTACGCATGCCCCTCAGGACGGGTCTCGGCCCTGACCAGAGCTAGGAGAGGGGGGGGCAGACTACCATGATACGCTGCGTTAGAAGTGTGCAACCGAACGCCATTGTACAACTGTATTCATGCTATGGTACCGAAGCTCAGGAGATCGTGCTACGAAATTCCAAGGTTGGGTGAGGCGAAGACAACGAGAGAGGAAAGACCCCCACCTCCACGGGCGCAGCTTTCTCGCGCGGCCTCGACGCCCACGACCACGACCAAGAGCTGCTGACGCCGAAGAAACCTAGCGCAACGAAAATGGAGGACCTGCGGGGTCAGACGGGCGGGGGCGCTCTCACACATTGTTCTGGATGTCCTGCCCACCGATACTGCACTGTCACTAAGTAATCGCCCCAGTCGAGGACATCGAGCTTTGAACTCATCGCGTTGATCTTTCCACGCGTTCTGCACGCGAACTCATCCCATGGTTCTTCCGAAATCTTTCTGAAACCGATAACTCCCCTGTGCATGGTGTCCTGGGGGGCCCCTGAGCTTTGCGAACTGGCCCTTTCTGGGCGCCCACCGCTCGGCAACCCGAAAGTGACTGTTACGCACGATACTGTCGCACAAGGGGTGCCGCTTCACAACAGGCGCGCGGCCCTGGCAGAAAGCCGAGCGCCACTTAAACCAAGGCTTCCAAGCCGGGGAGATTATGCATTCCACGGCCGGCTCGTCTCGTCCTCCGTCTGAAATCATCGCTCCTAGAACCTCGATGCCCTCGCTTCTCTGAATCATGGCAACGCAATGGCCCTGGATACTGACGGCTTCATTCCAGCAGCCCGCCGAGGCGAACGACGTGCTAGACCACTGACACTCTGCGAGGTCCGCCTCGTAACCTCCTTCCATCCAAATATTGGGCCAGTTTTCCGCTATGAGTTCCACCCCCCTTCGAGTTCGCCGCAAGATCCAGAAGTTGCCCGCGAAACACAGGATCGGGACAAAGGGGTCCTCGGAGGGGTCGGAAGATGAATGCCAGTGGAAGCCCCACTTGTATCTCTCGCACCGCCTGGCGAACGCCTCGATCAGGCTGTCGAGACGCAGGTTGAAAAGGGAATGAGCTGCAGGCCCCCCCCCCCCCCCTGCACCAGCAAGCGGGCACATCCCACTGGAGCTGAACACGCGAGGTCGCAAGCCAGCCCGCCAGGAGAATCTTTGGCATGCCGCGTTTGCCCCCGCTATAGCTACTTCCCCTCCATCTGCAATGTCGTAGGCCTTCAGGATGTCCCCAGCGAACATGAAGAGAGGGTTTCCGGGGTCCCACTCGTTACATGTCTCGAAAAGCGGCTCGAGGATGAAAATCAGACCCCAGCCTGGAAACATATCCTGAACGCGAACTGGTATGTCGAGGGTTGTTTTTGTTCAGGACTAAGTAGAAGTAGGGCATGGCTGTGCAGTTTTGCACATCACTGGCAGGGGCGCGACGGGGGCGCGAACGCGCGGTGCCCCCCGTCTTAGCGAAGCTGGCCTTCGCGAGAAGATTAATTGCGCGGATCGCCCACGCGTCGTCGGCCTGCCGCCCATCGAGACTTCAGGAGACGGCGTCGGCGGAACACTTCCGCCACGCATTCAAAAGCTCGTTCGGGCAACTGCACCAGCATCTCCACAACCGCCCCATCCAGTTTAGATCCCTGCTTACCCATATTCATTTTGCGCGGCGCGTCCTGAACCCACCCGCGATCCAGGGCTCTGGAAACCTCCGAGGCAGACGGGCTCCAGCGACGTTGCAGCCACGGCGGATCTTTCGCCGTTGGCCCGGGCGGGGTCGGGGACGCCGAAGACGAGGGCAACGGGGTCTCATTCCCGAAAATTTCCGCTAATAAATCCGCTCGCATCTTAGATGTCTGTCGAGTCGTCGTCGCCGTCAGGGCAACGTCGTCTTGGGTCCAATTTAGCTCGGGGGTTCGGGGGCAGGCTCTGGGTCGCCCAGGGAATCGTTTCGTCTTAAGGGCCTCGTTCAGTTCCGCCGTTGACCGCTGTCTGGAGGTCTGCCGTCTAGCTCGACGTAGCTCCTTAGCTTGGTGCTGGCGCATGTGGATTCCCGCCCCGCGCGTAGCTGTCGCTGTAAATATCTGGATCGAGCTGTCAGAGAATCGCAAGGTGGGGCCACGCCCGACGCACGCCGGGCCTGGGACAGCCTCGGCCACGTCGAGAAACAACGCTAGCGACCACTTTCGCGAGCGGGCCCAAGGTCGGGAGAGTTGTTCCATCTGCGCCCGCACGTGGCATAGGCGCGGGAAGCGCCGTGTCCGAGAAATCCCCGATGAGGAACGGAGGGCAGCTGGTTTCGGGTTTCTTTTTTCTGGCGTTGCATCTGCATGTGAATCCGTAGACCGAGCTGCTGGGCGCCCCCCAGCAGACGGAGCAAATCTTCTCGGCGCCAGTCCACCTTAGCTGGGCGAGTGCACTTCGGCACTTCTGCTTTAAGGTTGGCTCCTTGTTTGGCTAGGTTGTCCGCGAAATCGTGCCCGACGCTTTCGGCCTGGCGCGAACGGCCCCAGACGAAATTCACGCAATAAAATTCAGGTGTCGAACGAGATAAGCCAGGGGAACATATTCTCTCGGTCGCATCTTACCCTCGGCGGCCAAGAGCGCACCTCACCCTCGGCGGCCCTGGCTCGAAACAAAAGGAACGCGGCCGCCATCCACGGCACCCATGTGGAAGGTTTCGGAGCACACTGCCTCCTGGAGGAGAAAGACATCCCAATGCTCTTCGGACTCCAGCTCTGCGCAAGAAGAGTTGAACTCATGTTGGATGCTTCTCACATTCCATGAGAGAACTCGCAATGCGGAGCACCGCCCCTGGGACGCTGTTGGCCCCACTTCTCAGCGCGCGCCGAAGATGATGTCCTGCAAGTGCTCTGCGAAGCGAAGATTCAGAGCGGCAGCGCCGGCCAGGGAGGACACCTCGAAGAGCCCCGCGGATCTGTTTGCCGCATAGAGCCTCGTGATCTGGCCGTTCCTGGAGCGGTAGCGATCGATGCCCGCGTAACAGTCGCACGGCACTGTGTTCAGCATGTCCTCACGCGTCGGGCTCTGTCCGAGGATGTTCACCTCCTGCAGGTGCTTCACGACGATGTTACGAGCAGCCGACGCTCTCTTGCTCGTCAGCCTCTCGTCCTCGGTGCTGCCGATGTGGTGGAAGAGGTTCTTTCGCTGGAAGTAAAATTCGTGGCCCTTGAAAGCCTTCAGGGAAGTCCACATGTGCTGCGATGACCTGAAGTTGATCTTTCCGATGGAAGCAAACGGTCCTGGTGCGCACACGTCCTCCACGATATCTGGCCCCGTCCACACGGGGAACTGCGGGCTCAACGCCACAATCTTGCGTAGCTCTGCCAATGTCACTGCCTTCTCTGCGTCCGTCGGGGAGCCGCCCACCACGATGATCTGACGACGGGTCTGTGGTATCCAACTCGGTCCACGACTAAATGGGTTGCCTGGATGATTGCTGTCGGCTCCACTGCCTCGAGTGCCTCCAACGTCTCCTGCTGCCGAACTGTTCGAGGGCTGCCGTTATGTTCGTGAGGTCCTGAACGTTCTTATCGGTTTTGTGGACTCGAGACGAGAGGGTGTCCATCCTAGTGTTCATCAAATCGACCTTCATGCTCAGGTTAGTCTGCTGGATACGGACGTTCTCAACGTCCTTCGGATATTGTTAAAATCTGGGTTCAGGGCCGCTTTGATCACGTTTACCATCGCTGCTGCCTCGCGTCCGAAACCGAGAGTCGGATCCTGTAGACCGACGCCTCCACCGCCCCCAGCGCCTGGAGAAACTGGAGCTGGTGGCCCTCCTGCACCATCACCGTCGAGGTCCATGACGTCGCCCACGCGGGCCCTTTGGAGCGGTGGCTGCTCCGCGACCTCGTCGCCACTGCCGAAGAGATCTCCCATCGCAAAGAAAGAAACAGAAGCAGCGGGGAGGCGACCAAGCCCTGTGCCCAGTCTACTCTGGTGAAGAGCGGGGACCCCAGGAGCCCCAGTTGCGCGCTTTCAGGGATCCCGAGATGTGTTCGCTGTCATGGTTCTTCGGAAGTCGTCTGGAAAGGATATTATGTTTGCACAGCATATTCTCGCATCTCACAGTCTCACAGAGAAAGGGGGGGTAGGAGGAGAGGGAAGGAGGAAGAGGCAGGAGGAGGAGGAGGAGGAGAAGGGAAGAGAGGGATTATCAGCGAGAAGGGGGGGTGAGAGGAATCAACGCCCTAGCTGCAATTTTTGACTCGTGGTGGCGGGGGAAGCTTGGTACTCCGTATCAGGAATCCCAAATGTGGCAATGGGTTCTCTGATCGGCCAAACAACACCCCCCGCAAAAAGCACGGGGACAGGGACTTCCCGCGCGAGACCTGGACCCAGGACTTGTAGCTGGGCAGGCCATGCCGGACGGAGCCCAAGGAGGTGAGGCCCAACCGGTTGCTTGGCATGCCGGCATAAAGGGCAACGAACACCAGCGCTACAGCCGACGAGGTGGCGTATCAAGGGGACGGGGGTGGGGAAACGAAAACCCTCGCCTGCGCACCCCTCGGGCCGAGAGGGCTGCGACGAGGTACACACTCCCATCTGATGATAATCCCCATCAGCACCTACCCTGCCTTCCCAAAACTGATCGGAGCGATTATCAGCGAGAAGGGGGGGTGAGAGGAATCAACGCCCTAGCTGCAATCTTTGACTCGTGGTGGCGGGGGAAGCTTGGTACTCCGTATCAGGAATCCCACATGTGGCAATGGGTTCTCTGATCGGCCAAACAACGCCCAACGCTGAGAAAGATAAGTCCCCAAGCACCCCCAACGCTGTGGAATATAACAAAAGAAATGGTCAAAGATCAGCTGAGAGGCAGGCGTTCCTTGCACGCCTTGGCGCCTGTTTTTTTTTTTTTTTTTTGTTTTTTTTGTTTTTTTTGTTTTTTTTTTTTTCCCGCGACCAGTCAGGGAGGCGAGGCAAACAGGCGGTCGAAATCTAAGGCGGCTACAGGAGGCTCTCGTGGTGAGAACGCCTCCCACCGAGCAGCACGGATGTGAGACAATACGACGGGATCGTCGTACCCGGCGCGGCTCAGGACGTCTGCGGGGTTGTCGGAAGACGGGATCCGTTCGAACCACGGCCTGGCTCCAAGAGCCGTCAGTGCCGCTGTGGCCACGAGGGCCAGGCGACACATCGACTCAGTAGGCGACCCCGCCTTGACTAAAGCGGCTTCGGCTGCCTGGTTGTCAATGAACCATAACACGTCCCTGTTTTGCAGCAGGGATGGCATGGACCACACCAGGAGAGGGGCAGCTAGCAATTCTGCCTGGTTGATCACATGGCCTCCCTCTGAACCCAGGTGGGCAGACATATTTTTGGATACATCATAAACAAGGCAAGCAGGCGCACGTCCAGAAACGAATACAAGAGCACCAAGACGCGGGGGCCTTCCACTGTCCGCAGACGCGTCTGTGTAGACTACCACTGGTGGAAGCGGGTCACACGCAATGGCTAACGACCTGGGCGCAGCGTGTCGTGCTACGGAGGATAAGTACTGGAGGCAACACCGAAGGTTCGGGGTGATCTCTACAGTGTCCTCGTAGTATTGGCGCGCAATGAGGGCGGATAAAGCGCCCCGACACGGCCGGCCAGCAAGCGAGGTGTCAAGCCATGTGCTGATGCTGCGCAGATGTGCGGCTTCGCCAGACTGGAGACGCCCAGCCAGCAAAACTTGGTTCACCTCATCCAAGAAACGGTCACGCGTTCCTAACTTAGGCTCGAAACTGACCGCCGAATCGGTTTGGATGCGGCTTAGGTCGTTCAAGTGTCCCAAGAAAGGCAGCATTGACGTCGGTGGCACGCGCTTTCCGTCCGAGAGCGCCACACCAAGCAAGCGCGCGAGTTCCTGGAAGGCCTGTTGGGCGTCCCCCTTAGACAGCGCAAAATCTACGATAACGTTATCGTCGACGTAATGTCCGCCCATCACGTACAGCAAGCGGCGAGCGGCGGCTGTGAGGAGGAGCGGGACCCGGTTGAATTGGTTCACCGCTGACCCCAGGCCAAAAGGCAACCCACGCAGCACGCTGTACAGGCACTCGTGCGTGGTGGGGTGGAGGAGGGCAACCACGACAAACCCCATGTCCCTGCGAGTGGGGAATAATTGGCGGTACCCTTTCCACCAATCCTCCACTGACGCGACGACTTGGAACCACTCAGGAAGCGAGTGGCCGTCTTGCGAAACCTGGAGGGCCAACGCGCGGGCAATGAGAAGCGGCAGCTCTGGCGGAATAGTTACGAGCGTCTCTGATAGGAAAGATAAGGCGTTGGTGCGAGCCCTTTTCCCATCATCGATTAGTCGCCACTTGTCGCCTGCGCACCCCTCGGGCCGAGAGGGCTGCGACGAGGTACACACTCCCATCTGATGATAATCCCCATCAGCACCTACCCTGCCTTCCCAAAACTGATCGGAGCGAGGAGGAAGGAGGGGGAGGGTGGGAGGAGCAGCAGCAGGCAGGTTGGAGCAGCAGCTGCAGGGGGTAGGAGGGCCAAGAGGAGAAAGAGGAGTGTCCCCACCATCCACGCCTCCCTCGAGTACACGCAAGAGTGACCTCTGGTGCGCGGCTCCAGGGGACCTCGAAGGGCCCAAACCCAAGCGCGGGGGCCAGTGCTGGGGCCACCCGTGTGAGCCCGCACCAAAGGTCATTCCGGTGAAAGGTCACCCTTACGCGTGCAGCCAGACCTTGGCAGAAGAACATCCCTCAAGCACTTGAGACGATCCGACGGCCAAAACACACAGAAAATCCAATGGGTACCCTCCCCAGGGTGCACAAGAACGTCCAGCAAGCACGAAGAACACCAGGGCACTGCCCCCGAAACGACCTCGATCTTACCTCGGCCCGACTGTACGCGCAGCCGACCCCCTCGACCGCGCGCGAGCAGGCGTCGGGAGCGGCCAAGAGGGGGGTGTCCAAGAGAGGGGGGTGCAAATCATGACCGGCGGCATGCGCGCGGCCCAGCGGGGGGGCCAGGGACGTAAAGCAATAAGAAGAGGCGCCATGAAATCTGGGGAAATATCTCGGCTACACGCAAGAGTGACCCTGGGTAAGAGTGACCTTTGGTGCGCGGCTTTTTGGGGGCCGCGGGGAGACCAAACCTGGGCGCGCAAGCCGCTGCTACCGCTTCGTTTTCAGCCACCTGGGGACCCATCTGTGCCCGCACCAAAGGTCACTCCGGCGAAAGGTCACTCTTACGTCTAGCCGAATATCATGGCCCACGCCATGATATCCACCCCCCCCCTAGTCATCACCCCCCTCTTTGCCGCCCCCGAGAGCAGGCGGGGCGGCACATCGCTCCGGAGCTCGACCCATCGGCCAGGCAGAAGGCCCCGCGACTTCGGCGCCGCCCCCCCCTCCGCCCCCTCGGCCAGGCGCGGCCCCGGCCTCGAGCCCGCGAGGCCCCGGGGTGCGGAGGCGCCAGCTCGTCCGCGGCGGGCGAGGAGGAGGAGGAGGAGGAGGAGGAGGAGGAGGAGGTGAGGAGGAGGAGGAGGGAGGAGGAGGAGAGAGGAGGAGGAGGAGGAGGAGGAGGAGGAGGAGGGGAGGAGAGGAGGAGGAGAGAGGAGGAGGAGGAGGAGGAGGAGGAGGAGGAGGAGGAGGAGGAGGAGGAGGAGGGCGAGGAGGGCGAGGAGGAGGAGGAGGAGGGTTGCCATCAAGGGCTTCCCGCTTTCTCGGTGTCTCTTCGCGCCTCCGATTCCGCTCATTTCTTCATGATGGCGATGTTGCTGCTCTTCTGCGTTGCCATGAGATTCTTTCACAGATGCTACAAACTTAGGATTGCATCGTCGAAAACAGGGGGAGGGAAGGAAGGGGATGGGAACGAGAAAGTCGATCGCTCGACCTGCGCAACTCTACAGCTTCATTGCCAGACGGGCAGGTGGCCTGAGAGACGCTCGAACGACGCAAGGTGTGGTGCGCCGATGGAAGTTTTCCGATGGACTGGAGCGCACCCGTCGCTGGCGTCCATACAGCATCGGCGTCCGAGCGGCCGCAGCAATGGCTGTGAGAATACCCGCGTAAGATGGACGCTGTTCGGGAGCGGGAGCAGCATCGGTTGCGAGCGGAGACGGGCCGCCAGGGAACGCTTGGAGCGCCTGGGAGGAGGAGGAGGAGGAGGAGGAGGAGGAGGAAAAGGAGGAGGAGGAGGAGGAAGAGGAGGAAGAGGAGGCGAAGGAGGAGGAGGAGGAGGAGGAGGAAGAGGAGGAGGCGTAGGAGGAGGCGTAGGAGGAGGAGGAGGAGGAGGAGGAGGAGGAGGAGGAGGAGGAGGCCTGGGAGCTGCATGGGGGCGCTCCGCGTCTGGAGAGCGCCGAGAGGAGTGACGTCGGCTGCGGGCGGGAGTCTCCCCCGTCGGGTCCCCGTGTGGCCGCGGGCGGCAGAGCACGCCGGGAGCAGGAGCCTGGCAGCAGCAGGAGGGTCACGAGCTGAGGGAGCAGAAGCGGGACGAGCCGGGGGAAGGACGAGCAGGAGCAGAAGCAGGAGCAGGGGGAGCAGGAACGGATGGGGTCAGGAGGACCAGGATGGACGAGCGGGAGGAACAGGGGAAGGAGCAGGAGCATGCAGGTCCGGAGCACACGGAGGAGGAGGAGCAGCAGCAACAGGAGCGGGAGGAGCCGGGGGATGATGATGAGGAGAAGGAGGATGAGGATGAGGATGAGGATGAGGATGAGGATGAGGATGAGGATGAGGATGAGGATGAGGATGCTGATGATGATGATGATGGTGGTGATGATGATGATGATGATGATGATGATGATGATGATGATGATGATGATGATGATGATGCTGATGCTGATGCTGATGCTGATGCTGATGATGATGATGATTATGATGAGGAGGAGGAGGAGGAGGACGAGGAGCAAAGCCAAGCGGGAGGATCAAGAGCCACGACAAAATGATGCCATTTCTACCGTGGCAGGGACACTCCATTGAGCGTGGCAGATGCGTCTCCATCGGCTGCTCGTTTCCAACTGCCCTCTGATGAGGGCCTAGCGAGTCAGGACATCCACCCTCGGCACTGTGGTCCTCCTCACTGTCATCATCACCATCACCAGCATCTTCATCTTCACCACCATCACCAGCATCTTCATCTTCACCATCATCACCCCAGCACGAGTACCATTGTCGTCGCAATCGGCATCGGTATCGACATCGGCATCGGCATTGGCATTGGCATCATCATCATCATCATCATCATCATCATCATCATCATCATCATCATCGTCATCATCACCATCACCATCACCATCACCATCATCATCATTTATCCGCGTCACCATCATCATTGTCATCAGCATCATCATTCTCGTCATCACCATCATCGTCGTCATCACCATCATCACCATCATCATCACCATCACAATCATCGCTGTACCATCATCATCACCGTCATCGTCGTCGTCACCATCATTACCACCATCACTAACACCATCATCATCAGCAGCAGCATCATCATCGTCACCACCACCACCATCATCACCAGCATCCTCAGCATCAACATCAAAACCATCACCGCCACCAACAATACCACCACTACCACCACCACCATCATCAGCAACATCAGCATCATAATGTCCGTCATCATCACCACCACCATCATCGGATGTACCATCTTCATCAGTAACACCAGCATCAACGAAGACATCAGCATCGCCATCATCATCACCACCATCATCATCACCAGCAGCAACAACACCAACAACAACGCCAACAACTACAACAACTGCAGCAGCAATAACACCAACAACTGCAACAACAACAACCTAAACAATAATAACAACAACAGCAACAACAACAACCAAAATAAATACAACAATGTCAACACGTATCTGCTCGCGTGCCGTTCAACACGTGTATCCAAAATCCTCGAGGCCCGCCCTGTTCGTCTTCGACCTTACCCCCTTTGTGGTATATCCCCCTCGCCTGCAACGTGTGTTTCGCGCAGCCCCCTAAGGCAGGGGAAAAGAAGACGGATAGAAGGAAGGGAGGAAGGGACGAGGGGGAGGAAGGAGATGGAGCAGCAAAGAACACGTGGCAAAACCAGACGGGCCGATCGGGTGGGTAGACCCCAACAGGCGGGTCGGGAAGGTGGGCCCAGGCGGCCAGATCGAGCAGGCGGATTGCTGAAGCGAGCGTCTTGCATGAATCGCGAGGAAGTCTTGAGCGACAGCGCGATTCCCAAGTAAATCGCGAGACCTCAACAGCGAATTCCTGAGTGTCGAGGGCGCGGCGTCTGAACAAATTGAGAGCAGGTCCCACGCAAGAGCACGGCTTTCGAATAATTGGTGGGGAAACACAAGTCGGGAGCCGCTGTTGCTGTTGTTGTTGCAACTCGGGGCCAGGGGCCAGTTTGACCCCCAAGACCGTCCCTGATTAAAAAACTGTGCGAGCCCCTGGAGAGGCACTTCAGTTGGAAAATGACATGTGCGCTGGAGGGGGAGGGTCAGCAATACCTATTCTTCAGTAGTGAGGGTTCAGCAGCAGCAACAACAACAACAACAAAAATAAGACTGTTCGCTCTTATGAGCTCGCGTGCCATCCAGCAAGAATGTCCCAAGCACTCGATATCCGCCCTCTTCTTCTTAGATCGTGCCCCCGTGGGGGTACATCTTCCTTGCGCCTGCAACGTGCATACCGTAAGCCCATGAAGCAGGGAGGAAAAAATGACAGTTGGAAGGAAGGGACAAGGGGGAGGGAGGAGGATGGAGCGCATAATAGAGAGAGTAGCAGGAGGAAAGCTAGGAGCAAAAAACACGTGGCAGAACCCGTCGGGCAGATCGGGCGGATGGACCCTAACGGGCGGGTCGGGAAGGCGGGCCCAAGCGGCCAGGTCGAGAAGGCGGGTTGTTGGAGCGTGCGTCCTGCATGAATCGCGAATCTCGAGCAACAGCCCGATTTCCATGTAAATCGTGAGATTGGGCAAAATGAGAGCGTGATTCCTGAGTATCGATGGCGCGGCGTCTGAATACATTGCGGGAACGTCCCACGCGAGAGCGTGATTTCTGCATACATTGTGAGGAAGTCCCGCGCGAGAGCGCGACTTGGAAATAAATTGTGAACACGTATCAGGCGGGCGCCGCTATTGGTACAACTCAGGGGCCGAGGGCCCAATTCTGAAACCCAAGACTTACCCCGATAAACAACAGGGTGCGAGCCCTGGGAAGGGCATGTCAGTTGAAGGAATGCTATGTGTCCCGGAGGGGGAGGATAAACAAAAAACATGATTCAGCAGCGAGGGTTCAACAACAGCAACAACAACAACAACAACAACAACAGCAACAGCAACAACAACAACAACAACAACAATAAATTTAAGACTGTTCGCTCTTATCTGCTCGGGTGCCATTCAACACGTGTATCCAAGACCCTCGACCCGCCCTCTTCGTCTTCGACCGTACCCTCTTGGGGGTATATCCCCCTTGCCTGCAACGTGTATTTCGCCCAATGTAAGGCAGGGGAAAAAAAGGACAGATGGAAGGAAGGGACAAGGGGGAGGGAGGATGATGGAGCAGCTCGAGAGACAATAGCAGGAGGGGAGCTAGGAGCAAAAAACACGTGGCAGAACCCGTCGGGCAGATCGGGCGGATGGACCCTACCAGGCAGGTCGGGAAGGCGGGTCCAAACGGCCAGGTCGAGCAGGCAGGTTGCTGAAGCGTGCGTCCTGCATGAATCGCGAGGAAGTCTCGAGCGACAGCCCGATTCCCAAGTAATTCGTGAGGCAATCCACAGCGAGAGCGTGATTCCTGAGTGTCGAGGGCGCGGCGCTTGAATAAATTGCGAGGCGATTCCTGCATCAATAGTGAGGAAGTCCCGCGCGAAGCGCGAACTTGGAATGAATCGTGAAGACGCATCACGCGGGACCCGCTATTGTTGTAAACCCGGGGTCAAGAGGGCCCAATGTGGTGACACCTGGCTTTCCATTATTCAAGCCGGGTGCGAACCCTGGGAGAAGCCTTTAAATTGAAACATACAATGGTTACCAGGGAGATCAACAACAGTTCTCCGTTGAAAATGAAGACTCAATAACAACATAAACAAGAACAACGACCATGACCACAACAACGATAACAATCATTTAAGACTGCTCGCTCGTATCTGCTCGCGTGCCATTCCACACGTATATCCCAGACTCTCGATACCAGTCCTCTTCGTCTTCGCTCGTACACCCTCGGGGCTGTACATCCGCCGACCCCTTGTAGGTCTCTAGGCGTGTGAAATTATCCCCCCCCCAATTCCCCTCCCCGGAAACCCCAAACCGGCAATTCGCCCCCCCCCCCTCCCCCCCCTGGCCCAGCGCGACCCCAGACCGAACGCGCCATGGGAGAGCGGAGGGCTCCAAAACGAGCCAAGAAGGCACCAAAACGCTCCCCGGACGGTCCCAAAGGGCCACGAGTCGCCGAAATATCACTCCTTGACGCCCACGATGGCCTCCAGACGGCCTCCGAAGCTGCCAAGACGCCCAAAAGGCCCCCAAGATGCGTCCAAAGAGGCCCCCAAGAAACAAAATTCGTCCCATTCCCCTGGCAAAAACAACATTTTTCGCATACTCGCCTTTTCGGCTTTCACAACGTCCAGGACGGGCAAAGAAACCTTCAACATCGCCCCTGGACGGCCGAATGGGCCCCCACGAGGGGTCGAAGAGGGTCCAAAAACAGCCCACGAAGGCCCCCAAGACAGCCCAAGAGGGCCCCCAGACGGCTCCAAGAGGGAGTCCAGAGGGCACGTGTTCGAGCCTTCGGCCCCAAGACGCCCCTAGCCTGCGCCAAGAACACCCCAAGAGGCCCTGAGAGACCCCCAAGAGAACCTCAAAGGCCTCCAAGAAGCCCCCAGGAAGCCCCCTCGAGGCCCCAAAATTCGGCCCAATATGCCTCGAGGCGGCTGGATATGGCCTGCAGACAGGCCAAGATGCCACTAAAAGGCCACAAAAGAGCACCAAGAGGTACGATAACAGCAACGATGCAACAGGAAGGATGTCGAGCGCCGTGCCATGATTCGGACAAGCCTCGTGAAATGCACTCCTGGAGGCGCAATAGTTTGTATAGGGGTCGGCGGATGTGGCGTAAGCCTATAAAATCTGTCCTACTTGCAACGTGTATTTCGTGCAGCCCCTAAAGCCGGGGAAAACAAGGACATATGGAAGGAAGGGACAAGGGGGAGGGAGGATGGTGGAGCACCACAGAGAGAGTCGCAGGAGGGGGGCTAAGAGCAGAAAACACGTGGCAGAACCAGACGGGCAGATCGGGCGGGTAGACCCTGACGGGCGGGTCGAGAAGGCGGGCCCAAACGGCCAGGTCGAGCAGGCGGGTTGCTGAAGCGTGCGTCCTGCATGAATCGCAGGGAAATCTCAAGCGATAGCGCGATTCGTGAGTGTCGAGGGCGCGGCGTCTGAATACATTAAAGAAAGTCCCACGCGAGAGCGCGGTTCCTGCATCAATTGTGGGGAAGTCCGCGCGAAAGCGCGATTTCTGCATACACTGTAAGGAAATATCAAGAGGGAGCCGTTCTTGTTGGAATTCGGGGCCCAACAACCCAATTAGGCGACACCAAATGGGTGCGAGCCCCGATGGGGGCACTTCAATTGAAATCCGCCGGCCCCCTTGTGGGGCCACCAGGCTGTAGGGCGAAGGTTCGCAGTTTCCTGTACCAGTTGCAGCTTCCAGTTTCCACTGTTACAGTTCTGCTTCTTGCTGCTTACTGTTCCTTGTTGGCGTCTTGCTGCTTACTTGATGGACGGCGCGAGGGGGGGAGGCCCAAAAGGGACATTTTCACCACTGAGAAATCGTGTTGTGTGAATTGCTGGGGCAGGGAAAAATTCACATCCCTCACGCAGATCGGCGGGGTCAGGGTCCAACAACACAAGGGATTTGCCACATTTCTGGAATCCGGTTACACCCCTCACGCAGATCGGCGGGGTCAGGGTCCAAAAACACATGGGGTTTGCCACATTTCAAAAATTATCCCGGCAAAGGAACCTAACAGCGATGTGCATAAGCATATCTGGAAGCATTCCCCTTAAGATTCAGGTGAGAATCCAGTTGTAGAATTCTGCTGTTCTCGCAGTCGCAGTCGCAGTCGCAATGACAGTCGCAGTGGCAACGGCCTTAGGATCCAATGGAATCCTAATAATTCCTGGGGATTCCTAAGGCATCATTAGGCATCCTTAGGAATCCATAGGAATCCATAGGAATCCTTAGAATCCTTAGGAAACCTTAGGATGAGGCCGAGGCAGCTTCGGCCTGCCTCGGCCTCATCCTCAGCCTCAGCCTCATCCTCAGCCTCAGCCTCAGTCTCAGCCTCAGCCTCAGCCTGTCTCAGCCTCTCAGCCTGTATCGGCCTGAGCCTGCCTCGGCCTCAGCCTCAGCCTGCCTCAGCCTCAGCCTGCCTCAGCCTCAGCCTCAGCCTGTCTCAGCCTCAGCCTGCCTCAGCAACAGCCTCAGCCTCAGCCTCAGCCTGCCTCGGCTTGCCTCGGCCTCAGCCTCAGCCTGCCTCGCCTCAGCCTCAGCCTCAGCCTCAGCCTGCCTCAGCCTCAGCCTCAGCCTGCCTCAGCCTCAGCCTGCATCAGCCTCAGCCTCAGCCTGCCTCAGCCGCAGCTCAGCCTCAGCCTCAGCCTGCCTCAGTCAGCCTCAGCCTGCCTCCGCCTCAGCAGCCTCAGCCTCAGCCTGCCTCAGCCTCAGCGTCAGCCTCTCAGCCTCAGCCTGCATCAGCCTCAGCCTCCTCAGCCTCAGCCTCAGCCTCAGCCTCAGCCTCAGCCTCAGCCTCAGCCTGTCTCAGCCTCAGCCTCAGCCTGCCTCGGCGTGCCTCAGCCTCAGCCTCAGCCTGACTCGGCCTCAGCCTGCCTCGGCCTCAGCCGGCCTCAGCTCGGGCATTCAAAATATGGCACAGGACTGGTGTTCTGGGAACACGAAGATCACGAAGTGGCCCACAGTTGGCTCCAGACAAACACAACATGGTACAGGAATGTTCTGGGAACACGAAGAACACGAAGTGGCCTACAGTTGGCTCCGGGCATTCAAAATGTGGCCTGGGAATGGTGTTCTGGGAACACGAAGAACACGAAGTGGCCTACATTTGGCTCCGGGCATTCAAAATGTGGCCTGGGAATAATGTTCTGGGAACACGAAGAACACGAAGTGGCCTACAGTTGGCTCCGGGCATTCAACATGTGGCCTGGGAATGGTGTTCTGGGAACACGAAGAACACGAAGTGGCCTACAATTGGCTCCAGGCATTCAAAATGTGGCCTGGGAATTATGTTCTGGGAATGGATTCCTAAGGATTCCTCTGAATTCCTAAGGATTCCTAAGGATTCCTGGGGCTGGCGGATCAATCCGGTTCCCTATCCGGTTCCCGCCCAGAGCCCCCTGGGGCGTCAAGATGCTCTCTTTGGACACCAGTAAAAACCTATCAGCAAAAGCTGTTAGGTAAAAAAATCGGTAGCACCCCTCACGCAGATCGGCGGGGTCAGGGTCCAAAAACACATGGGATTTACCACATATCTGAAAGTCGGTGGCACCCCTCACGCAGATCGGCGGGGTCAGGGTCCAAAAAACACATGCGATTTGCCACATTTCAAAAAAAAAAATCGGTAGCACCCCTCACGCAGATCAGCGGGGTCAGGGTCCAAAAACACATGGGATTTGCTACATTTCTGGAATTCGGTGGCACCCCTCACGCAGATCGGCGGGGTCAGGGTCCAAAAACACATGCGATTTGCCACATTTCTGACACTCGGTAGCACCCCTCACGCAGATCGGCGGGGTCAGGGTCCAAAAACACAAAGGATTTGCCACATTTCTGAAATTCGGTGGCACCCCTCATGCAGATCGGCGGGGTCAAAGTCCAAAAGCAAATAGAACTTGCCACATTTCTAAAATTCGGCAGCACCCCTCACGCAAACGGCCGGGTGAGGGTGCAAAAACCATGGGATTTGCCACATTTCTGAAATTCGGCGGCACCCCTCACGCAGATCCGTAGGGTCGGGGTCGACAAACAAACAGATCCCGACACTGCTCCACGGCGGCGCCCAGACCTCATGATTTAGCTTTTGCATCTCCCATTGTCCGAGACAGGGGGCCGGCGGCATGGGGCGAAGCCCTTACGGTTACCCTGAAGAAAGACCCATGAAATTGTGAGTAACGCGTGGTGGGTGCCGCTTCCGGTGGGTCACGCAACGCGTGAAGAGGCGTGCCGTAATGGGTGGGGGGGACGCATGCGGGCGGTCCCACTGGGACCTTTGGTGCAGCTCCCTATGGGGCCACGATGCGCTGTAATTGGTTGTAGAGACGCATGCGGACGGTGCCACTGGGACCTTCGGTGGAGCCCCCATATGGGGCCACGAAAGGGCTGTACTAGGGGGGGGACGCATGCGGGCGGTCCACCTGGGGCCGTCGGTGGAGCTCCCTATGGGGCCGCGAAACGCCGTGCTGGGTGGCGGGGACGCATGCGGGCGGTCCCACTGGGACCTTCGGTGGAGCTCCCTATGGGTCCACGATGCGCTCTACTGGGTGTGGCGGACGCATGCCGGCGGTCCACCTGGGGCCGTCGGTGGAGCCCCCCATGTGGGGCCACGAAATGCTATACTGGGTGGGGGGAACGCGCGCGGGCGGTCACGCTGTGACCTTCAGTGGAGCTCCCTATGGGCTCACAAACTGCACTGGGTGTGGGGGCCTTCGGTGGAGCTCCCTATGGGGCCACGAAACGCTGTACTAGGCGTGGCGGGCGCATGCGGGCGGTCCCACTGGGACCTTCGGCGGACTTCAGTATGGGACCACGAAACGCTGTACTGGGTGTAGCGGACGCATGCGGGTGGTCCCACTGGGACCTTCGGTGGAGCCCCCTGTGGGGCCACGAAACGCTCCACTGGATGTGGCGGATGCATGCGGGCGGTCCCACTGGGACCTTCGGTGGAGCTCCCTATGGGGCCGCGAAACGCTGTACTAGGCGTGGCGGACGCATGCGGCCGGTCCCACTGGGACATTCGGTGGAGCTCCCTATGGGGTCGCGAAACGCTGTACTGGGTGTGCGGGCGGTCCCACTGGGACCTCCGGTGGAGCTCCCTATGGGGCCGCGAAACGCTGTACTAGGCGTGGCGGACGCATGCGGGCGGTACCACGGATGGGGCCACGAAACGCTGTATTAGGCGTGGCGGGCGCATGCGAGCGGTCCCACTGGGACCTTCGGCGGACTTCCGTACGGGACCACGAAACGCTGTACTGGGTGTGGCGGACGCATGCGGGCGGCCCAGCTCCCTATGGGGCCGCGAAACGCTCTACTGGATGTGGCGGACGCATGCGGCCGGTCCCACTGGGACTTTCGGTGGAGCTCCCTACGGGGTCGCGAAACGCTGTACTGGGTGTGGCGGACGCATGTGGGCGGTGGCGGACGCATGCGGGCGGTCCCTCTGGGACCTTCGGTGGAGCTCCTTATGGGGTCACGAAACATGTGAGACGTATGCCGAAAGAGGAGGGAGGCCGACATGGGTGGCGATGACGACAATGATAATGATGATGACGATAATGGTGATGATGATGGGAGGATGCAGGAGGGGAGGAGGAAGGAAGGAGAAAAGAGCGATGGGGCGCTGTCTTCAAAACGAGGACCCAACACAACAGGATGGTTGGGAAACATAGAACGGTTGGAGGGGGGAATCACCAGTAATTATTCAGAACTGCGAACTCAAGAACAACAGCACCACCATCACCACCATCAGAATCATCGTCATTAGCATCATCATCAGCATCATCACCACCACCACCACCACCATTCACCATCATCGTCATCACCATCATCAACAGGACCAGCAGCAAAATAATCATCATCCCAATCATCCACCACACCTTCGTCATCATGATCACCATCCCTCTTCCTCCTCCTCCTCATCCTCCTCATCCTGCTCCTCCTCCTTCTCCTCCTCCTGCCCCCCCGCCAGCTCGTCCTCCACCTCATCCTCTCTCTTTCGCCCCTCGCCTGTCCATGTTCCTCGTTTAAGACATTGCCCATGGCCCGTTTGCTGAGCAATTCATGCGGTGGCCTCTCAGAGGCTGCTCAAGGGGCGGCGGCATCTGCTGGTGAAGCTACCAGGGCACTTCAAAGCGTCAAAGCGCAAACGGAGACACCCGGTCGGCAAGAAGAGCCACGAAGCTTGACGCTCGAACGCGAGGCCCCCGTGACGAGCGGAGGCCTCCGAGCCTGGCAATCCAGAGGGCGCCAACTATGCACGATACACCTGCACCGGGCCTGGCCGGGCCTGTCCTGTACCCGGGATCCGTGCACACGCCCTCGGGGCCTGGCCAGGAAAGCGTGTGCGCGGACCCTGCGCCCAGAGTTGGCCCTGCCTGGGTAGGGCAGGCCACAGTCAGCCCGTAGCACGAGGATGCGCAAGAAGGATGCAAGGACCTCGGAGGGCCATCTCAAAGCTTTGCGAGCGGGGCGCGGCCAACGAAATGGGCCAAGGATGGACCAAGGGGGGAAGGATGCAAGGGTACCCTTGGGAAGGTTGCCCATCCTCACTCTGCGGGTTGACCGTATGTACGGCAGACACCTGCCCCGACGGCCCTGGCTTCCACGACGCCGCACGAACCGCTCAGCCTCGGGCGATCTCCGCTGTCGGAGGCCCCCAGGGGCCCTCGACCTGTCTCTTCCGCGTGGCCTTCGCGCCGTGGGCCGTGTCCTGTGAGCCATGCCATGCCGGGTCCCGAAGCGTAAAACAGGGCTAGGATCGGGATAAATCGCTCCAGAGCGTTCCCGAGCGCTCTCAGAGCGTTCCGGAACGCTCTGAGAGCGGCCGCGGCGCCCAATACATCCTCCAAACCCGCCGATTCTCAGAGATTTCGAGTTGTCCCGATCCGATTTTGTCCCGATCTTCGCGTAGTTTACAGCGGGCCCCCAGAGGGCCCTCAACCGTGAGCGCCGCGCGCCGTCGCCGCCGCCGCCGACGCGGCGTGCGCGCGCAGCTGGCGCCCCCAAGGCGGGCCCACGGCTGGGCCGGCGGCATGCGCTAACTGGCTCCACTGGCGGGGGGTCGCGCCGCCAGCACAACAAAAAGTCCGGGCGGCCGGCCTCGGAGGTGCCCCTCTCGGCCCAGAGACCGTCGACGCCTGCGGAGAGGGATAACAAGGAGGAGGAGGAGGACGAGGAGGAGGAGAATGAGGAGGAGGAGGACGACGACGACGACGAGGAGGAGAATGAGGAGGACGAGGAGGGGGAGGAGGGGGAGGAGGGGGAGGGGGAGGAGGGGCAGGAGGAGGAGCAGGAGGAGGAGGAGGAGGAGAAGGAGAGGGGGGATCATTCTGTCAATTTCCGGGCCGACATGCTAGGCCTGTCAGGGGATGCTCGCGACATGCTAGGCCTGTCAGGGGATGTGCGCCGATCACAATCACAATAAGGCGGAGGGTCTGCACTCCCCTCCTCGGCTTCACGCACGCGCACGGTATCGTGCAGGGGGCTGCGCGGGGCAGCGCGAGCGCGCGGAGAGCCGACTCCTGCTCGGATTGGGGCCTCGGAGTGCCTTTTGCAGCGGCGAGAAAGCGAGAGTGCCAAGTTCATCTCTTGTTCGAAGGTACTGCAAAGAGTTGGGCCTCCTGTGGGCATCCCTGTTCGGCTCCGTGGCCACCTAGGGCCGTCTTGGGGGCGTCTTTGGGCCTGCTGGAGGCGTGGTGGTGAGCATCTGGACCATTCTTGAGCAGTACCTTGAGCCATCTCTGGCGCTCCCCACGTCCCAGGGGCGGGGGGCAACGCTCGAGGCCAGCGAGTCCTGTAGCTGCGACTGACAGGCACCGACGCTGCAGCTCGAGCAGGGGGAGTACCAGAACGTGGGAGCCCGGCGGCGCGCACGAGGCAGGGCATGGCGAGGAGGGCGGCGGCGGCGGGAAGGGGCCTCCCATCGAGCTCCCCCTGGCCACCCAGGGGGGCGTGGGGCGTTGCGGTCTCCGAGGGGCCGACCCCTGCTCCCTCCCGGGAAGGCCCCCCTTGCCAGCACGAGATCTGTCGACCCCCATCCCAGGCTCTGGGAGGTTTTCGACCAGACCCAACATTTCGGGCCCAGTCTTGGGATGTACGACTGGGGGGCGTCCATCCTCGATAGCGGTTCGTCCGAATAGCCACCTTGGGGTGCATCCCCGGGTTTCCCCCCTTTTCTGAGCCTCTTCATTTTTCGTCGACCGGTGGGGGGATGGGGCAGAAAAATCGCCTGCGGCGTGCCCTCCTGCGCAGACCGCAGCCCCTCCCCGCCAGGGCGTGGGCCGTGCGGTGCCCCCCTCCCCCCCTGGGGGTCGACCCCTGTGCTCCCTCCCGGAAGGCCCCTCCTGCCCTTCTGCGCAGACCGCCCCCCCACCCTCCGCCTGGGATCGCATCTAGGTTTGAGAAACTGAAATTCGGCAGAATGTTGACGATCCCTGATAGAGTCCACACCTGGAGGATGGACTCTTCTGCCACAATCGTCCAAATCCCATCAGGGTCCACCCCGAGAACCAACCCTTCTCCCGGAGAATCATCCACCCTTTTCCTGGAGAACAAGCCTCTCGCCACTCCGCCCCCCTCCCCCTCCTCGACGAGGGCGCCACCTGCGCACCCCCGCCGAGCCTGGCGCCCATCGGCTCGGCACGCCCTCCCGGCCTGGCCGCGAAGGCGCACGCACCGGCCCAGGGGCCCCGGAGCAGCCTGCCCGGGCTGGCCAGGCCCGCGGGCACTGGTGCGCAGCTGGCGCCCCCCCCCCCCCAACTAGCCATATCGCTCGGACGTCCGCTCCCTGCGCTTTTTTCGGTTTCGTGCGGGGCTTTTTTTCGCCAGGTGATCGAGGACGCTCCTCGATGGTCCTCGCCGAAAGAAGGATGCGCACGTCCGAGCGACGCCAAGCCAACCGCCTGCGCGCCACCGAGATGGACGAGGCGAGGGGGGGCGGGCGGGCCCTGGTGCGCGGCTGGCCCCCGTGCCTTCGGGGGATTGCTTCTCGTCGCCATGGCTGGGCGCCGCTCGAAGGCGTCAGTCAGAACGCGCCCCTCGAGAGGTCCGGGGGCCGATCCGCGAGGAGGGGACCGAGGGTGGAGATCCCAGACCTCCAATTCTCGTGGAGACATGAAGGCGCACGCTTCGTCGTCGTCGTCGTCGTCGTCGGCGCCGCCGGCGCGGCCGCCGTCGTCGTCGTCGTCCTCGTCGTCGCCATCGCCATCGCCGTCGCCGTCGCCGTCGCCGAGTTGACGCTGCTCGGCGGGGACGCGCAGAACGCAGCCTGGGGGCAGGAGAGGCCTGAGTCGGATCGACAAGTCGGATCGGAAGTGGACATGAATCGGATCGGCGGAAATCGGCAGCCGAGTCGGGAAAAGTCGACTCGGCGGGCAGGCTTGCGTGCGCCCAATAGGAGATCGGAACCCAAATCGGAATCCAAAGCCGAACTGGATCGGAATCGGAATCCATCGGCATCGAGTCGAATCGAACCGGAGGAATCGCGACGAGCCCCTCGGGGGGGGGGGCGGGGCGGGCGAGCGCGCACGCCCCAGGGGCCTCCAGGAACCCAAATCGGAATCCAGAGGCGCACCGGATCCGACTCGGAATCCATCGGCATCGAGTCGAATCGAACCCGAGGGATCGCGACGGGCCCCTGGGGGGGGGGGGCGGGGGCGGGCGAGCGCGCACGCCCCGAGGGGCCTCCAGCCCCGCGCGCCGCGGCCCGCTGCCCGCTCGGCCCACGCCTGAGCGGGCCCGCGGGCCCCGCCGGCGCCCGAGCGCGGCCCGCCGGCGGCGCCCGGCCTCGCGCGGGGGGGGAGCCGCGCGGGCCCCCGGCGGCGAGCGCTCGCGGCCCCGAGGGGCCCCGGGAGTGCGCCGCGGGCCGCAGCCCTCCGGGGGAGGCGGGGCTGCGGCGGCTTCGCGTCGCGACGACGTCGGCGACGAGCTTCTGTAGGGGGACAAAAAAAGCACAAACATAAAAAACTCGGAGGTCCGCGCGGATTTCTCGGATCGGCGCTGGGGCCCCCCGGCGGCGCCTCCGGCGCCGCCACTGGCGCGCTCCGCGCGCCAGCGAGGGGGGTCCAGCGCCGATCCGAGAAATCCGCGCGGACCTCCGAGTTTTTTATGTTGATGTCACTTTTCGTTCCCCTATTCTGGCACCGCGTGGATGGCTCAGCCTGCAGGACCGCGGCTTTCCCACTGTGCAGACCGCTCGGCTCTCGCTGGGCTCCAGGGTTCCACCTGGAACGTCCGCGCGATGGTCGTCGCCGCGTCAACGGGGCGCAAACCTGCCGTAGGATGGATTCGCGGGGAAGGCAGACATGGATGGATTGCACTCCTGTCGCATCCACGGTGGCACGATCCCGAAGCCCTGCCGAGACCAGGCCAGGATCTCGCGGAGCCAGGCCCCTGCCAGTCGCTGGTGGGCTCGGCGGCCCCGCTGCCAGCCAACACGCATATGGTGGGCAGGCACATCCCAGCGGCCACTGCGCGGGGACGGTGAGGCAGCTTCAGAGCAAGGTCGAGTGCGGCGCCAATGCGAGACCATCGTTAGGCCTGCCAAGACAATCTCCGACCGTCCACCGTGCACGGCGTCAGAAGCTGCTCGCCGCAACGAATGAATCTGAATTACCGCTCGCATGCACAAGCGGCGGGCTGCTGCGCGATAACAACAAAAAAGCCCGTCATCCTGGTCTGAGGCCGAAGGGCCAGAGACAAATATGTGACAGAGGGAGCGGCAACGGTTGAGGACAACGGAAGAGGAGCACTGGGGAACGGCAAAGCCAGGGGGGGGGGACTCCATGAAGACGAAGACGAAACCGTGAAGGCGGGGGGCGACGGGGAGCGAGAGGACGGGCGGGTGACGGGGAGTACCAGAGGCCACATCTCCTCCACCTCCTCCTCCTCCACCTCCTCCTCCTCCTCACCACCACCACCACCACCACCACCACGATCACCACCACCACCATCGTCAAGTTCCATTTTGGCTCGACGCGCCGCCCTCGGCGCCTTGGAGCTAATCCCGAGCCTCAGCAAGGCGGACCGGGCTGTGGGCCCCTTCGCGGTGGCCAATCCGAGGCGGACGTGAAGATGGCAGCGACGGCGGCGGTCCCGTGCGAGGGAGGTCCAGCCGCCGTAGGGGGTAATTGTAACGTGGCGGGCTCGGACATGGTACTGGCAGCAGCGATGGTAGCAATAGTAGTAGGAATACCGGGAAAGGCCACGAAGACGAAGACGACGACAACAGCAACGAAGACGAAAACGACGACGACGACGACGACAACGACCGGCCAGGCTGGCGACGACGACGACGACGACCGGAGGCGGCAACGACGACGACAAGCGGCAATAACGACGACCGGCGGTGACGGCGACGACCGGTGGCGACGACGAATAGTATCAGTAGTAGTAAAAGGAAACAAGCAATGGTATTGGAAGCAGTTGTAGTTCAAGCTCGAGAACTCGTCGTAGTAGGAGTACGATTAGTCGCAGCACAAGGAGGTGAGACCACAATTAATATAGACCTACAGCATCCAATACAGCCACGACGAATGCTACAGCTAAGACTACAATGACTTCTCCTTCTACGTCGACTGTCACAACCACCACTACTACTGATACTACTACAAATGATAATAACAGTACTGCTACTACTACTACGAATACTACTACTACTACTACGAATACTACGAATACTACGAATACTACAAATTCTACGACTACTACTACTACTACTACTACTACTACTACTACGACGACGACGACGACGACGACGACGACGACGACGAAGACGACTACAGCTACTACTACTACTACTACTACTACTACTACTACTACTACTACTACTACTATTACTAGTATTACAACTACTACTACTACTACTACTACTACTACTACTACTGCTACTGCTACTGCTACTGCTACTGCTACTGCTACTGCTACTACTACTACTACTACTACTACTACTACTACTACTACTACTACTACTGCTACTCCTACTACTACTACTACTACTACTACTACTACTACTACTACTACTACTACTA
>CAUYUJ010002492.1:335907-340907 GCA_963575745.1 Prorocentrum cordatum
CTACTACTACTATCTACTATCTACTGTCTACTACTACTATCTACTATCTACTATCTACTACTACTACTACTACTATTACTACTACTTCCATTTACTACGACTACTACTACTACTACTACTACTACTACTACTACTACGACTACGACTACTACTACTAGTACTACTACAACTACTACTACTACTACTGCTACTACTACTACTACTACTACTACTACTACTACTACGACTACGACTACTGCTATTAGTACCAATACTGCGGCTGGAACTAGTACGACTACTACTACTACTACTACTACTACTACTACTACTACGACTACTACTACTACTGCTACTACTACTACTGCTACTACGACTACTACGACTACTACTACTATTACTACTACTACTACTACTACTACTACTACTACTAGTACTACTATTACGATTACTACTACTATTACTACTACTACTAATAATAATACTACTATTATTACTCCTACTAGTACTACTGCTACTACTACTACTACTACTACTACTACTACTACTACTAAAACTACTACTACTAAAACTACTACTACTACTACTACTACTACTACTACTACTACTACTACTACGTGTACTCCGTGTACTCAAAATACTATTGCTGCTACTACCGGTACTGTGAAGCGTGCTAGTACGTAGTACATGGCACAGCGTAATAGTGCAAGGAAAACTGGTAGCGGCGGCAAGCAAAAATAGGAAGAGTAGCAATAACAATCGTACTGGGGTGGCTGTATTAGTAATTCGTGTTGTGTTCTCCATGCGTATCAGCAGTGGAAAGTTTAGTCGTAGTACGAGCTGCCGTAGCAAGAGTTGTTAAGGTTGTCGTGGAAGTAGTCGCACTTGTCGCAATCATAATCGTAATCGTAATAGTAGCGATAATACTAGTAGTAGTAATAGTAGTAGCCACTGAAATAAAAGAAGTAGTGGTAGTAGCAATAAGAATAGCAGTTGTAGTCGCGGTAGGAGTGGCAACAGTAGTGCTAGTATCAGTAGTAGTAAAAGTAGTAGTAGTAGTAGTGGTAGTAGTCGTCGTCGTCGTCGTCGTCGTATTAGTTTGTAGTAATAGTAGTGGTAATGGTAGCACCAGTAGTAATAGTGGCACTGGGAAAAATACTAGCAAAGTACGCAAGTAACTAATAGCGGTAGTCGTAGCGTTAGTAGCAGTAGCAGCAGTAGGAATAGTAGTAGTAGTAGTAGTAGTAAAATAATAGCAGTATTAGTAGTGGAGGTGATAGCAGTAGTAGTGATAGCAGTAGTAGTTGTAGTCGTAGTAGTAGTAGTAGAAGAAGAAGTAGTAGTAGTAGTAGTAGTAGTAGTGGTAGTAGTAGTAGTAGTAATAGTAATACTAGTCGTGGTAGTAATACTACTAGTAGTAGTAGTAGTAGTAGTAGTAGTAGTAGCAGTAGTAGGAGGAGGAGGAGTAGCAGTAGTAGTAGTAGTAATAGTGGTAGTAGTAGTAGGCATTAATAGTATTGCCAGACATCCCAAGCACATGAGTTGAGAAAGTACGGGCAGTAGAAAGAGCAGCTGAAGCACTGGTAGTTGTTGTTGTTGCTGTAAACACAATTGTAGCTGCAGGAGGAGCAGTAGTAGGACGAGCAGCAGGAGCGGGACAAGCAGCAAGAGAAAAGGGGGAACACCAGGAGGAGCAGCAGGAGCAAGCGAACAGGAGCACCAGGAGGAGCAGCAGGAACAAACAGGAGGAACAGAAAAAGAACAGCAAGAAATATCATAAATTTGAAGGCGCAGCAAGAGGAACAGCAGGATAACCAGAGCAGCATGAGGCGCAGCAGGAGCAGGAGCAAGAGGAGCAGGGAGGAGGAGCACCTGGGCAGCAAGCTGGAGCTGCAGAACGAACAGGAGGAGGAGCACCAGTAGAAGAATACGGCAGCATCAGGAGGAGCTGAAAGACGGGGAGGAGGAGCAGGAGAAGTAGCATGAGCAGACAAAGCACAAGATGAATGAGAGCACAAATGAGGAGGAGCAGCCGGAGCAGCAGCATGAGAGAACAGGAGAAGCAAACGGAATACCCGGAGGCGCAGCAAGACCAGACGGAACAGCCGCAGAAGAGGAGCAGGAAAAAAACATCACGAGCAAGGAGAGGATCAGGAGGAGCTCCGCAGAAGCGCGTCAGCGCGTCCGCATGGACTGGGCCTCGCAAGGCCTCTTGGGCTGGCCCCCACAGGGCCTCCGTCTCTGATGACCTTTTTTCGCCTCAGGGCACTACAGCCAGAACGGCTGCAGAAGATGCATGTGTCAAACATGCGCGTGAGACCATCCCAACAAGCAATTTAAACGCATAGAGACAAAAGCCTTGGGTTTCAGGGGGGGCGTTTCTGTGCGGCACTCCTCCCTGGGCCCACGTCTTAGACAGGGCCCGCCTCATGGGACAGAAACCGCCCTGGGAGACTCTAGCCTCAACTCAACCTGGATCTTCTGCCCTCGGGCCCGTTGAGCTATCCCCAGAAGGCCAGCCCCCCGACGCCGGGCTCATCCCCGCGCCCTCGGGCCCACCGGGGAAGAGACCCCCTTCAAACAAGAGAGGCGCGCAGACGCTGCGCGCCAACACGCATAAGGCGGCGCAGCGCGCCACGGCCCACCAGCAGGTCCTGGACCATCCGGGCTTTCAGCCACCAGCAACAGATACCCAGCCGCAGGCGCTCCTCGCGAAGACCCGCGGCGCTCCGCATCCAGCACTGATTGATGGGCAGCGCCCGGGCGCGCCTGCTCGTGAATCCCTCGGGAACGAGGGCCAGCTCGTGGCCCGCCGGCGCGGAATGCTCCTCCTCGCTGATCAGCTCCCAGAGACCCATCGGGAACTTCATCGGCGACTTGTAGACGCGATGTCCAGTCCACGCGGACAGGAACACAATCGCCAACGTCGATCCGAACATGGCCGTGAAGACCGTCGTCCAAATCGGCCCCATCACCGTCGGGCTTCTCGCGACCATGACCGCGTAGTTGGCCGGGGCCAACTCTCCAGCTCCTCGAGCTTCTCCGATTCGCGTCGCCGCCAGCAGCACCCCGAACACCCGCGCTCGCCCCGAGGGCGGCGCCCGAAGCGGACGCATTGCCAGCAGCTCCACGAACTTGGGCCCCTCGAGCGGTTTGGTCTGCATGTCCGCCCTGTCGACGTCCGCGTGGGTCTTCGCCGTCGATATCGTCTCGCCCCTGACATTCCCCTGCGCCAGGGATCATTTCGTCTCCGAGCGTCGGACCACCCCGCGTCCACGACGCGTCGCGGCACCCCTGGCCCCAGAGCTGTCGACGCTGACCTGCAGCACCACGTCGATCCCGATTCCCTGCAACACGTTCTTCAACCAGATGCCCCTGCCCGAGCCGTTCGCGACACCCGCGAACTCCGCCCCCGCGCTGCCCGGCGCGCGGTCGCCTTGCCGGCCGCCCCGGCCGTCGACGAGGGGCGACCCGATAAACTGGAAGCTGCCGCCCACCGATCTCCGCCCAGGCTCGGAGGCCGAGTCGCTGTCGACTTCCGCCACGATCACCCCGGGCATCCTCTGGAACTCGATGAACAGCTCGAGCTGCGGGCGCTGCTCCAGGTAGCTCGCCAGGCGCTGCAGCAGAAGCCAGCGGCGCAACGTCGGGGCCGCCACGCTCCTCGCGAGGTGCCCCACGGCCTGCTGAACGTGGGGCCCCACGTCGTGGGCGACGCGCAAGGCTGTGGGAGCCATGCTGCGGCGCGCGGCTGCGTGCTCCACCGCGCGCTCACCGGCCGACCCCCGCAGTCCTGGCCGGCGGTCTTGAACAAGGGCGCGATCGCCCGCATGGCAGCCTGCACTCGCCGACCTTCATGTCGAGCACGGTGCTGACCAAGCTCTCGACACGCCTGCGGTCGCGCTGAACGCAGAAGCCCTCCGAGCACCACGCGACCGTCCTCCTGAGAAAGCTCCCTGGCCCGACTCCTCCACGCCGAGGGTCGTCGACCCGCGGCATCACCTTTACCATGAGGCGCCCCTTGATCAAGTCGTCGAACCAGCGCAAAGAAGCCCCCCCCCCCGCAGACAGGAAGTCGCCACTATGGACGCTGACCATCAGCCCCGTCTCCTTGTGGAAGTAGACCTGCACCGCCACCTTGACCTCAACGAAGCCGCCATTCCCAATGGCCACCGCGATCAAGTTCTGGAAGAGGAACGAAGCCCCCCGCGCGCCACACAGGGCGCGCTTCAGCTGGCACGCGATGTTCTCGGGCTCCTCGCCACGGGGAAGAACCACGTTGATGTCCCCATCGACGCACGCGCGGCGGAATGCCACCGACCGGCCTATTCACTGCGGCAGCCCGCCGCGAGGTGTCCAGCCTCACCGCGATAGCGGCACGAGCAGGCATCACGGCGCTTGTCCTCGGAGTCGCCTTTGCCCTTGCCTTTGGAGTCGCCCTTGCCCTTGCCTTTGCCGCCCTTGGCCCTGCCCTTCCCGCCCTCGGACTTGCCCTTGCCGATCGCGTCAACCTGCGCGGGAACAACTGCGTCGCCTCCTGCGTCCGCAGATGCCCATCTCCGTGGCGCCGAGCCGATCGCCACGAGCTCATTCTTCAGGTCGTCGTAGGTGACCAGCCTCGTCGCATTCAAGCTCAGGTGGTAAGGAAGCTTCTCGTTAGTGACCCCCGACATCGCCACTCCACGCATCATGTTGGCCGTGACAACGTCACCACTCTGGTCAGTGCACTCCCGAACCAACTGCTCGAACTCCGACACGTGGACCATCACGGGGCCGGGGAACTCGCAGCGGGCGACGCGGCCAAACACGGCCACGAAACCGTTCGCCTCCTTAGGCGCGAACTCCTTGAGAAGTTGCCACCACGCTGCGAATCCGTCGCCTCTCAGCGCCTTCCTGTCTTCTTCTTGGCCGTGTCAGAGGTAACTGAGACCAGAATGTAGTACAGCTGGTTGTTCAGATTGATGTCTGGCTCGTCGTTGACCGTCAAAACGTCAGCCGCCCGCGACGCTTAATGAGGAAGTTCC
>CAUYUJ010002492.1:345907-353407 GCA_963575745.1 Prorocentrum cordatum
GATAAACAACTATGTAGCGGAACGGAGACATACGTACGTGATGCAGGAGCAACAGCAGCGAGGGAAGGAGCAGGAGCAGAGGAGGGGGCGGCCGTTCAGCGTCACGTCGAGTGAAAACTGCACATGCCAGCTAGAGCTGCAACTTGCGCCGATGAACTAAAGCAGAAGCGTTATGCCATGAGCCTGCAGACTCGCTCCTCGGGGGGCAGTAGAACACACTACCCCAACCCTCCCCGCCCACTCCTTCCCCTCCCTTCCCATCCTCACTGGGCCACTCCCCGTCATCCTCCTCCTCCTCCTCCTCCTCTCCTCCTCTCCTCCTCCTCCTCCTCCTCTCCTCCTCCTCCTCCTCCTCCTCCTCCTCCTCCTCCTCCTCCCTCCTCCCTCCCCTCCTCCTCCTCCTCCTCCTCTCCTCCTCCTCCTCCTCCTCCTCTCCTCCTCCTCCTCTCCTCCTCCTCCTACTCCTCCTCCTACTCCTACTCCTATCCTTATTCCTTATTAGAATATACTCCTACTCCCCCCTCAGGCCGGCAGATAGGGGCCGCATCCGGGTGGTCCCATCCTAACCTGTAAAAAACAATACAAAATCAACATTTTTCTTATTTTTTCCTCTCGACATGGACGTCCTGTCGTCCACGGCGATAATCCATTGCAAAAAATACCACAAAGAGCACACGCGCGCGTTCATGTCAGAATCCTACCGAACACCGTGTGTTTGCAAGCATTTCAACATAAAAACATCAAAAACCCAATGCTTTTTCACAAAAATTCTACAAATTTCCTGCCCGGGCTCTCTTGCTGAAATCATAGGAAAACCATAGGAATCTTAAGAATTCGGTCAAATCCAGCGATTTCACGTCATCGCGCGGTGCACTCGCGATGCTCTGTCATGCACCCAGGCCGCGAATCCTGTGCAAAAAATACCACGCGGGCGACATGCGCGCGCGTCGCCGCGAGCGCATGCTCAAATCCTTCTAGAGTCGTCGCCGTCATTGGCACCGTCGCATGGACGTCCTGTCGTCCACGTCGCAAAATGCATAGCAGGAATGGGACGCGGCGCACACCCCGCGCCCGCCCATCCAATCCGTCCCATTCTAATCTGCAAAAGACAATACACAGTTTTTGTTTTTCTTGTCAACATGGTCGTGCTGTCGTCACGTCGCAAAATGCGTGGCAGGAATGGGACGCGGCGCACACCCCGCGCGAAGGGGTGACATGTCGCTCTCGCCTCGGCGCCGCGCACCAACGTTTTTCCTCTCAGCATGGACGTCCTGTCGTCCACGTCGCAAAATGCTTGGCAGGAATGGGATGCGGCGCACACCCCGCGCCCGCCCATCCAAACCCCCCCTTTATAAAAAAAACAATACAAGTTGGGGCCTTCTGGCTTCCTGCGGTGTACCGGGCCATTCTCGACTCGTCTGGCAATGCGTGCGCGGCATTCAACACGCGCTCGCCAGTTCCCGTCGGCAACCGCCATCGCGGCCGCATCAGCTGTACCAAACCGGCTGGCCGGTGTGACTTCGGCCCCCAGTTGTGCCAGCTTTGCTTCTTATGTTGTGGGAGGGCGGGTGGGACTGGGCATGCCATGCTTGACTCGCTCGAGCTGGCTAGCTTGACTCCTATCCTTATTCCTTATTAGAATATACTCCTACTCCCCCCTCAGGCCGGCAGATAGGGGCCGCATCCGGGTGGTCCCATCCTAACCTGTAAAAAACAATACAAAATCAACATTTTTCTTATTTTTTCCTCTCGACATGGACGTCCTGTCGTCCACGGCGATAATCCATTGCAAAAAATACCACAAAGAGCACACGCGCGCGTTCATGTCAGAATCCTACCGAACACCGTGTGTTTGCAAGCATTTCAACATAAAAACATCAAAAACCCAATGCTTTTTCACAAAAATTGTACAAATTTCCCGCCCGGGCTCTCTTGCTGAAATCATAGGAAAACCATAGGAATCTTAAGAATTCGGTCAAATCCAGCGATTTCACGTCATCGCGCGGTGCACTCGCGATGCTCTGTCATGCACCCAGGCCGCGAATCCTGTGCAAAAAATACCACAAAGAGCACACTCGCGCGTTCATGTCAGAATCCTACCGAACACCGTGTGTTTGCAAGCATTTCAACATAAAAACATCAAAAACCCAATGCTTTTTCACAAAAATGCTTTGGGGTGTCCTGTCAGACCGTCGGGCTTCCTCCGGCCACCTCTGGCTTCCTGCGGTGTACCGGGCCATTCTCGACTCGTCTGGCAATGCGTGCGCGGCATTCAACACGCGCTCGCCAGTTCCCGTCGGCAACCGCCATCGCGGCCGCATCAGCTGTACCAAACCGGCTGGCCGGTGTGACTTCGGCCCCCAGTTGTGCCAGCTTTGCTTCTTATGTTGTGGGAGGGCGGGTGGGACTGGGCATGCCATGCTTGACTCGCTCGAGCTGGCTAGCTTGAGTCCTACTCTTACTCCTACTCCTACTCCTACTCTTCCTACTCCTCTTCTTCCTCCTCCTCCTCCTTTTCCTCCTCCTCTTCCTCCTCCTCCCCGTGCTCCTCCTCCTCCTCGTCGTCCTCCTCCTCCTCGTCCTCCTCCTCCCCGTGTTCCTGCTCCTCCTCCTCCCCCTATCCTCTTCCTTCTTCCCGGTCCTCTATCATTGCAACCATGATAAAAATCCTCCCCCCGCTCTTCCCTCTCCCGCATTGTGTTTGGAATACTGTATATGCACGGTGGGGTGCCCCATGCGGTTTTAGATGATTACTGTGTGTTGGCGTGCCTTGCAAACGCATGTTTGTGCTTGCCTTGCGTTGTGCCCTTGTTTTCGCAGACGGTCGGTGGAGTTCTGACGGGAACAAGTGGCACGCGTGCCCTGGCTTTTGCACCCAGGAGCTGCGAGGGACAAGAAACTTTCGCCTCCTTCCTCTAGGAGTTTCCTTCCTTGGCCGGGGGGGGGAACGGTGAACGACGAACGAAAGACGAACGAGAATAAAGAGGTCCGAACTCTAGAACACAATTGCGCAAGAGTATAAACGTGTCCGAACTCTAGGACACAGAGGGCAAGCCCAGGAGTTCAGGGGGGCCAGGGGAAAGGACGAACGACTGGGCCAGGGAGGCCAGGGGGGAGAGCGAGGGGCGCTGGGCCCAGGGCAAGGGCAGCGGGGAGGGCTGGGTCCAGGGCCAGGCCAAGGGACCAGGGAGGCCGGGGCTGAGATGCCGCCGCTGGCGGCTCCTGGTGGTGTTTACCTCCGCGCCGCCCCACTGATGCAGACGCATGTGGTCTTCGAACTCGCAGGCTGTGCGATGCGCCACGGCGCGCACGCCCAGCTCGCTCATGCCCGTCGGGACCCCGTGGAGCAAACGGTTGATCCGGTCGGCGTCGCGCCGCCCCTCGCCGACTGGGCTGGGGCGCTGCACGATGTCCGACGCCTGCACTTCAACGTGCGTACCCTCCAGGCTTATCCCAATGATCACCAGCGCGTCGCTGGATGGCCCGCGTGTCTTGACGCCCTCGCGCCACTTTCGGGCCGGGCGGACCTCGGCCGTCGCTGCGCGGGCGCGGGCGGCGACGCCGCCCGGCATGCGGGGGGGGGGGGGCCATTCCGCGCGGGCGACCGCCGCGGCCCTCGGCCTCCGCTTCGGCGCCCAGCGGGGCCTTCCCAAAGGTGACCCCTCGCGGGGCCACCGACGGCGCCACCGCCGCTGGGGGTGCGAACTGGAAAGCGGACACCGCCGCGGTCGCCCCCAACCCTATGGGATGCCCAGTCCTTCGCCGGCCATGGGCAAGTTCCCGCCCCCGTAAACGCTTCTGCAGGCCGCCGGATAAGCCCGGGCGGATCGCCGCCTCCACCCGCAGGGCGGCGCCGCTGCCGTCGCCCAGGCGCTCCCCGCACACGGGGGCGCCATGGAAATTCCCACGGGCCACCCGGCGGCACGTTGGCATGCTGCAGTTGCGCCCCAGCAGCGTCGAACGGCACTTCTGTGCGCGATGGGCGCACAGGCAGATCTGCGCCATCTCCCTGGCCCGCGGCACGGGCACGTCGGACGCCGCTGCATCCTCCACCAGCAGAACCGCGGGTTCCATGAGCCCTCGGTCCGAGCACCCCTCCGGCTGTAGCGGGCGAGCCCCGCTCGCCAGCTGTGCGCCTACCCGCGCCGCCCGGCACGGGCGCCCCCCCGCTTCGTTCTCGCTCTCCGAGTCCGGGGCCAACGGCCGACTTCCCGCAGCGTCGTCGATGCAACGAGGCTCGGGACGGAGGCAGCACATCCACTTAAGCATTGATCAACCCAACCCAGGGAGCAGCCACCAAACCAGGGCACCCACTTTGCGCAGCCACACGGCCATGGCGCGACGGGGCGTCGCTGCCCCGTGCTCTCCGAGATCCACGTTCTGCGCGCGGTCGATGGCTGCGCGCTGGTCAACGCGCATCGGGCGCGCTGCCATGCACCCCACCGTCCGACAGAGGTGCACCTGGCCAGTAGCTTCCAAATTAGCCCCCCAGGTACGGCTCGACAAAGCCCCCGCCGCACCCACCGCCGCCCTGAAATTGCAGGACACTCGGACTACCTGCCCGCGCTTGCGCAACAGCAGGTGGTCCGGAGCTCGGTTAGCGCTCCGTCCGCGGACCCGCTCCGCGTAGCAAGCGGTCTCGGCATCCCCGCCCACTCCCCGCCCACGGAACCGCACTCACTGAAGCACGGGCGGGGGCGGCGGGAGGGCCGCCTCCGGCCCCGCGGGCCGGAAGCGGCAGCACGCCGCAAGGTGTCCTAGCGCCCGGGCTGTCCTGGCATCATTAGCTCGGGGACAGCGGCACCATCACCGCGTCGACGCAGTAGGCGGCGGCACCCAGCACGAACGCGAACATGGCCATCATCACGCACAGCACGGCTGCGCCCCACCAATAGCCCAGAAAGTTCACGCCCAGGCTGTCCACCGCAGCTCCTACCCACCCACCGCTCTGCCGGAGCGCGCCGACGCGCTCACGCGCACTTAGCCAGATCCCCAACCCGCCGACCTCGAAGGCCCAAGCCGTGAACCCAAAGTCGCGCGGGCGCGGGCTCACCAGGCCCGGCCGAGGGCGGGCGGCGGGGTGGGCGATCGCCGCTTCCCAAGCCCTGCGCTCACCTTCGCGACTGGCGGCTTGGCTCCAGGCCCCCGGTGCCCCTCGCCCTGAGGGCTGGGAATTGCGCCGGTAGGGGGGTAGGCCCTGGTACCCGCCATACAGGCTCGGTCGCCGACGACGCGGGGCCCACGCCATTCAGCCCTCGACCGAACGGCCACCATCCGTGGGCCCGGCTCGTCTGCATCCCGCCGATGAGGATCGCTGCAGCGTGCACCACGAGCCCCCATCGCCGCGCGCCCCCCTCCCCCTTGCGCGCGAGCGTGGTTTCGGACGGACACCAGAGTGTCCCAATAGACTATACAATAGTCGAGGCGGAGAGGGCACTGGGCGGAGGTTCCACTCTGCCTCTGGGGAACGCTGGGGTGAGGAGGGGGCGCGGTGTGGCGCGGAATGAATTGATCGGGGCGGAGGTAGCACTGGGCGGATGTCCAACTGGACCGCTGGTGTTAGGGAGGGGTGGGGGAGAGGGGGGGGGGCGGGCGGAGCGGAGGGGGCACTGGGCGGATGTTCCACTGGACCGCTGGAGCTGGGCAGGGGTGGGAGAGGTGCGGAAGGGGGGGGGGCGGGCGCGGCGCGACGCGGAACAAAATACTCAGGGCGGAGGGGGCACTGGGCGGAGGTTCCACTGGGCCACTGGGGAACGCTGGAGAGCGGTAGGAGGAGGGCGGGACGGGCAAGAGGAGGGCGGAGGACGGGCGGGAGGGAGGTGGGGAGGGGGAGCGGACGCGGTGCGACGCGGAATGAAATACTCGGGGCGGAGGGGGCACTGGGCGGAGGTTCCACTGGGCCACTGGGGAACGCTGGGGAGGGCTAGGAGGGGGGCGAGCCGGGCAAGGGGAGGGCGGAGGACGGGCGGGAGGGGGGCGGGGAGGGGGAGCGGGCGCGGTGCGACGCGGAACAAAATACTCAGGGCGGAGGGGGCACTGGGCGGAGGTTCCACTGGGCCACTGGGGAACGCTGGGGAGGGGTAGGCGTGGAACGGTGCGGGCAAGGGGAGGGCGGAGGACGGATGGGAGGGGGCGGGGAGGGGGGCGGGCGCGGTGCGACGCGGAATAAAATGGTCGGGGCGGAGGAGGCACTGGGCAGAATCACTGGGGAACGCTGGGGTGTTTTGGGGGGGCGGGGCAGGAGGGGGTGCGGTGCGACGAGGAATGAAGTGGTCTGAGCTCTAGACACCCTGTGCAAGAGAATTACAAACTTCCTCGCCCTCCCCTCCTCCACTTTAGCACCACGATCCGTCGCACGTGTCCTCCTCCTCCTCCTCCTCCTCCTCCTCCTCCTCCTCCTCCTCCTCCTCCGCCTCCTCCTCCTCCTCGTTCTGCTCCCCCTCCTCGTTCTCCTCCGCCCCTCTTCCTCCTCCCCCCTTTTTCAGCTGCTCCGCTTTGGGCGAGCGTGCTCTTCACGCCCCCCGTGCCTGGAGCAGCCGCGCACACAGAGACCACCGTCCCGGCGAGCGGCCCGCCTTTGAACGAGCCCACCGGGACAACGGCGAGGCGCCTGCTACGCCGCGCAACGGCGGCAGCCAGGGCGGCCAAGATTGGGTCAGTGTTAGCTGCCCGTCGCTGACTCCGCTGCTTGTTTCGAGGATTGCACTGGGCGCCTCAGTGTTGAGTGTTTAGTGCGGAGGCGATTCGTGGGGGTGGGGGGGGAAAGAAGCGTGCACATTTCGTTCCCCTTTGGGGTCCCAGAAGGCCCCCAAGGTGGACCTTTCTTCACCCCCCCAGAGATCGCCCCCCAATTACAAACGCCCGAAGAAAAGAGCTCACACCTCCTCCGGGCAGCGGCCGTCAAATTGTCGGTCAGTCTGCCACCTGCCGCGAGGCACGACTTGGGCCCCTCAGACAGCCAGCCATCAAGCCCCAGGAGGCCTCCAAGAGGCCCCCGAGAAGCCCGCATGAGGCCCCAAAGAGGCCAAACGGCCCCCAAGACGCCCTCAAGAGAGCCCCATGGCCCCAAGAGCCGTCCGGTAGATCCGCCACCCCTTGTTACTCTTCCCATCCCGCCGCACAGCGCCCAAAGTGGACTCCGTTGGTTATGCCGTCCAAGATGGCTTCAAGAGGGTCTCCAAGGGGCTCCTGGTCGCCATCAAGTCGACCGAACATTGCCCAAGTGGCCTACAAGTAAGCTCCATATGCCGAGACAAACGTGGAAACACCTTAAGAGCGCCCATGACGGTGGAAGAGGCCCCAAAGACCGGCCCAAGATGGCGGCCCAGACAGGCCCGCAAGACGGCCTCGGAAGGCGCAAGACGGTCTTGGGGATGCCTTAGACAGCTCAAGAGGGCCTCAAGAGAAGGCCCAGAAGGACCCCAGAAGGCCGGACAGGCTCGAAAAGAGCCCCAAGACGGCCTTTCCCAAGTCTTTCCCCCAGCGGCTGTCTCAACCACT
>CAUYUJ010002492.1:360907-378407 GCA_963575745.1 Prorocentrum cordatum
GCCTTCCGGGTGGCAGGCGGGACGGGCCGAAGCCACAGGGAGAGTTCTATTGGAAAAAGAACCAACAACAAAACCGAAATAGTTTTGCACGCCAAGCACCCTGAGATAAATCAACAAGGGGCGGCGGATCCTAATGGCCTTCGGCCCATCCCGCCACCGTGGTGCCTGGGTTGTGGGTCTGGGGCCTCTTGTATGTGTGTTGGGGTGTCGTGGGGAGCCTCGCGGGGGCCTCTTGGAGGCGGTTTGGGCGCCTCTTGGGGGCCTCTTGGGCCTCGTGAGGTATCTTTTGGGCTTCTTGGAGGCCTCTTGTGCGTACCTTGGGCGCCTCTTGAGGCCTCTTCTAAGAGATCGTGGCCTCAGGGGCGCAAATGTGGCGCAAATTACCCGGGATCGTGGCCTCGGGGGCGCGAACGTGGCGTAATTTACACGGGATCGTGGCCTCGGGGGCGCGAACGTGGGGTAATTTACACGGAATCCTGGCCTCGGGGGCGCGAACGTGGTGTAATTTAGAAACGGATCGTGGCCTCGGGAGCGAGGCTGTGGCGTAATTTACCAAAGATCGTGGCCCGAGAGGCGAGAAGGTAAGGTAATTTACTAGGGATCCTGACTCTGGGAGCGTGAATATGGTATGTGTTACAACGGTTCGTGACTTCGGGGACGCGAATACAATGTAATTTACAAAAGGATCGTGGCCTCGGAAGCGCGAATACAATGTAATTTACGAGGGATCATTGCGTCGGGAGCGCGAATCTCATGCATTTTTGCGTGTCCCACGGCCCCCCAGAAATTCAGAGCACGCGATTCGGAGACGCTAACCAGGGTGGTTTCTGGCTCCCCCTCGCGCGGACAGTAACAGTGTACAGTAAGAAGCAGAAAGCAATACTGTAACATTGGAAACTGGAAACTGGAACTGGTGCAGGGAGCAGCGAACTCAATCCTCGCAGCCTGATGGCCCCGCAAGGGGGCCGGCAGATTATTAGTCCTCTTCTAGTTATCATTAACCATATTAATAACATTACTAGCATGACTCGTCTTCTTAATATTCTAGTAGCATCATATACTAATACGGTTTCATAATTTTTCCCTACCTAGGCTCTGCCTAGAAGGGTTCTTACTCTCTAGCTTAAAGGGGCCGGGCGGTTCCCCCAGTCCCCGCCCCGCGGTTCCCCCAGTCACCTGGGAGCTTTAGCTTTAGCATTAGCGTTAGCTTTAGCTTTAGCTTTAGCTTTAGCTTTAGCTTAGCTTTAGCTTAGCTTTAGCTTAGCTTTAGCTTAGATTTAGCTTAGCTGTAGCTTGACTTTAGCTTAGATTTAGCTTAGCTTTAGCTTAGCTTTAGCTTAGCGTTAGCTTAGATATAGCTTAGCTTTAGCTTAGCGTTAGCTAGCTTTAGCTTAGCTTTAGTTTAGCGTTGGCTTAGCTTTAGCTTAGCTTCAGCTTAGCGTTAGCTTAGCTTTAGCGTAGCTTTAGCTTAGCTTTAGCTTAGATTTAGCTTAGCTTCAGCTTAGTCTTAGCTTTAGATTTAGCTTTAGCTTAGCTTTAGCTTAGCTTTAGCTTAGCTTTAGCTTAGCTTTAGCTTAGCTTTAGCTTAGCTTTAGCTTAGCTTTAGCTTAGCTTTAGCTTAGCTTTAGCTTAGCTGTAGCTTAGCTTAGCTTAGCTTTAGCTTAGCTTTACTGTTACTACTAATGCTGCTTTCCTAGGGGCTCCAACTCCTAGGTAGGGTCGCACTGGGATAATTTTAGTACTATTCTTAGTATGATGATTAGTAGTATGACTAACATTATTCCCTACCTAGGCTCTGCCTAGAAGGGTTCTTACTCTCTTAGCTTAAAGGGGCCGGGCAGTGGAACACGCCCCGGGCGGTTCCCCCAGTCCCCTGGGAGCGGTTCCCCCAGTCTCCTGGGAGCTTTAGCTTTAGCTTTAGCTGTAGCTTCAGCTTTAGCGTCAGCTTTAGCTTAGCTTTAACTTAGCTGTAGCTTAGCTGTAGCTTAGCGTTTCGCTTAGCTTTTCGCTTAGCGTTTAGCTTAGCTTTATCTTAGCTTTAGCTTAGCTTTAGCTTAGCTTTAGCTTAGCTTTAGCTTAGCTCTAGCTTAGCTTTAGCTTAGCTGTAGCTTAGCTTTAGCTTAGTTTTAGCTTAGCTGTAGCTTAGCTTTAGCTTAGTTTTACCTTAGCTGTAGCTTAGTTTTAGCTTAGCTGTAGCTTAGCTTTAGCTTAGCTCTAGCTTAGCTGTAGCTTAGCTTTAGCTTAGCTTTAGCTTAGCTTTAGCTTAGCTGTGGCTTAGCTCTAGCTTAGCTGTAGCTTAGCTGTAGCTTAGCTTTAGCTTAGCGTTACTGTTACTACTAATGCTGCTTTCCTAGGGGTTCCAACTCCTAGGTAGGGTCGCACTGGGATACTTTAAAATCTTATAGCTACTACTCTTATTCCTCCTCCACCTCCTCCTCCTGACCCTTCTCTTCGCCCATCCTCCTTCCAGTCCTCCTCCTCCTCCTCACTCACCCACCCTCCCACCCACACACCAACTCACCCACCCACCCACTCACCCACTCACTCACTGACTCACTCATTCACTCACTCGCTCACTCGCTCACTCACTCGCTCACTCACTCACAGACTCACTCCTCCCCCACTTCCCATCCTCCTCCTCCTCCTCAACTTCCTCCTCCTCCTCCCGCGCTCTTCGTCCTCCACTTCCTCATTCCTCGTCGTCGTCGTCGTCCTTCTCCCCCATCCCGCCACCGTGCCTGGGTTGTGGGTCTGGGGCCTCTTGTATATGTGTTGGGGTGTCGTGGGGAGCCTCGCGGGGGCCTCTTGGAGGCGGTTTGGGCCCCTCTTGGGGGCCTCTTGGGCCTCGTGAGGTATCTTTTGGGCTTCTTGGAGGCCTCTTGTGCGTACCTTGGGCGCCTCTTGAGGACTCTTCTAAGAGATCGTGGCCTCAGGGGCGCAAATGTGGCGCAAATTACCCGGGATCGTGGCCTCGGGGGCGCGAACGTGGCGTAATTCACACGGGATCGTGGCCTCGGGGGCGCGAACGTGGGGTAATTTACGCGGTATCGTGGCCTCGGGGGCGCACGTGGTGTAATTTAGAAACGGATCGTGGCCTCGGGGGCGCGACTGTGGCGTAATTTACCAAGGATCGTGGCCCCAGAGGGGAGAACGTAAGGTAATTTACTAGGGATCCTGACTCTGGGAGCGTGAATATGGTATGTGTTACAACGGTTCGTGACTTCGGGGACGCGAATACAATGTAATTCCCTACCTAGGCTCTGCCTAGAAGGGTTCTTACTCTCTTAGCTTAAAGGGGCCGGGCAGTGGAACGCGCCCCGGGCGGTTCCCCCAGTCCCCTGGGAGCCAAGCAAAAGCAACAGCAAAGGTAAAAGCACACGCGCGGCTCCCCCAGTTGCGCTCCCTGGGTGCCAAGCAAAAGCAAAAGCAAAGGCAAAAGTGAAGGCAAAAGCAAAGGCAAAGCAAAAACATAGCATAGCATATCATAGCATAGCATAGCGTAGCCTAGCCTAGCCTAGCCCAGCATAGCATTGCACAGCATAGCATAGCAGAGCACAGCAGATCATAGCATAGCATAGCATAGCGCAGCATAGCATAGCGCAGCATAGCATAGCATAGCCTAGCCTAGCCTAGCCCAGCATATCATTGCGCAGCATAGCATAGCATAGCGCAGCACAGCATCCACTATTGCTGCTATATATGTATACATATATATACGGCGTTTACCGCTCCTACTAATGTTGCTTTCCTAGAGGCTCCAACTCTTAGGTAGGGTCGCACTGGGATAATTTACAAAAGGATCGTGGCCTCGGAAGCGCGAATACAATGTAATTTACGAGGGATCATTGCGTCGGGAGCGCGAATCTCATGCATTTTTGCGTGTCCCACGGCCCCCCAGAAATTCAGAGCACGCGATTCGGGGACGCTAACCAGGGTGGTTTCTGGCTCCCCCTCGCGCGGACAGTAACAGTGTACAGTAAGAAGCAGAAAGCAATACTGTAACATTGGAAACTGGAAACTGGAACTGGTGCAGGGAGCAGCGAACTCAATCCTCGCAGCCTGATGGCCCCGCAAGGGGGCCGGCAGGTTATTAGTCTTCTTCTAGTTATCATTAATCATACTAATAGCATTACTAGCGTTATTCGTCTTCTTAGCATTCTAGTAGTATCATATACTAATACGGTTTCATCATTTTGTTAATGCTATTCTTACTATGGTGATTAGTATTATGACTGCCATTATTTCAAATATTATTGCTACTACTCTTATTCCTCCTCCGCCTCCTCCTCCTGACCCTTCTCCTCGCCCATCCTCCTTCCAGTCCTCCTCCTCCTCACTCACCCACCCTCCCACCCACTCACCAACTCACCCACCTACCCACTCACCCACTCACTCACTCACTCACTCACTCATTCACTCACTCGCTCACTCGCTCACTCACTCGCTCACTCACTCACAGACTCACTCCTCCCCCACTTCCCATCCTCCTCCTCCTCCTCAACTTCCTCCTCCTCCTCCCGCGCTCTTCGTCCTCCACTTCCTCATTCCTCGTCATCGTCGTCCTTCTCCCCCGTCCCTCCTCGGCGAACGCCCCGACGCACGAGGGCTAGCAGCGCGTCGTCGTACGCTGCGCCCCATCCAGAATGCAGAGACCAAGATCTGCCCTCAAGCAGGGTAGGCCGAAACCTTCCTAGAATAACCGAATACCATGATTCACTGTATGTCTCCAACCCCATACACTAGGAGCTCGACCAAACTAAACCTTTTACAAGAAACCCAATCCTGAGACCTCAGGACGTGCATTGAGTTTAGTGTGGGAACGTCACGCGTTCCATAGCCAAACCATCGAAACCCAAGAAACCCAGGGCACCCTGGAGGCAAGCAGGGTGTTTCTTGGCATGACTTTCCTCTGTACGTCTTCAACCGCATGCACAAAGGCGCACACCCACACTGCCCATCGAACGTAGCAGTAGGCCGCAATCGTCGAAACCAGTGTGGGCGTGTTCCCGACCCCCCGGGAGAAGGAAAACCTGGGGGTGGATGGGCATGTTCCCGACACCTGGGGGGTTTAGGGGGAGGGCCTCGGACATCACAGTGGAACAGACACGTATGTGTCTGACTTCCGTCCACGAAAAGGCGGGGCCAGGACCCTCTAAACCCCCTCTCAGGAGAAGGGGGGGGAAGGAGGTGGTCCCACAGGTGCTACCGAGGCAACACACCCTCGTGACAATAATCGCAGGGTCCGCGCCCTCGAGTTTACGCCCGCGCACCGAACCTACAATAAGCCAACTCAACATCTAACTACCCAGCAAGCCTGCCGACTAGACAGCAGCCCAACCAACCAACCAGCAAGCCACCCAACCAACCCAGCCAACCCAACCCAACCCACCAACCCAACCACCAACCCAGCAAGCCTGCCGACTAGACAGCAACCCAACCAACCAACCCAGCCAGCCTGCCGACTAGACAGCAACCCAACCAACCAACCAGACAGCCAGCCGAGGAGCCAACCTGCAGACCAACCAACCGACCCAACCACGTAGGAAAACAAAAATGGGGGCCGGCGGCAGATGGTCAAGCCCTTCAGACAACAAATTGGCACCCACGTACTCCGCCTCATTAGTCGCTGGCTCTCGCAAACAAGTTTCAGTGGTCTGGTAAGACCTGATCCCATTGCATATCACGTGCGCGGCACACGTGCTTAACATAGAGTCGTTGCTAGTACCCTCCTCATCATATTCAACCTGTTCCTGCTGCTGCTCTCCCTACTTGCTTAAAGCATAGACTTCCCCTTAATCTCTGGCACTGGCTGCAAATGACGAACATGCCGCAGGAAACGGCTGGCCTCGGGCAGATAATTGAAGAGCAGCTGCGCTGACGAGTGGTGCTTTGTAAACTCGCGCCTGCCGCACCCAACTTCACTCGCAGTCTGTCCGCCACTGCCAAGGATAAGAAGACACTTTCACCATGGCATGCCAGCTGCTACATGTATTCCAGTGGCACATAAAAGCAAGTACTAGCTAACAGGTTTCGTCCACCTCGTCTCCTCCTGGTCCGTGAGCAAGCAAGAGTGAAGCCTTGCCCTCCATTGGCCCTGGCCAATGGTCGAGGTTCCAATTCAGCCAGGCAGGCCCCGAAACTCTAGCAAGAAGAAGGACCAAGAGGAGACTGGAATGAGGACGGTGACGGCGACCACAACGACGGCTACGACCAAAACCATCAACACGACATCGACGACGACCACGATCACGACCACGACCTCGACCCGCTGCGGCTTGGATGGACACGTTCCCCTCTTCAACTTCGCTGTCGAAGGTAGCAGGCCCGCTCAAATACATTACGCTGGCCATGGGATACTCCCAAATCCCTTGTCCCATCTTAATCTCCTCGCTTCCCTTAGCATCCTGCTGTCTTTCCTCCGCCCACAGAGTCATGCCGCCCGCGCCCACTGCCAGGTTCCCGCGCTGCTCTGTTCAAGCTGTGCCCTCTGCTCGGCTCGAGAGATCGGGGTCTTCCGCGGCCTGGCGGAGGCGCGCCGCCCGCCGTCCAAGGCGGGCCTCAACGATCTGCAGTTGCTGGAGCCTCAGAGCGTAACGGCCAGGGCACTCCCAGGCTCCACTCCCACGCTCCGAGGCGCCAGCGCGCTCCGCTGTTGACTGAGGCAGCGCAGGATACCAACTAGAGGGCCCCCATCTGCCGTCGAGCGGCCACTCGAAGTCATGGGGGCCCCATGGTCTGACCCCAGGGCACGGTCCGCCCACGGGGAAAAGAAGCTCCTCCCTACCTCCTCCTCCTCCTCCTCCTCCTCCTCCTCCTCCTCCTCCTCCTCCTCCTCCTCCTCCTCCTCCTCCTCCTCCTTTCCTCCTCCTCCTCCTCCTCTTCCTCCTCCTCCTCCTCATCCTCCTCCTCTTCCTGCTCCTCCAAGCTGCGGACCGCGTCCCTCGATGAAAACTTGTCCTCGATGGCCCCCTTTTTTTCCCAGCCTGCGCAAGGATGAGGGCAAGGAATACATTTATACATGATAATAACAATAAGCATTGAAATCGTAGTAGTAGTAGTAGTAGTAGTAGTAGTAGTAGTAGTAGTAGTAGTAGTAGTAGTAGTAGTAGTAGTAGTAGTAGTCGTAGTAGTAGTAGTAGTAGTAGTAGTAGTAGTAGTAGTAGTAGTAGTAGTAGTAGTAGTAGTAGTAGTAGTAGTAGTAGTAGTAGTAGTAGTATAGTAGTAGTAGTAGTAGTAGTAGTAGTAGTAGTAGTAGTAGTAGTAGTAGTAGTAGTAGTAGTAGTAGTAGTAGTAGTAGTAGTAGTAGTAGTAGTAGAGTAGTAGTCAGTAGTAGTAGTAGTAGTAGTAGTAGTAGTACTAGTAGTAGTAGTAGTAGTAGTAGTAGTAGTAGTAGTAGTACGAGTAGTACTAGTACTAGTACTAGTAGTAGTAGTCGTAGTAGTAGTAGTAGTAGTAGTAGTAGTAGTAGTAGTAGTAGTAGTAGTAGTAGTAGTGTAGTAGTGGTAGTAGTATTAGTAGTAGTAGTAGTAGTAGTAGTAGTAGTAGTAGTAGTAGTAGTAGTAGTAGTAGTAGTAGTAGTAGTAGTAGTAGTAGTAGTAGTAATAGTAGTAGTAATACTAGTAGTAGTAGCCGTCGTGTAGTAGTAGTAGTAGTAGTAGTAGTAGTAGTAGTAGTAGCCGTAGTAGTAGCAGTGGCTTGGTGGTAGTAGTAGTAGAAGTAGTAGTAGTAGCAGTAGTAGTACGTAGGTAAATAGTTAGTAGTAGTCGTCAGTAGCAGCACTATAGTAGTAGTGTAGTAGTAGTAGTAGTTAGTAGTAGTAGTAGTAGTAGTAGAAGAGTAGTCGTAGTAGTAGAGTAGTAGTAAGTGTAGTATGTCGTGGTAGTAGTTGGTGGTTAGTAGTAGAAGCAGGGGCAGTAGAGTAGCAGTAAGCAGCGCAGTAAGGTAGCAGTAGCAGTAAGCAGTAGTAGTAGCGGGGTAGTTTTTAGAGTTCTAGTGTAGTAGTAGTAGTAGTGTAGCAGTAGTAGTAGTAGGAGTAGGCAGATAGTAGTAGTAGTAGTGTCGTAGTAGTAAGAGTATAGTAGTAGTAGTAGTAGCAGTATGTAGTGGTCGTAGTAGTAGTAGTAGTAGTAGTGGTAAGTAGTAGTAGTAGCGAAAAGTAGTGTACTAGTATAGTGGTAGTAGTAGTACTAGTAGTAGTAGCAGTAGCAGTAGCAGTAGTAGTAGTGGTAGTAGTAGCAGTAGTAGTAGTAGTGGTAGTAGTGGTAGTGGTGGTAGTAGCAGTACCAGTAGTACTAGTGGCAGTAGAAGTAGTTGAAGTAGTGGTCGTAGTAGTAGTAGTAGTTGTTGTTGCTGTAGTAGTAGTAGAAGTAGCAGTAGCAATAATAGTAGTACTAGTAGTAGGAGTAGTAGTAATAGTAGTAGTAGTAGTAGTAGTAGTGGTAGTAGTAGTAGTAGGACTAGGACTAGTAGTAGTAGTAGTAGTACCCCTCCCCCCCTAGTAGTGGTTGAGTAGTAGTAGTAGTAGTAGTAATAGTATTAGTAGTGTAGTATTAGTTAGTAGTCGCAGGAGTAGTTGTTTAGTAGTAGTAGTAGTAGTAGTAGTAGTAGTAGTAGTAGTAGTAGTAGTGGTAGTAGTAGTAGTAATAGTAATAGTAGTAGTAGTAGTAGTAGTAGTAGTAGTAGTAGTAGTAGTGGTAGTAGTAGTAGTAGTAGGTAGTAGTAGTAGTAGTGGTAGTAGTAGTAGTAGTAGTAGTAGTAGTAGTAGTAGTAGTAGTAGTAGTAGTAGTTAGTAGTAGTAGTAGTAGTAGTAGTAGTAGTAGTAGTAGTAGTAGTAGTAGTAGTAGTAGTAGTAGTAGTAGTAGTAGTAGTAGTAGTAGTAGTAGTAGTAGTAGTAGTAGTAGTAGTAGTAGTAGTAGTAGTAGTAGTAGTAGTAGTAGTAGTAGTAGTAGTAGTAGTAGTAGTAGTAGTAGTAGTAGTAGTAGTAGTAGTAGTAGTAGTAGTAGTAGTAGTAGTAGTAGTAGTAGTAGTAGTAGTAGTAGTAGTAGTAGTAGTAGTAGTAGTAGTAGTAGTAGTAGTAGTAGTAGTAGTAGTAGTAGTAGCAGTAGTAGTAATAGTAGTAGTAGTAGTAGTCGTAGTAGTAGTAGTAGTAGTAGTAGTAGTAATACTAATAGTAGTAGTAGTAGTAGTAGTAGTAGTAGTAAATAGTAATGGTAATAGTAATAATAGTAGTGGCAAGAACAGTAATAGTAGGAGTAGTAGTAGTAGTAGTAGTAGTAGTAGTAGTAGTAGTAGTTCTGCTAATAATAACAATATAAATAATAATGGTGGTAATACGAATAAGCACAATAAACGAATAGTAAAAAAAAACGACCAATGAGAATTATATAGATAAAACCAAGAATAACAACCATATATATAAAAATCATAATGCGAGTAGTTATAACAAACATGCAAGCTTTTTATAAACATTACTAATAATGATGATGATAATGATGATACTAATAAAAATAAGAAAAGTAGTAACAATGATAACAGAGCTCTGCTCGGCCAGCGCCGCCCCGACGACCGCGGCTACAGGGTGTCCGTCGGCTTCTTGGCGCCCCCAGGCGGCGTTCCAACGCGCGCGCCAACCCCCCGGCGGACTGTCGCGACTCCAACGCTAGGTCCTCACAGGCGCCTGTCGTGAAGCTGGAAACACCAGGGGGCCAACCCACCCCGCAGAACCAGTTCGTTCTCACGTTGGCGTCGCCCGTCAGCGCCGCCTTTTAGTAGGGAGTTGGGATAAGAAGCGGCTCGCGGAGCACCGGCAACCAAGAGTTTCTAAGCCTGCTCCTGCGCCAGAGCGCCACATATCGCGCGCAGCACAGCTCTACAAGCAGCAGCCGCGAGCCGAGTCCGCAAGGCACGAAGCGGAGCGCGGGACATTCGGTCGACACTTCGCCCAGCTTGTCGAGGATGTCAAATCCACGCCAACCAGCATGAAGCAGCAAGAGAGGTCAACATATGGTTTTGCCTTGAGCAGGAGTGCAACACAGGCGAACACTCTGTATATATTGTCTCCGACTGCTAAACCTAATCAAGAAAACCTAGAGCGCTGAAACACTCGTCCAACTTCTTCTAAGTTTAACTTTCATAACGGGCACACTTGCGTCGGAAAAAGAGATGGGCGGGTTTCCCGGGCCCCGGAACCGAAAACACAAACTGCGCGCCTTCCAGAAAACCAGAAACTGGACAGCGGAGAAACACAGTGGCAAATTAGGAAGAGACTATTGCAAAGGCGACGAATGGTGGGAGAGAGGAAGAGAGATAGGTTGTGAAGGACCGCACAGAACACATCACCAAACCTGTCGTCGTCGGTGGCGCTGCACTGGGCACGGTCCTCGAGCTTCACGAAGTGCCCCCAGGTCACGAACCCGGCCTCGCGGGAAAGTACCTGACGGGAGGCCGACTGAGATCGATTCTTGAGGTCTGGACCTGCACGGCGGCGTTCGACCTCGGACTCCTCGTCGATCAGTGCGAGCCTGCCATGGGCCATGAAGTCGAAGAGAGCCGTGCTGTACTTGGTCACGTCATTCTTCGTCAACGGACCAACTGGCATGCGATTGCGCGGCACCCGCCGCACTTGACCTTGAGCCCTTTGGAGGCTCTCGCACACGATAGCCAGGTCCAACGCCGTGCGACGATCCCTGGTAGCAGCATCCCCTTCCTTGCGCATGGCGTCGCACATGGACTTGGCGTCGACCACATGCGCCTGCCGCTCTCTGCCCCCAGGGGCGCAGTCACGCCACAGCACCGCGGTGAATGGCCCCGCCGCCCCCCAGTCGGGCGCGTCGACGTCTCTGAACACGACGTCTCGCCGCATCACCTGCAAATACTAAACCTCAGCCACGGCACCTGATAAAGCGAGCGCCTCTCTGGTCACTGTCGACGGGGCCATGCGTCTGGGCATCGAACTTCTCCAGCCCCGGATGGATGCTCGGACCGCGCGGTTGTCGGCGACGGCCTAGTCCGCCGCTGGAACCACCCAGGCCCCCCGAGTAGGGCCCAAGGGAAGTCCTCGGCCATCGTCGAGACATTCACTGGCGCCCACTCCCTCGGCACCCGAGAACGAGACGAACGCCGCGCGATAGGGATCGAGGCTCCAGATGATGAGGCCGCGGATGGCAGAGGCTCGAAGGTGTCGGGCCAGCTAGTCGGCGACCATCATCACCCGTCGTGGCCGACTGCAGGCGACTGGCCAGGACGCCGGCCACGCGGCGGCTGCCTCTGGACGAGCCTCGCGGCCGAGCCAGTTGAACTTAAAGACGAGCGACCACACTACCTTGAACTCTGCGGCATCGAGGTACGAGTCCTTCCACCAGAGGCGACCCCTCGCCATGGGGGGCGGCTTGATCCTTCAGTTTGTACTCCTACATGTCGATCGCAGCTCTGCCTACGCTCACGGCGATGCGCCGCCTGGCGAAGTCGACTGGGCCATGAGCAATCGCGGTACTTGCCGAACTTGAAACTGGCCTCTAGCATGTGCCTGAGACCGGTCCGGGCCTTGGTTCCAGCGCTGGCAATGAAGCGTCACCCACTTTAAACAGCATCCTGTTGACGACGTGACCGTGGTGGTCATACTGCATCCACCAGCATGGCCCGAGCAACGCACTGACCGATGTGCTTGATCACCGTCCGTCTCCAGGCCATGGGCGGATCGTCAAGACCGCAGACATTGACTAGCAGTCGCATGAGGGAGCCGCAAGGAAGATTGATGCCCTCACTCGGCTCGGCATATATCTCGCCGCCAGAACGCTGCATCCGATCCGACTGCCAAAAGGCATTCTTTACATCGGCGATATCACACTGCATCTGGAGATCCATGGCAACCTGCGATAAAAGCATAGACGTGGTCTGAGGGGTCGGGGCACACACTTCCAGGGCACCAAAGTCGGGGTCCTTGTGTCCGTGGACACACCAGCGGCTTCTCGCGTCGGGGTCCGAGAAAGTGCCCTCGCGCGGTTCCCATCTTCGCACCATCCTGCTGCTCGGTCGGACTGGACCACTCCGAATCACTTTGGCCTGGCCAGGAGCTACGACCTCGACCGCCCCGGCACCTAGCATAGCTCCCCACTCTTTCTGATCTGACAGGGCGATCTTGGCCCGGCCTCTAGGAGAAAGGCGACCCAGGGACACCTCCCCGCCCCTGCTAGCAGCGAAAGCCCCTGCTATCACCTCCCGTCGAGCTCCGCTGCTCCTCAACGGGAGTGGTCATCGGCGTCTGGGCCCCTCCTGCGACCGCCCAGATCTCACCCGCGCCCCCGGCTGCTCCGGGATGCCGGGATCGCCCGGAGGGAGAACGGGACCGACCACGCCCAGTCCTGCTCGCCAGGTCGCGAACTCTGTCCGCCACCGAGCGCTGCGGTTCTGACCCCAGAGCTGCGAGCATCCTCGGCGCACTTAACCCATGACACTCGGGGCTCGGAGACGCGGGAGTGCGACTTGGACCCGAGGGCGAGGAACCCGCCTCCGTCGGGAGGCGGGCTGGCAACGCCGGACCTCCTCTGGGGGGGGGCTCGGGGCTCGGCACTCTCGGTTCTGAGTCGCTTGGCCTCTGGCGGGGCGCTGGCGCCACGCGCGCGGATGCACCGCGGCGCGCCCCCGGGCCGTCGAAACCTAACCCTGGGGACTAAAGCACCTCGCAACGGGGGCGGGCAAAAGGAGGAGGGCCCTTTCTGGCCTCGGTCGCCGGGAGAGGGGCCGAGGGAGGCGGAAGACAAGGGGGGGAGAAAGACGCGGGGGCGGGAAACCCGTTTCTCCCGCCCTCCCCTCCCCCGGAGCGACTCGCGACATCAGATCCGCCCTCCTTAGATGGAAGGAACCTGGTCCTCACCGAGCCCGCCCGGGCCGAATCAAATCCGGCTCGAGAGGCCCACGAAGACCCAAGCTCCGCGGGGGTGGGAGGCCCCGTTTTCCTGGCCCGCTCCGGGGCCGAGCCGCGGGGGGGAGGTCCCGGAACCTGAGGGGCCGCATCCGTCTGAACCTCCAGCCCCCAGCCCCAGGCATCGCCCGGAGGTGGCCCGTCTCGCCGCGCGTCAATTGCTGACACGCGGCGGGTCCGGGCCTGGAGCACCAAATCCTGCCGCTGCGTGTCCCGGGCCACCTGGAGACCGCGCCCCCTGGCTGGCCAGGCGGACCTGCTCTGGGGAGCATTTCCAGAGCCTTGCTCTGCTGGCTGCCACCCACACCGCGCTGGCCTCGTGGAGGACGACAACACCTGGGCCTGTCCAGCCGCCACTGCGCCTGCCATGAGTCGGAACGAGCAGATGAGCGAGCCACGTGACGCCGCGCGAACACTCAGTGGCCCGGGGCGACCTGGTCGCGGGAGCCCTGGCCCCAGTGTCTCCGATGATATGATCCTTGGCCGTCGCCTCTAGGGCGACCCTCTTTGGCTGCCTCCTGATACGGTGGCCTCCAGCGAACTCAGCCCCCGCCTCGTCTTGCTCGGCTGGCGCCTGCACGACGTCTTGCCCCCTGGGCAACCCCATGCCGTCACCTGGCAAGATGTCGCGCGGAAGACGAGGGTTCTCCCCGCAAACGAGTTGGAGAGGAGAGAACCCTCCACGGTGCGTGAGACGATCTGCGAGCAACAAGCTCATGCACCAGCAAGTCGAGCTCGCCCAGCACGGCTGGGAGAACTGCCCCTGACTCGATTTCTGCCTTCAGACGATCCTCGATCCATCCGCCGCGCCTCTCCGCCCTGCAGTTCTGCCAGGGCGAATCCGCATCGCACACGCGGCGCATGATCCCCCGCCGCTCCACCCCGCGAACGAGTCCCCCATGGAACCCGGATCCTCCGTCGGACAAAAGAAAATGAAGAGCCCCCGGGGCCCCATCCAGAAGGACGCGGAAACGGACCAGACTGTCGCGGATTTGGCGTCGGGCACCCTGGCGCACACTTGGAGATTGGAGACGTGATCGACCACCGTCAGGTAGCCGCGAGAGGAGCCGAGAAACTCCGCATAAGAGAGGTCGACGCCCATGATATGATTTAACCAGAAGGTCCTGGACATGGCACCTCGCCGGCGGAGCCCGCCCCCCGCGCGCTCCGCGCACTCCGAACACTGAAATTGGTCGCGGACCCATCTCAAAACCGCCTTCTGGGTTCCCCCGGCGCGTCTAAATTCAGCCCGGGCGCACGCGCCCACTCTTGGTCGCTTCACCCCGGGAAGGGCCCACACCACGCCCACAGCCCGTGTTCCCCAGGACGAAGCGCAGAGAGGATACTTGAACGCAAAGAACCAGCCCCCAGGGAGCTGATGGACGGCGACCCCCACGCATAGATCGAGGTCTCGCAGTCCGATCTCGACCGCATTCTTCCAGATATCGGGATGGATCCTGCGGCGGTTCAGCCGATTGATCACCGAGAAGACAGGACACTCGGGCGAGAGCCGAATGATCCCGGGGTCATCGGCCTCGACGCTCCGCCACAACCCCTGGACCCCGTTTCCTCGAGCTGCGCCCCGCCCAGCCCCGACGCCCCGGTTGGCCCCATCACCCGAGGGAGCCCCGGCCCAAAGAGCCTCGGGGGCCACTCTCGGGGGAGACAAAACCTCCATGAAGGCTGACTGGGGCCTCTGCCGCTCTGACGCCCAAACCTCGGCCTTCTCGGCTCGATCCTGCTCCCAGGAACCACCTGGCCGATCCGAGAAACCTTCTAGAACCTCTTTGCTGAGAGCCTCTCGGACACGACGGCCAGAGGCGACTTCATGATCATCATTGAACTGATCTCCGCCCAGCCAGCTCGCCACCTCCGGGGCCCTGGCCAGGTCCCTGGAGCAACTTGGCGACTGGTAGCCCCGCTCGACCCAGCGCCAAGCCTGAGGCGAGGGGGCGGGGCGAAGACTGCTTCCCTCGCAACTGGCGCTGACTGAGCCGCTGCAGCACCGACGCCCTCCCAGAGCTGGCCCAGGTTCCCGCCGAAGTCCCCCATCGCTCCCAACATGTGCTGGGTGCGCGCGGTGCGCTGAGTCTGCGCGGGCGCCTCTCGCGTCGCGTTGACGCGACTCGCCATCCATCCCAGCGCCTCCCGCGCCCGGCCGATGGATTTCATGCCCTCTGGATACTGGGCCCGCTGCCAACGCGGCGCCCGCATCAGCGACCCCATGTTGTCGATGGTCGCAAGGGCCGCGCCACTGGCCCTGAACTCGGGTTCGCCAAAAATGACCACTGCAAACTGGGCCGGCCGACCGGGCCGCGTCCGCCGCAGACACGGGGGGCCTCCTCCCCAGTCGCGTCGCGGCTGCACTTGGTCACCCAGACAAGGCGCCCGCCGCGCCGGCGCACATGGCGCCTGATCCACGCTGGTTTCCGCAGCACTGGATGCGGTCTCGGGGGCGCTGGCAGCCTGGCGGCAATTTTGGAGGCGGCTTCTTCGGAACTGCTATTGCTGCGGCGCCTGGCCGGTCTGCCCAGGGCCGAACCGGCTGCCGCGCCGCCCACTGGGGCCGCGCCTTGCGCAGCTGCCGATCCACCGCCAGCCGCCGCCGCTGCTCCGTCGCCTCCATGGGCGAACATGCCTGTCGCTGCCGCCCCCGTCCCCGCAGGCATGACAGCTGCCGTGGATCCCACGCCGCCGACGCGGTGTCGGGCGGGGTTCGCCACGGGTGCGCAAGCGCGGGTCGCCGCCGACTACCGGCCGGCGCCAACGCACATGGCCGCCTGGCAATCCCCGCTCAGCTACCAACTGTAGCAGCAGGAGAGGTCAGCAGATGGTTTTGCCTTGAGCCAGAGTGCGGAACAGGCGAGAACTCTATACAGATATAGATATATGTATATATATATACATATATCTTGTCTCTGACAGCTAAAACTAGTCAACAAAACTGAAGCGCTGCATATTTTAGTTAGCGGCCGCGGGCGAGCGCGCCGGCGGCGGTTCTGGTCAAAGCGGGCTCGGCAGCGACGAATTAAGCGAAGGCAGCGGGGGCGGGTCACGTCTAACGCAGCTAGCCGAGGCCTCACGCGGCGCCCAGCGGCGGGCGGGTGGCAGGGGGGACTGAGACTGAGTCGAACTGCCATCGTGCAAGTATGCAGGGGGTCGGAAGCACCAGAAGTCGGGATAAACGACGACAAGGGTCGGAAGCCGTAGAATTCATGCATGAGCCCGAACCCCGGACAACTGCGTGAGCACCAGGGTGGCCGCAGCCAAAGAACCGTCGGTCAAGGTGGAATTGAGAATTGCAAAGGCGAAGCCCCGGACGTCGGCGTGAGCGATGTACCAGGGTGGCCCGAAAGACCGTCGGTCAAATAATGAACGCCAGGAGGCGAAAGCGTTTGCAGGCTGCAACTCACAGGATGGCCGCAGCCGAGAGGCCCCGATGCAGCAGAACGCACGTGTGCGGGAAGCGGCGGAGCCGCGACGCAGCCAAAATGGCGCGGGTCGCCACGAAACAATGCGTGAGGAAAATGGAGTGCTGCAACACGCAACCTCCAAATCTTGGAACACTTGCGGCAGCTGCCCCAGCTGTCCTGGCGACCCGTTTCCTCCCTCTTCTTGTTATTATTGCCCGTAGTGTTGTTATCCGTCTTGTTATTATTCCTATTCCCCTGAATAGTAGAATGATTGTTAATAGTACTAGTGTTGCTATTTGTCCTTCTTATCATTATTCGTGATCGTACTAATATCATAATGATCAATAATCCCTTTCACTCTCCTCCTTTTCCTCCTCCTCGTGCTCTTCCTCCTCTTCCACATCCTCCTCCTCATTCTCCGCTTTCCGTCCCGTCCCGTCCCTCCCTCCCTACCTCCCTCCCTCTCTTCTCCTCTCCTCCTCCTCCTCCTCCTCTCCCTCCCTCCTCCTCCTCCTCCTCTCCTCCTCCTCATCTCATCATCATCATTCTCTCCTCCTCCTCCTCCCCTCCCTCCTCCTCCTCTCCTCCTCCTCCGCCCTCCTCCTCCTGTTCCTCCTCCTCGTGCTCCTTATCTCCTCCTAATCCTCGGCCTGCTCCTCCTGCTCCTGCTCCTCCTCCTCCTCTTCCTCCCCTCCTCCTCCTCTCCTCCTCCTCCTCCTCCTCCTCCTCTCCTCCTCCTCCTCCTCCTCCTCCCTCCCCTCCCTATTGTGCCTCCCCTTTTGCCTGCCCACCAACCTGTTGGACGCGCGCCCCCCACCCGAGCGGCACCCCCAGAGCATCCCCGAGGAGTAGGTCCTGAGGGCCTCGGCGGTGACGGGTAAGGCGCGGCAAGCGGGCGGGTGCTGGGCGGCTGCCCTCCTCCTCCTCCTCCTCCTCCTCCTCCTCCTCCTCCTCCTCCTCCTCCTCCTCCGCCTCCTCCTCCTCAACATCATCATAATCATGATCATCATCATCATCATCATCATCATCATCATCATCATCATCATCATCATCATCATCATCATCATCATCATCATAAGAATGATCAACCTCATCATCATCATCATCATCACCATCGTCGTCGTCGTCGGCATGATCATCATCATCATCGTCGTCGTCGTCATCATCA
>CAUYUJ010002492.1:380907-445907 GCA_963575745.1 Prorocentrum cordatum
GTACAGTGCCATGGGCTGTGCTGTGCTGTGCTGTGCTGAACTGAGACGCGCCATGCCGCGTCGAAGTGCTGTTATTGTATTGTGGATCAGGTCGTTCATGGCGTCAGAATCCCAATCAAACTGATCTGGATCGTAAGCTCGAGCTGTCTGAACGAATAACTCAGATCTGGCCGCAATCGAAACACGCGGGGCGCTCGACCAGCTTGAGCTCAAGATCCAATGCAGTTCGGGAGCGAGGCGAACCGAAAGGGGGCGAATCTGAACAGTTCTGTGCCCTGCTGCGTTGTGGATCAAATCTTCCCTGACATCCGAATCCTGACAGAACTGAGCTGGGCCTCAAGCTCGAGCTGCATGGGCGCATTGCTCGCACAGAGCTGACTGCAATCGACACCTTATGAAAGGACTGTTACGCAACAGAACGAACTGATTAAGGCGAGTCCAAGCCGAGGCGACATGCATCGAGAAGGGGCCGGCCGAAACGCCGACCCGACAACGGCGGCGGACGGCGACGACCGCGACCGCGGTTCCAGCTCGGGACCACAATGTTAGATATCCCCCATGGGTGGCCTGGACACATGAGAGCACGTGGTTCCATCTGGGGACCACCATGTTGGATACCCTGGTGGGAAATCTGGAAAACCACCAGCCGGCGGTCATTGCACATCCGGTGTCGATGTATTGATTTCGTCTGGCCCTCGCGGGCCACCACGCTGGGGGGCGCCCAGAAGACCACATGTTAGATACCCCTCCTTGCGTGGCCCGCGCAGGTGGAAACGCGTGCTTCGCGGGACCACCATGTTCGCTGTCCCCTCTGGGTGGCCTGGACACGTGCTAGATACCCCTCTGAGTGGCCTGGACACGTGAAAGCACGTGGCTCCAGCTCGGGACCACCACGTTAGAGACCCCTCTGGATGCCCTGGGTGCATGACAGCACGTGGCTTCAGCCTCGGGCCACAATGTTAGATACCTTTCCGGGTGGCCTGGTAGATATCCAACCCTGGGCGGCCTGGGCACGTAAAACACGTGGCTTCAGCTCGGGACCACCATGTTAGATATCCCCCTGGGTCACCTGGACACGTCAAAACACTTGGCTCCAGCGCGGGACCCCCATGTTAGATACCCCGCTTGGTGGCCTGGAAAAGTAAAAGCACGTGGATCCAGCTCGGGACCACCATATTAGCTATCCCCTCTGGGTGGCATGGACACGTGAAAACACGTGGCTCCAGCTCAGGACCACCATGTTAGACACACTTCTGGGTTGCCTGGGCATGTAAAAACACTTGGTTCCAGCATCAAGCCACCATGCTAAATACCTTTCTGAGTGGCCCAGGCACGTGAAAACACATAGTTCAAACGAGGGGCAAGAGAGAAACATCTGAGATACCTACCCCTGGGCGGCCTGGACACGTGAAAACACGTGGCTCCAGCTCGAGACCACCATGTTAGATACAACCCTGGGTGGCCTGGACACGTGAAAACACTTGGCTCCAGCTCGGGACAACCATGTTAGATACCCCTCTGGGTGTCCTCGGTACGTGAAAACACATGGTTCCAGCTCGGGGCCACCATGTCTGATACCTCTCTGGGTGGCCTGGACACGTGAAAACACTTGGTTCCAGCTCGGGGCCACCATGGTAAATATCCACCTGGGTGGCCTGGACACGTGAAAGCACGTGGTCCAGCTCGGGGCCACCACCTCAGATACCCCAGTGGGAAATCTGGAAAATCACCCGCCGAAGAATTTGTTGTTTCTCCTCGCCTCCGAGCACACTGAGCGAGAATACGTACACGACAGACCATGGTACGCCTTGCTGATAGGGCCACGACCTCCGTCTAACAGACAAGGCGTCTCTCTGCATGGGTCTCGATCGCACACCACGTCGGCTCTCCATTCTGCCGAAGAAACTGTGTCAAGTTATTACGAATCCGGTGCCGAGGTATTGATTTTGTCTGGCTCTTGTGGGCCCCCCACGCGGGGTACTCCCAGACGACCACATGTTAGATATCCCCCCCGTGGGTGGCCCGCACACGTACAGTCGGGGCGTTGACCCACAAGTTCAACCTCGATTTACCTTCGAAGACCAGAGGAAAGCCTAAGGCAAACTTATTTGAAACAATCAAGGAACACGGAGCCCCTCCCCTACGCAAAGGGTTCCTTCTTCAGCGCCCCGACTGTAAGAGCACGTGGTTCCAGCTCTTGGCAACCATGGCAGATCCCCCTCTGGGTTGCCTGGACACTTGAAGACACGTGGTCCCAGCTCGGGGCCACCATGTTAGATACCCCACTGGGTGGCCTGGACAAGTGAAACGTCGTGGCTCAAGTTCGGGACCAGTGGCCTGGACACGTGAAAAGATGCGGTTCAATCGGGAACAGCCATGCTAGATACCCCCTTGGGCGACCTCGGCACGTGAAAACAAGCATTTCGCCTGAGACATGCTCTGAATTCTGGCCCCTCGGAGAGGAGCGATCTGTATGACAAAACAACCGTTTCGCTCGAGACATCCTCAACACATTCTGCAAAACAAAGTTTTTCGCTCGAGACATCCGCAACAAATGCAAATGTTCACCTGTTTTATCAATCGGAATTCCAAAAAACAACGTTTCGCTCGTGATATCCTCAAACATTAATCCGCCGATCCTCTTCGACCTCGTCATTTATCGTACATTAATCCCGCCGGCCCTCGTCGAACTTGGCACCAGGGACAGGCTTACAACACTACAAGAGAACCCTGGGCCCACGCCCTTTCCAGGACAAAGGTACACACAGCCTAAACATCGCAGGGAATGAAGTCTGCATACAAGCTCTCCCCCACCACCTGGTCGAGCGCCTCGGGCCCTATGTTCAAGTTTCCGGACTAGGATGTGCAGCATGCCAGGGAGCGGGCGTCGCTCCCTGGCACTCGATGCTATCGCATTCCTGGCTCCGACTTTTGCTGCCCGTGAGACCGAGCAGCTCCCAGTCTTTGAGTGGGCTCATCATTTCAGCGAGGCATTCGAGCGTGACCCACCCGACCGAGAAGCATTCGAGAGTGAAACACCCCAACACGTAGCAGGTAAGGAGAGAAGGAGAGGGAGTGAACGATTCCTCGAACGGTGCAGGGAGTCACGCGCTTCGCATGTCACCGTACTCGTCTAGGCTCGAACTGTTGTGCAGGCATGGGTGCTAAGCTGCACCACAGCAGCCCCTGGCGAGCCGACCAGAGGTTATGATTCAGACCGCCAGATTCGCCACAGAGAAGCATCATCCTTCTATCTTTATCATCAGCATCAGCATCAGCATCAGCATCAGCATCGTCATCATAATCGTCATCATCATCGTCATGATCATCGTCATCATCATCAGAAGCATCATCATCAGCATCATCATCATCATCAGCATCATCATCATCATCATCATCATCATCATCATCATCATCATCATCATCATCATCATCATCATCATCATCGTCATCGTCGTCGTCATCGTCATCGTCATCGTCACCATCATCACCATCACCATCATCGTCATCATCATAATCGTCAGCATCATCATCAGCAGCATAATTATCGTCATCATCATGACAATCATCGTCATCATCATCATCATCATCATCATCATCATCATCATCATCATCATCATCATCGTCGCCGTCATCGTCATCATCAGCATCATCATCAGAATCAGCATCGTCAGCAGCAGCATCATCATCATCATCATCGTCATCGCCATCGTCAGCCTCGCCATCATCATTATCAGAATCAGCATCATCGTTTCAACTTCAGCATTAATATCATCATCGTCATCATCATCAGCATCATCGTCATTGTCGTCACCATCATCATCGTCGTCATAATCATCCTAGTCAGCATGAGCAGCAGTATTATCATCGTCATCGTCATCGTGATCGTCATCCTCGTCACCATCATCATCATCATCATCATCATCATCATCATCATCATCATCATCATCATCATCGTCACCATCGTCGTCATCATCATCAACATCAGCATCATCCTCATCATCATCAGCATCATCAGAATCATCAGCATCAGCATTATCGTGTACGTATCCCTGAGAGGCGATGCGTACGTACTTGGTGCAAACGATTGTGCTACACAAGTGGGACAGGGAGGAGCGAAGCGACAACATTGCACACAACCTGCGGCAACGGCGGCATTTCGACGTGCACACGCTTGCCCTGCGGCATCATCCCGAAATGCTCCTCCTACCTCCTCATCCTGCCCCTCCCCCTCCCCCTCCCCCTCTTTCCCTCGACTTTGGGGAGGACAAGGAGCGTAAGTGAGGTGCGCCTGGTGCTTCGGCCGAACCCGCCGCTCCCTTTGACGCGCTCTGTTAGGCGACCCCGCGCCGACAGCATCTGGCTGTGCGACACGGACACACGGTGGCCCACGTGGTCAACATCGAGAAGGTGGCGCTGGAACAATTCGAGGGCGTCCTGTGGGTGGAGGGCAACGTGCCGGGTGATCAGCGTAAGGCGCACTCGGAGGAGGTGCGACGCGACCTGATGACGCGTGGCGGCGAGCACCAGGCTGCCAAGCGCTGGTCCGCTGCCCGTGCAAGGCGCGGGCCGAGGCGCATCCAGATCAGGACATCTCCGACGCAGCCGTGCCTGCGAGGGGTCAAGCCCGACGGGCGGTTGGCCCCGCCGGGGCAAGGCTGTCGAGGCACATGAACGCCATGACGCATGACCTTGCGCGACGAGGTCAGGGAGAACGGGATTTCCAGCGGCGGCGGCGGCGCCGGCCCCTGGAAACGGCACGTCGTGGAAGGCGTACGAGCGGGCCCTCGAGGGCATCCGGGAGTCGACCCTGGCTCTCAGGGCGAAGGCCGAGCCGACGGCGGCACGTCGTGAGAGGCATACGAGCGGGCTCTCGACGGCATCCGGGAGTCCACCCTGGATCTCAGGGCGGAGGCCGAGCCGACGGCGGAGCCCGACGGCCGACGTGGCGCTGAGAGGGCGGCGGCGGCAGACAGTCGGAACCAGGGGCCGCGGGCCGCAGGCGGCAGGGCGCTGGCCGAGATCTGTCAGGCACCGCGAGGAGCGCGACCACGTGAAGCGCGCTGGGATGAGGAGGAGGAGGAGGAGGAGGAGGAGGAGGAGGAGGAGGAGGAGGAGGGGGAGGGGGAGGGAGGGCGGGAGGGAGAGGGGGGGAGGGGGAGGGGGAGGGGGAGGGGGAGGGGGAGGGGGGGGGAGGGAGGGGAGGAGGAGGAGGAGGGAGGAGGAGGAGGAGGAGGAGGAGGAGGAGGAGGAGGGAGGAAGAGGAGGAGGATGGTCGGTGTGCAGGGTAGTGGGGCGCGCTCGGCGGAGCGTGGGGGGTGAGGGGCGGTTAGATAGCGGGCTCACCCAGGTGGCTCAGCCAACGATGAAGTGCGATCGGCGCCCGATGTGTGCCCGATACCTTGGGGACTCTGCTGCGGAAGCGGGCAAACCCAGGGGGAGCGGTCGAGGGCTATGCTTCCTGTTCTGGGCGTTCTCGGCCAACTTGATGGCGTCGCCATGCCAAGAAGAGTTGGACTCTCCTCTTATCCTCCTCATTCTCCTCGTCCTCCTCCTCCTCCTCCTCCTCCTCCTCCTCCCTCCTCCTCCTCCTCCCTCCTCCTCCTCCTCCTCCTCCTCCTCCTCCTCCTCCTCCTCTGCTTCCGTCCTCCTTCTCCTCCTGCTCATCCTCCTCTTTCTCCTCCTCTCCCTCCCAATCCTACTCCTCCATCCGCACCCTTCCCCTCTTAAGGCCGTCTCGGGGACCTATTGGCCAATCCAGGAGCCCTCTTGGGGCCTTCCAGTGGATCGTCTTGCGGTCTGAGTGGGGCCCTCTGGACGCCCGTCTGAGACCTCTTCGGCTGCACGCCCGGCCTCTGGGGTCAATATTGAGCGGGGGGCTGCCTGGAATGTATGCAACAAACATACTCCGAATGATTGAGAAGCGCTGGGGGGATCGCAGGAGGGGTGGAAGCGGGCCCCTGGGGGGCCCAACAGCTCGAACCTCGATGCTCGATCAATCGAGGACGATGAGTCAACGGACGACGGCGGCGGCGGCGGCGGCGGCGGCGGCGGCGACGACGACGACGACGACGACGACGACGACGACGACGACGACGACGACGACGACGACGACGACGACGACGACGACGGCGGAGGGCGGCGGCGGCGGCGGCGGCGGCAACGGCGGCGGCGGCGGCGGCGCCAGGCGCGCCAGGCGCGACCGCGCCGCGCAGGGCGCCTGCGTGCCCCAGGCACGGGAGGCCACCCGCTGGAGCATCGCGTCCACGAATTTCTGCCCCAGCCACGACAGCAGGCCGCGCACGACGCCTGGGGGGGGGGGAGGGGCGGGCGAGGAAGACGGCGTCCATGTCCTCTGCCCACGCCCCCCAGAGGTGGAGGGATGAGGGAGGGAGGGATGAGCGATGAGAAGAAAGAGCATAGATGAGTGATGAGTGAGGGATACGGGACCGGTCGACCGGGGGGCTCGGGTCGGTCGGGCGGGACCCTAAGTGGCGGGTCGGGTCGGGCGGGCGGGACATGAACAAATTGCGCATCATCGATATGGCACGCGAGTACCCTAACGGGCGGGTTGGGTCTAGCGGGCGGGAAATTCATGTATGGCGCATCATCGAGCTGGGACGCCAGTATCCTAAAGGGCGGGTCTGGTCGGGCGAACGGGCGGACCCTAACGAGCGGGACGGAACGAGTCGGACGGGCGGACCCCAACAGGCGGGTCGGGTCGGGTCGGGCGGGCGGGACAATAAAATATGAGGCATCCTCGAGTTGGCACGCGAGTACCCTAACGGGCGGGACGGGTCTGGCGGGCCCTAACGGGCGGGACAGGTCGCGTCGGGCGGGCGGACCCTAACGGGCGGGTCGGGTCGGGTCGGGCGGGCGGGACATGAAAGTATAACGCATCATCGAGTTGGCACGCGAGTACCTGAACGGGCGGGTCAGGTCGGCGGGCGGGCAGGACCCCAACGGGCGTCCGCTCGGGCGGGCAGGACCCTAACGGGCGGGCGGTCGGGTCAGGCGGGCGGACCCTAACGGGCGGGACGGGTTGGGTCGGGCGGGCGGACCCTAACGGGCGGATCGGGTCGGGTTGGGCGGGCGGACCCTGACGAGCGGGTCGGGTCGGGTCGACAGGCGGGAGATAAATGTGTGGCACATCATCAAGGTTGGACGCGAGTATCCTAACGGGCGGGTCCGGTCGGGCGGGCGGGCGGACCCTAACGGGCGGGACGGGTCGCGTCGGGCGGGCGGACCCTAACGGGCGGGTCGGGTCGGGCGGGCTGGACATAAAGTATGAGGCATCCTCGAATTCGCACGCGAGTACCCTAGCGGACGGGAGGTGCCGAGCGAACCCTAACGGGCGGGAGGGGTCGCGTCGGGCGGGCGGACCCTAACGGGCGGGTCGGGTCGGGTCGGGCGGGCGGGACATTGAAGTATGATGCATCATCGAGTTGGCACGCGAGTACCCTAACTGGCGGGACGGGTCCGGCGGGCGGGCGGGCCCTACTGGGCGGGACGTGTCGGGTCGGGCGGGCAGACCCTAACGGGCGGGAGGGTCCGGGCTGGCGGGCGGACCCTAACGGGCGGGACGTGTCGGGTCGAGCGGGCGGACCCAAACGGGCGGGTCGGGTCGGGTCCCGCGGGCGGGACATTCAAGTATGACGCATCATCGAGGGCGGGACGGATCCAGCGGACCCTAACGGGCGGCACGGTCGGGCGGGCGGACCCTAACGGGCGGGCGGGTCGGGTCGGTCTGGCGGGACATTGAACTATCGCACCTCGTCTAAACATTACGCCGGTGCCCTAACGGGCGGGTCGCGTCGGGCGGGCGGGCGGATGCCAGAGCTGGCCCGGAGCACCGGGCGTACCCAGAGTGCCTGGAGTGTCTGGAGCGACGGTGGACCGGTCCAGTCCTGTGGAACGGGTCGCGCGGAACCTGGCCTGTGGAACCAGTCCTGTGGAACTTGGCCTGTGGGACCAGTTCCGTGGCACCAGTCGTGCGGATCGGGTCCCATGGAACCAGTTCCGCGGAACCGGTTCTCTGCGGAGCTGGTCCCGTGGAAGCGGACACTTCGTTGAGCTGGGCCTGCCGAACGAGCCGTCTGTTGAACCTGGTAGTCTGCTGATCCGGTCGTCTGTTGAGCTGGTCCCTGTTGGACCAGTCGTCTGCTGAACCGGTCTTGTGCCGCCCCAGCCAGGTCGCCGCGTCGGCGGCGGCTCGAGCCTCAGGGGCACCAGGGCCAGCGAAATATTCGGTCGCGTCGCCCATCCGCGGGCGTCGCGCTGCTGCCAGGTCCGCAGATCCGCACCGTTGCCAGTGCGATTTCGAATCTCAGAGCGAGCAGGGAGGGAGACGCTCTCGCTTCCCAAGCCTCTGGATACGTCAGCGCCATTGAAAGAGATCCTCGTCCTCCAGCCCGAGGGCAACAGAGCTCAGGCCAGAATTCAAGCAGAACGTCTTACCAACTCCTCTTTGATCTCACGGGTGCCAATGTCAAGGCCAAAGTGGACGTAGATGTTAACGCCATTGAAGTTGAAAGGAAAACTCTGCTAGCGTTGTGTATGGGTTGCTGCTCGTTCTGCCGCGGTTTGCCTGACTGTGGCAATCCCTCCTGGCTGAGGAGGCCCAATCCAGTTTGACACACACACACACCCTGTGTGTCAATCCAGCCTCTATCCAATGCTGCGTCGCCCCCTCAAGATAAGGTTTCCAACATGAGCAGCCTCAAACAACCCTCGCCGCAGCTGGAGGAGACGGTACCGAGAAGGATGAAGAAGAAACCGCGGCAACAGCAGAAAGAGCAGGATATGAAGAGCGGCAGCAGCCGCAGGGAGAGCAGGCAAAAGGAAAGAGGCCGAAGCAGACATTGTTAGATGCGGCAGGGCGGCCGCCTCCTCTGATGTGCTCCGTGTCGTGCGTCTTGAGGGTGTCCGTCCGCGACGCGAGCGAGGCGCTGAGCGAGGTGTCCGACTTCACCCGGCTGTGGGCGGCCAGCGAGCCTGACGCGCAAACGGTCGCGTGAGGTGAAGTCGGGCCTGTCCCCCTACAGGGGGGCTTGCGACGAAAAATGTAAAAAATACCCCAAAAAAATAATCCAAAAATAGTCCAAATAGTCTGGGGACTGCTTCTTTAGTATTGTTTGACCTTTTTGGGGGGTATGTTTGGGATATGTTTTATTTTTTTTCGTCGAAAATCCTTGTGTAGGGGGATACGCCCGACATAAGCGTAAGGAGACCCCGCGGGCTCTCACTCTAAGACATCGCCCAACTCGCCTCCCGGATCGGAGGCGACGATGGGGGCGGATAGAATAGCCCAGGGGCCGGGCAGGGCACGCATCTGCCCGAGAGCCTCGTCGAAGGCACGGAACATCGGCGCCCTTGGGCACGTCTCAGTCGGGCGTGTGCCCCTACAGGGGCATTTTCGATGAAAACTAAAATACTCTTAAAATACTCCAAAATGCCCCCCCCAAAAAAGAAAACTCGAAAATAGTCCCCACACTATTTTTTGTGACTATTTTTGAACACTCCCCCTGTAGAGGGACAGGCCCGACTTAAGGGTACATAGATTGCTCTGCCCTGGGCTCTTCGCCCACGCCATCGCCCCCGATCCTCCGCCCCACCACCACCTCTGGTCACTGAGCTTCGAGCTCCGCGCCGCGCGAGTCGCGACCCCGCGGGCGCTCTCGCGCGGACCGCTCCCCGGACACCCAGGCCACGAGGCACGAGCGCTGCGCGACGTGCGGACCCCTGCCAATGACCCAGACACCAACTTTCCAGCAAGGGTGTACTCGAAAGCCCGATCGCTCACATCGGGTTGACCCAAAAGGGGGTCCAGCGACAAGGGGGTGGTGCAATAGATTTGGTGCAATAGATTCGTGGGGTTGCAGTACATTTGGGGCGTGCAATAGATTCCGGGGCGCAAATGTATTGCTGGATTTTCGCGTGCACTACATCAGTTGCAATACAACGCAATACAATTCTCCAGCGCAATACGTTTGCAATACAATTGCCCCGCATATATTGAACCACCCCCTTGCAGCTGGACCCCCTTTTGGGTCGCCCAGATCACACAAGCACTCACGACGGCGGGAAATGATGCTAGTGGCATGATACACGTAGCCTGGAGGCACACTGGAAGCATCGCGCGCATTCGACTTCTGGCCACCTTGTTGAAACGATGCACGGCGCGCAAGGAGGACCGTCGCTGAAACAAGCTTCTCCAAGCAGCGTTTGCGCTCAGAGCTTCGCCCTGGGGGGGTGTAAATTCGCCAGCCCAACGGGCCAGCGGCGTGCTAAGATCTCCGGTAATTACTCAACAATATTTCTAGTTCGCGCGCGCGGGACGGCCCCTGGGAAGCCCCGGGCGAAAAATACCCCGGCTGACCCCCGGCCGGGTCCCGGCTGGGTCCTGGGCGATCCCCAGGGGGGAGGATATTTTTCGCCACCCCTCACGAGGATCGTGGCCTCCGAGGGGGGGGGGCTGCCAACGACTACCCCCCCTCCCGCCCCAAGGGGCCCCCAAGAGCCCCCCAAGAGGACCCAGGGCAGCCCCATACGCCGCCAAGGAGCCCCAAGACGCCCCCAAGAAGCCCCCAAGACGGCCCCAAGAGGCCCCAAATAGCGCTCCGGGGCGGGCGGAAGGAGCGAAGCGATTCAAATAACTGGCTGGGCTTTCCGGATTCTCGGCGGGTGCCCGCCCGTGGACGCCGCATGGGCGCCCCGCGTGTCGCAGGCTGCCGGAGCCTCGCCTGGTGCCCGCCCGTGGGCGCACCGTGGGCGCCCCAGGCTGGGAGGGCATGCCGAGCTGCTGCCCCCCCCCCCCTCCTGGGACACTGCAGATTACTTGATTACAGGGCAGTTTTTAATACATAGGATTTTTAGAAATATAGGAGCTTGAATCCATGATTACTTTACTATAAATCAATGCATAAATTCCGCATTGCTTGCAATACTAAATTAAATCCCTTTATTTTGAATACATGATCCGCACGCGGAGCATGTATCAAAAACGGCACTGTATGCCTCGACGTGAACCTTCCAGGTGGGGAAAACAACCAAAAACGGGGGGAAGCCCGAAAAACATGCAAAAAACCGAAGGGGAAACGGCCAAAGACGGAGGGGAAATACCATCCCAGGCAGGCCGGGTATCGCCCACCCCCCCCCCTCATCTCTGTCTGAGATTACTGTGCGGGCAGACTCGCTTAACGCAACAGATCATCTTGCCAGAGCCCCTGGCAAAAACAAAAACAGTCTCGAACGATCCATGCCGAAACTCTCGGCGTTTGTTCCCGACGGTGCGCGCGCTTGCTGGTGCGATGCGCGGCGGGGCCCCGTGATCTCGGCCCGCACTGCGGTCGGGCCAGGTCGAAGATTGCCGTTGTCCCAACTTGCAACAGCCCCAAATCACTGGACGAAACAAGCCGAAACAGACCCTGGGGCGAGAACATGATCGACCCACGAACCCGGAAAGGAATGTAGAACTGTAACACATGGCAGCGTTTTCAAAGACACCTGCTTGGGTGACGGGCAAATGCAATACTGAAGGTATCGATCTTGATGTACCCTGCCGAGGGCTGTGCTGTGCTGCGCCGTGCTGAATTGCGATGTGCCATGGCGCGATTGTGCTCTATAGCCTCGTGGATCGAGTCCTCCTTTGCATCCGAGTCCTGACCGAACTGATCTGGATCTTAAGCTCGAGCTGCCTGAACACATAGTAGCTGCCCCAGAGCTAATGGACAGGGGAACATGCCAGGAGGACGCGCCGCGAAACGTCCCAAGGGATGCGCCAGGCGACGTGCCAGGGGACGTGCCATGGGGTCGCACCGCGGGACGTGCCAAGGGGACGCGCTACGGAACGTGCCAATGGATGTGCCACGGGATGTGCCAGGGGACGCGCGACGCGACGTGCCAGGGGGACTCGCCAAAGGACGCCCCACGGAACGTGCCAAGGAACGTGCCAAGTTGCAATGCTGAGTGCATCGACCTTGATGTACCGTGCCGAAATCAGTGCTGTGCTGCGCCGTGCTGAATTGCGATGTGCCATGGCGCGATTGTGCTCTATAGCCTCGTGGATCGAGTCCTCCTTTGCATCCGAGTCCTGACCGAACTGATCTGGATCTTAAGCTCGAGCTGCCTGAACACATAGTAGCTGCCCCAGAGCTAATGGACAGGGGAACATGCCAGGAGGACGCGACGCAGAACGTCTCAAGGGACGCGCCAAGCGACGTGCCAAGGGACGTGCCATGGGGACGCACCGCGGGACCTGCCAAGGGGACGCGCTACGGAACGTGTTGGGGACAAGCGTTTCGCTCGAGACATCCTGTCAAAATCATTTGAATTCCTACGCGCGGGACGCTGCACGCGCGAGACATCCTCGGAATTCCTGCGAGCGGGACGTGAAAACAAGCATTTCGCCTGAGACATCCTTTGAATTCTGGCCCCCCACGAGGCCACCGCTCGAGACATCCTCCAATTTTGCAAAACCAGCGTTTCGCTCGAGACATCCTCAACAAATTATGGAAAACAAGCGTTTCGCTCGAGACATCCTGTCAAAATCCGAAGAAATCCAAATACCCGCGCGCGGGACGCGGCACGCGCGAGACATCCTTGGAATTCCTGCGCGAGGGGCGCTTTTCCGTGTCGCGGTCGGCTCTGCAAAACCAGCGTGTCGTTCGAGACGTCCTCAACAAATTCTGAAACCAAGCGTTTCGCTCGAGACACCCCCAACTCTGCAAAACCAGCGTCTCGCTCGAGACATCCTCAACAAATTCTGAAAAAAACAAGCGTTTCGCTCGAGACATCCTCAAAAATAATTTCGCCGGCCCTACTCCGTGCGTGCCCACTCGCAAAATAACTTCGCCGGCCCAAGTCGCAGGGGGGCCGGGGGGTTAACCTACTAAAAGAGAACCCTGGGCCCGCGCCCTTTCCGGGAACAAGCACCCCAAACCTCCCGATCCGAAGGTAGAGTGAAGTTATCAAATGCTATACTCACTGCGGGTTTTCGAGACCAAGATGGATGCCAGCACGTGGGCCAGGCGAGCGGGGCACGGCATTGCTAGCACCGTCCAGCGAATTCCTTTAGGCCCCCCGCCTTCTAGGTGCTGGTGTGGGCGTCCCGTGCGGCTGCAGACTCCACGCCCCGAGCAGACCCGATTAAGCTTTACAAGGTCGTCGGGGCAAACATTACCGACCAAAAAACGAGTCCTTTTTCGCCACGGTTTCCCCCATTGACAGAAATCAATTATAACTTGAGCGGCCCCACTACGTGCAACAAGAACTTTGAGCTTGTGGTCGTGCCACATCTTAGATGTATGCGGGTTCTCCAGAACCCAGGGGACCCCGGCGGACTGGGCAGCACGGGCCAGGTCAAGAGCAGCGTCCAGCGTGGCACTACCGAGAGCGACCTTGGCCACATCGCTGGCCATAAGACCCGGGATCCCCCTGATAAACTTCCTAGATCGAATTGGACATGCACGATCTCGAGCAGCCGACCACGAGCTGCAGGGGGGGGGGCAAGCACTAGGCCAATACATCGGCCGTTGGCGAGGTCTTGCTTTATGGGTCTTCGGACCGCAGGGCAACAGAGGTCCCCCGCGGCGCCGTGGAGAAGGTCCCACTCCCGAGCACTGAAACCGGCCAACCGAATTTTCTTGCTCACCACCCCGCAGCCCGAAAAAAACAATCCGCTACATGAGTCTTACTCACACATGCTGGAGACCGAGGTTGAGCGGGCTTCACCTGCCGGGGCACACACCCGCGCGCAGTGACTCGCAGCATACGCAGTGGCTTCGCGAGCGGGCGTCCCGCTCGCCGAAGTCCGGCCTCACACGCGCGTGCTTCTCGTACCTGGCGACCGACTTGAACTTCCGCCCTTGGCCCCGCATCATCACCTCTGGGAGGCCCGTAGCTGTCGCAGCCTGTCGTGCGAGGCTTTGTCGTGACGGTGCTGGTAGGGAACTAGCCTCCAGCCCCGCGTGGCACTGACAGTCTGCACGTCGACCAACAGGTCCTGGTAGCTGCACGGGCAAGCCCGCTTCGTCGCTGGCGTGGCGCTGAGCTCCCGCCACACCACGTACAGCCACTTCGGCCCCCTCGTGTCCAGCTGCAGGCCGTCGTTGAGCGCGCCCACCTTGGTCGGGACGCCCAGCTCCTCTGGCGCCAGCAGCCGGCTCCGGTGGCGGGACACGCCCCCCACCGGCGCCACAAAGTGCCCGCCCTTCACGCCGGGCAGCTCGGACGGCCCCAGGTAGCACAGGAGGCCCCACAGGATCGCGGCCGCGTCGCGGCGCTTGCCACGCTCTGACGGCCAGTGGCATACGGCTCCCCACACACACAGCGGCGGCGGATGCCAGCTCCGACCAGGGCATAGCCGCCGCCAGCCCCTCATTCCTCCCCACGCGCGCGGGGGCGAGAGCTGGCCAACCTCCCCAGACTCCAGGAGGACGTGCAGGACACCAGCCAGCAGCCTCTCCCCCACATTCGCCTCTTGTCCGGACAGGAACAGCTCTGCCTTGAGGACGTACAGCGCCCCATCCAACTGGTTCGGCGGGCGGAGGTTCAGCCGCTTCTGCTTCGCCCAGTAGACGAACCTCGAGACCAGGAGGTGATAGTACTCCCTGGTCTTTGGCTGCACGACCTCCGACTCGAGCAGGGTATCCAGCTGGCCCACGGCGCGCCGGGCGTCCATCAGGTACTTGGAGCGCCCCCACTCGCACCTCGTGAGGGCGTCCAGAGCGTCGCTGTCCGCGTTCTCCGCGGCCGCTGCCACCTCGCCGCGGTCCTGGCCGGCACCGGCCTCCGCGCGCGCGGCGGCGAACAGGGGCCTTGTCGCGGCCACCTCCACCGACAGGCTCCCCAGCTTCGGCACCGGCCACTGGCACAGCAGCTTGGGGGCCGCTACGCCCAGCGTCCGCCGGCCGACAGCCTAACTCGGCCCGGCCGCAGGCGACAGCCCGTGCGCCGGCGGGCGCAGCTGCGCGCGCCTCCGCGGGCGGCCAGCCGTCGGCGGGAGCCCCTCCAGAGTGGGCGCGGACCCGGCCGCCGCTGGCCTGGGCGGCCCCAGGCGGGCGGTCCGCTTGGCCGCGGCCCTCTACCTGGCAGTGGCTGCGCTGCGGCCCCAGCTCGCCTCCATCTCTGGAAGGCGCGTCCGCCGGGTTGAACTCAGACTTGATCCAGCGGAAATATGGACGGATGTTGTAAATAAGACAAAGAGCACGAAACCGTCGGATCTGCTGTAGCACCACATAGTTCTTGCACCTACCCCGAGCGAGCGAGAGAACGATGGCCATACTGTCCACCAGGAACAGGTTACGACTATTAGCGATTCCCGCGGCGATTAGGCTCTCCAGGCCCAGAACCAGAGCTCGAGCTTCTAACTCCAGGATGCGTTCTCCGAACTTCCATTTACCCTTTCCAGTAACTCTCCAAGGTGATATCAAATCGTCCTCAGTGATGTAATCCCGGGCTGAGAAGAGACCCCCTCCCCGAACGGCACCTCTGGGAACGAGCTGTCGACCGTCCACTCCTCCTCCCCCGACGACATGGGCAAGGCCTCTCCGATGTCGGTGATGTTGGCTGTGTCTACGAATAGCGGCGGATGATGAGTTTCGTCATCGTCATGTAATGGATGCAGTGCTGCGCTCGCAGCGGCGCGAGCTCCAAGGCCATGTATACGACGGAACCGCGAAACCTCTGGGACGCGAGCGACGCTAGCCACAGCATCGGCCGCAAGCACACAGCGGCATTGCCCCCATCCCTCGAGAGAGGCATCCGCGGCCACCACCGCCCCGCACCAGGGCGAATCCCATGGTGCGCGAACCAGCGGCAGTAGCCCGATGAACGCCTGGAGCTCCTGCCTCACGGTCGGCCGCATGACGGCCATGCTGTCGCCATGCCGATGTATGAAGGCGTAGCAGGCGTTGAAAACGCTGAGTGCCGTGCGGTCCAGCAGGCCCACGAATGCGGCGTGGCCGACGAGCCTCTCCAGCTGCTTGCCACTGAGGCGGCGGCGCCGAAGGGCCCAGCGGAAGGCACCATCAATGCGCCACCTCCGCTTCTCGGTCACCCGCGTCTCGAGCTGCGGGCCATCCAGCAGGCACCCCAGCGTCTCGCCTCCTCCTGCCATCAGTTCGTGCTCGTGCGTCTTGAGCCCGACCGCCCCCAAGGCCGCGCAGCCAGCGCCGAGCGCCAGCTGCGCCGGAGGCTCGGCCCCTCCGAACACGCCCAGGTTGTCGACGTACAGGGCGTACTGCACCTCGCCGCCCTTCCGCGGAACGATCGGCTCGGCGTGGTCCGCGATCCTCCTGCTGGGCCCGAGCTGCGAGACCCTGCCCAGCACCGCCTCGCTGCAGCGCTGGGCGACCCACAAGGACCATGTGAAACCCATGGGGAACGAAGCCAAGCACGGGTATATGAGGGCGCCCCGCCCTACGGTGTCCCGCAGCTCGGTGCACTTGGCGGGGATAGGCCGCAGAGCGAAGCACCGATGCATGCCGTCGGGCAGCCGCAGCCGGTGGAGGCAGTTCTCCACGTCCCCCACCCCCAGCGCGAAGCCTCACTCAGGGTCGCCCACGAACCCAGGCTCGCACTCTATCCTGGACAAACCCTCGCTCGTGATCAGATCGGTGTGCGAAGGGGTCTTGAAACAACGGTTCCCCCTTCTCGCGTCGATGATGAGCCTCAGGGACTTATCCTTCTTGCCGACGAAGAGAAGGCCAGCGTGCTCGATGGGATCAGTGGTCCACTTGATCATGCCCCGCCGGTCGAGGTCAAGGATGAACTGGCGGTAGGCCTTCTGGTTCCGCGACAGCTTCTTGTCCCAGAACGGTTTGATATCACCCAGCCTCTCGTTGAGCTGTCGCAACTCATCAGGAGACCGCATCATGCTCTGTTGCCAACCCTCGATAATCAGGCGGTCCTCAGCATCCAGCACCGCCGTCACGTCGGCTGCATCGTGGACGTGCTCGGGGAGCGAGACGGAACCAAACTCGTAGGGCACGACGGTGGTATGGGTCTCCTCGGCGTCGTAGCTGAGGTGACCACGGAGAAGCACACCAGCGGCTTCTTCCTGGGAAGGCGCTGTCGCTGGCTTCACAACGACAGGGGCGACAAGGGCCGCCACGGCCTCCATCTCGAATTCAGAGGCGCCTGAGCACGCCGAAGTCCGCGCACCCAAGCACCAGTGGAGCGCGTCCACGGTCTCGTTCTTGCGCCTCAGCACCTCCACGCCACGCCCATGTCGGTGTCGGGACGGGCGGGAAGCACCACCCAGCCTGGCCGGGATGTCGAAGGCCGGCAAGCGCCGATGCACCCCCATGCAGGACCTGAAAGAGGCGGCGGGGGCCGGTCCGAGTCCCCCGCCGCGCGCCTCGCTCATTTAGGCGGCGGGGGCGCGGTGAGCCTGGCCCTGGCGTTCATCTTCGCCCTGCCAGCTCCGCGACCCCCGCCTCCCCTGCTGCCACCTGCGGCTGCGGCCAGCTCGGCCGCTCCTGCGCCCTCGTCCCCCCCCGTCCTCCACGTGCTTCAGGGAGAGGCCCCCGCGGTGCACGCTGCCCTCCATCCTCTTCTCCTTGAACCTCTTGGCGCCGTACAACCGCGGGTCGGGTGCCACCGCGTTCTCCGGCATCGCGGTGCCCGAGTACACCTTGGCCGCGGGATAGTTGAGCTTTGCGCCCGGCGCCGAGTGGGCCTCCACGATGGTCTGCCACCTCCGCATCGGCACCTCCACCCCCGCCAGACACAGCAGGGACGCTAGGTCGTGGCACCCGAACGTCTCGAAGCTCTTGGCCAGCCCCCGCAGCGTGCGCCTCTCCCCCTGCGAGTCCCAGTCGACCTTTGAGCACCCGCCCGTCGAAGGACCCCTCCTCACCGTCTGGCGGTGGCCCCGCCGGCGGCGAAAGGGGCGGTGCACCGCCAGGGGGTCGCTTGGACAGCGGGCAGCCGGCGCCCGCCGCGCCCGCGTCCTGGCCCCCCGCCTCCCGAGGGGAGGCGGCGACAGGGTCGCCGTCGGACGTGGGGGCTGGCTCGGGCGGCCCCCGTGGCGTAGGCGGCGAGAGCTGTGCTCACCTCTGGGCCTCGAAGTCCTTGAAACTGAGCTGCGGGTCGACGGCCATCACTGGCACTCCCTGCCCGTCGTCCGTCGCTGCCACCTCGTACGGGCGCCCCGCATACACAGGCATCCGCGGCCCGCCGTTGGCGCCTATCTTCCCGAAGTCCACCCCTGGCTCCGACACGCGCCAGGCCACCGCAGGCGGATCCCCAGCTTCGGCGGCATGGAGGGCCGCCACAAGAGGGCCGCCTCCGAGGTCGCCACCAGGCACGGCCCGCGCCCGCGCGGCCAACGGCCGCGACGACCTTCTCGCATAGGCAGGTATCCTCGCCATAGGCGTCCCCGTTGGCTGCGTATTTCAACCAGCAGGAGGCTGACGGAGGCCAGACTCGCACCCGCTTGTGACCCCACGTATCACCCTCGAAGAGCCCCACGAAAGTGTGCCTGGGCCAGGGCGTAATATGCTCGACGATCGCCATACTGCCACGGAGTCGAGCGACACCCACAGGACGTCAGCACCCCGCTCGCGAAGGCCGTCACCGTCCCGAACGTCAGCTGGAGCCAGCTGACCGAAGCCGTCGCCCGCGCCGACTCGTACTCGAGCACCGGCGCTGGCTCGCACTCGTGCACCGAGGGAGGCCCCTGAGTCTCTGGGCACCGCTCGGGCGCCGGACGAGGGGTACACTGATCGCACTCGAAGTCCGACGGCACCTCCTCCAGCACCTCGGCGGGGGCTGGGCAGACGGCGCACGGCTCGCACTCGCACAGCTCGCCGAAGACGGCCGGGCAATCCGTGAACAGATCGAAAACGCCCGACTGGTTCACTAACTCCTCCACGCACCTCTCGGGTGCCGGGCAAGGGGTACACGATACACTCCCCGACAAATCACCCTCAGCGCCAGCTGCACCGCCAGCGTCTCGCTCCAGGGCCCGCGGCCAGCGCCCACGCGCCGCGTCTAGCGCGAACTCCACCAGCCACAGCGAGCACTCCAGAGCTAGGCCAGGCCGCTCTGAGAACAGCGTCCAAAGCCCCGCCAGGTATGGCGCGGCGAGGAAGGCCCACGCGCAGGGGCGGGGCATGAGCGCCTGTACTCAGGCGAGTGAGGCTTGAGTCGCAGTGGTTGCGGACCCGCCCCCCCCTCCTTCACGTGCACGCACCCCCATCCTCAACAAATCCTCATGCTAGACATCTGTCTGGGCAACCTGGAGGCGTGAAACCGAGCGTCTCGCTCGACACATCCTCAAGACCTGAGCACGTGAAAACAAGCACTTCACTTGAGAGATCTTCTGAATTCAGGTCCCGAGGCGAAGACCATCTATAGCACAAAACAAGCGTTTCGCTCGAGACATCCTCAACAAATTCTGAAAAACAAGCGTTTCGCTCGAGGCATCCTCAACAAAAAAATCGCCGGCCCTGCGCGACCTCTCCACTTATCAACAACAAAAAAAAACATGATCGACCCACGAATCCGGAAACGAATATAGAAATGTAAGGCATTGCAACATTTCAAAGACACCTGATTGGGCGACGGGCACATGCAATGCTGAATGTATTGATCTTGATGTGCCGTGAAGACGGCTGTGCTGTGCTGGGCCGTGCTGAACTGCGATGTGCCATGCTGCGATTGTGCTCTGTATAGCATTGTGGATCGAGTCCTCCCTGGCATCCGAGTCCTCACCGAACTGATCTGGAGCGTAAGCTCGAGCTGCCTGATAGCTGCCCCAGAACTAACCGACAGAGGGAACATGCCAGGAGGACCGGCCGCGGAACGTCCCAAGGGACGCGCCAGGCGACGTGCCAGGGGACGTGCCATGGGGACGCACCGCGGGGCGTGCCAAGGGGACGCGCTACGGAACGTGCCAGTGGACGTGCCGCGGGACGTGCCAGGGGACGCGCCGCGCGACGTGCCAGGTGGACTCGCCACGGAACGCACCAAAGAACGTCCCGAGGTGCAATGTTGAGTGTATCGATCTTGATGTGCCGTGCCGACGGCTGTGCTGTGCTGGGCCGTGCTGAACTGCGATGTGCCATGCCGCGATTGTGCTCTATATAGCGTTGTGGATCGAGTCCTCCCTGGCATCCGAGTCCTCACCGACTGATCTGGATCGTAAGCTCGAGCTGCCTGAGCAGATGGTAGCTGCCCCAGAACTAATCGACAGAGGGAACATGCCAAGAGGACGCGCCGCGGAACGTCCCAAGGGACGCGCCAGGCGACGTGCCAGGGGACGTGCCATGGGCACGCACCGCGGGACGTGCCAAGGGGACGCGCTACGGAACGTGCCAACGGACGTGCACCGCGCGACGTGCCAGGGGGACTCGCCACGGGACGCTCCGCGGAACGTGCCAAGCAACATGCCAGGTTGCAATGCTAAGGGTATCGAAATTGATGTACCGTGCCGAGGGCTGTGCTGTGCCTGGGCGACCTGGACACGTGAAAACACGCGTTGCGCTCAAGACGTTCTCAGCACATCCTCATGCTAGACATCCGCCTGGGCAACCTGGACACGTGCAAACAAGCGTCTCGCTCGAGACATCCTCAACAACTGCTCATGCTAGACATCCGCCTGGGCGACCTGGACATGTGAAAACAAGCCTCTGGTTCGAGACATCCTCAAAAAATCTTCATGCTAGACATCCGTCTGGGCCACCTGGAGGCGTGAAACCAAGCGTCTCGCTCGAGACATCCTCAAGACCTGGGCACGTGAAAACAAGCAATCCACTTGAGAGATCCTCAGAACTCAGGTCCCCAGGAGAGGACAATCTATAACACAAACCAAGCGTTTCGCTCGAGACATCCTCAACAGATTCTGAAAAACAAGCGTTTCGCTCGAGACATCCTCAATTTTTGATTCGCCGGCCCTACGCGACCTCGTTATTCATCGCAAAAGAAATTCGCCGGCCCTACAGCCGTCAAAACCGGTGGTAAACCTACTAAAAGAGAACCCTGGGCCTATGCCCTTTCCGGGAATAATTTCGCCGGCCCTACAGCCGTCAGAACCGGGGGTAAACACACTAAAAGAGAACCCTGGGCCCGAGCCTTTTCCGGGAAAAAGGAGATAGGTTCTACCACCCTCCCCCCCCCGGACTTATCGATTCCCCGGTAACCAATCAAAACACATATGATTCTGACCCAATGTCCATCCTACCTGTGAATTCATACTATCCCAGCCAGGCCGGTATCGCCCCCCCCGCCATCCTCTGCAACATAATCGACCCACGAACTCGGACAGGAATATAGAAATGTAAACCATGGCAACGTTTGAAAGACACCTGATTGGACGACGGGCACATGCAATGCTGAGTGTATCGATCTTGATGTACCGTGCCGAGGGCTGTGCTGTGCTGCGCCGTGCTGAATTGCGATGTGCCATGCCGCGATGTTGCTCTATAGCGTTGTGGATCGAGTCCTCCTTTGCATCCGAGTCCTGACCGAACTGATATGGATCTTAAGCTCGAGCTGCCTGAGCATATCGTAGCTATCCCAGAGCTCCTTTTCATTGACAGGGGGCATGACAGGAGGACGCGCCGCGGAACGTCCCAGGGGACGCGCCAGGCGACGTGCCAGGGGACGTGCCATGGGGACCCACCGCGGGACGTGCCAAGGGGACGCGCTACGGAACGTGCCAATGAACGTGCCTCGGGACGTGCCAGGGGACGCGCCGCGTGACGTGCCAGGGGGACTCGCCACGGGACTCGCCACAGGACGCGCCGCGGAACATGCCAGGGAACGAGCCAGGTTGCAATGCTGAGTGTATCGATCTTGATGTACCGTGCCGAGGGCTGTGCTGTGCTGCGTCGTGCTGAATTGCGATGTGCCATGCCGCGGTTGTGCTCCATAGTGTTGTGGATCGAGTCCTCCTTTGCATCCGAGTTCTGACCGAACTGATGTGGATCTTAAGCTCGAGCTGCCTGAGCACATAGTTGCTGCCCCAGAGCTCATTGACAATGGGACATGCCAGGAGGACGTGCCGCGGAACGTCACAGGGGACGCGCCAGGCGACGTGCCAGGGGACGTGCCATAGGGACGCACCGCGGGACTTGCGAGGGGGACGCGCTACGGAACAACATAGAACAATATATACCACAAAACAACCGTTCCGCTCGAGAAGTCCTGAACCAATTCTAAATTATACGGCATCCGCACTCCCAAGGCCACGATCCCTCGTGAATTACGCGGCGCCCGTGCTCCCAAGGCCACGATCCCTCACAAATTACTCGGCGCCCGCGCTCCCAAGGCCGCAACCCCTCGGAATTTACACGGGGTCTCCGCTCCCAAAGCCGCGATCCCTCATAAATTACATGGGATCTGCGCTCCAAAAGCCGCACCCGCTTGTAAATTACGCAGCCCCCGCGGCTTCAGGCGCAAAGGGGGCCTGGTGGTTTTTAAGCGTGATCTTTTTCAGCTCCAGACTGGATGATTCGGCGGGCTTTCGGCCCTCCGAGGGTTTCATGCGTCTCTCTCTCTCTCTCTCTCTCTCTTTCTCTCTCTCGCTCTCTCTTCTGTGTGTTTTCGTTCGTAGCGCATTCCTCTTCCTCCTCATCCTTCTCCGTCTTCCTCCTCATCCTGTTCCCGATCATCCTCCTCTTCCTCCTCCTCCTCCTCCTCCTCCTCCTCGTCGTCCTCCTCCGCCTCCTCCCCCTCTCCCCCTTTTCTGAAGGAATGCCAGAACTTTGGGAAAACCATTGGAAAAACCAAAAAAACCAAAGAAACCTAAGTGGTGGAGACGACAAGTTTAGGAAACCCATTGGAAAAACCAAAAAAAACAAAACAAAAAACCCAAAGATTCCACAGAGAGTGCGGGGAACACCCGTCCGAAGGGACACGTCCAAAGGGAATCCCCGCACTCTCTGTGGAATCTTTGGTTTTTTTGTTTTTTTTGGTTTTTCCAATGGGTTTCCTAAAGTGTTCGTTTCCAGCACTTAGGTTTCTTTGGTTTTTTTGGTTTTTCCAATGGTTTTCCCAAAGTTGTTGCATTCCTTCAGAAGGGGGGGATGGGGGAGGAGGGGGAGGAGGAAGAGGATGGAGAGGAGTCGCAGGGAGGAGGTCGCGGGAGGGGTTCGTACCTGCGGCGCTGAACCCTCCCTCTGTGATGCATTCCCACGGAATCCTGTTGAGAGGCCTTCCATGAGAATCCCTTTGGGGTGCTTTCCAAAGGAATCCTGTTGTGAGGCTTTCCAATTGGATCCCTCTGTTGTGCTTTCCAATGGAATCCTGTTGGGAGGCTTTCCAATGGAATCCCTTTGTGATGATTTCCAAAGGGTTCCTGTTGTGAGGATTTCCAAAGGGTTCCTGTTGTGATGGTTTCCAAAGGGTTCCTGTTGTGAGGATTTGTGTTCCAGCGCCATCCTCCCAACGGTAGCAGTTTGGATTGCGGCTTTCCAATAGAATCCCTCTGTTGCGCTTTCCAAAGAAACCATGTTGGGAGGCTTTCCAATGGAACTCCTTTGTTGTGCTTTCCAAAGGATTCCGATTGTGAGGCGTTCCAGTAGAATCGCTGTGTTGCGATTTCTGTAGGATTCCGAATGTGAGGCTTTCCCATAGAATCCCTCTGTTGTGCTTTCCAAAGGAATCCTGTTGAGAGGCTGTCCAATGGAACTCCTTTGTGGTGCTTTTCAAAGGGTTCCTGATGTGAGGCTTTCAAATGGAATCCCTTTGTTGCGCTTTTCAAAAGATTCCAATTGTGAGGCTTTCCCATGGAATCCCTTTTGTGTAGTTTTCCAAAGGATTTCCTTTGTGACGCTTTCCAATTGAAACCCTTTGTAGCATTTTCCGAAGGGTTCTTGCTGTCAGGCTTTCCACTAGAATCCCTTTGGGGTGCTTTCCAAAGGGTTCCTGTTGTGAGGCCTTCCAACAGACTCCCTTCGGGGTGCTTCCCAAAGGAATCAGATTGTGAAGCTTTCCAATGTAATCCGATTGTGAGGCTTTCCCATAGAGTACCTCTGTGGGGCTTGCCAAAGGAATCCTGTTGAGAGGCTTTCCAATGGTACCATTGTGGGGCTTTCCAAACGAATCCTGCTGAGAGGCTTTCCAATAGAATCCTTCTGTGGCGCTTTCCAACAGATTCCGATTGTGAGGCGTTCCAATAGAATCCCTCTGTGGTGCTTTCCAAAGGAATCCTGTTGAGATGCTTTCAAATGGAATCCTTTTGTAGCGCTTCCCAAATGAAGACCTGTTGAGAGGCTTGCGCGGGCTAGCGTGGTCGCAGAGATGCACCAGCCAACACCCAGCACTCATCGCAATCGCTCCCGCATAGGTTTTGCAAACCAAGTTGCGTGTGGGTGGGTGGGATGATTGCGCGAGCAGTGGAGTAGACAACATCAAGTTCGGCAAGTGAATTGCACCACATACCTTGCAGCAGATAGCTTACACCAAATGGCCTACACCACACGGCTTACACATCCACAGATCAATCATTTAACAGCTTGGGGTCAGCCCTGGCTAACAGTTGGAAATCATGAATTGCTGCTCCAGAGAATGCAACGGCGGAAAGCGAGGAGGAGAACAGGAGAAAGAGAGGAGGAAAGGAAGGAGGGAAAGGATCAGATGACGATGCGGGAGTGGAGTAAGATGGTATAGAAAGCGAGGCGAGGGATGCTGGTCGGGACAATCAATGAGGACAAGGAGGAAGAGGAGGAAGTAGGGCGAGGCTGAGGACAACGAAAGAGGGGGCGAGTACTCCCCAAAGAAGGTCGCCTGACGACATCCGCCGAGCTTCCGACAACTGCGACTCCTTGAGGCTCGTGTACAACCTGGACATGCCCTTGTCCCGGCACATCGGACCTCCACGTACGCTAGTCACTTGACCAACCTGCATGCCAGGAAGGCCCAGGAACAACCAGAACACCCTCCCCAGTCAAAGCTTCAGTCAAAATCGTCAAGAGACAGCGGGCTGTGGTACACTTGACTGCGAAAGATATGTTGGGTTGCTCCTCTGCCCCTCGCCCCAAGGATGGCCAACCGACCACGGGCGCTGCCTGATTGCACAAAACGGCGAGGAAAAGCCTGCGCTCAGCAGCTCCTGTGCAGAAAAACTCCAGGCAGGACGGAAGGGGCGCAGGGAGGCAGAGAGCGAGAGGAAGGGGAGGGAGGCAGGGCGGCAGGGATGGTGAGGGGATAGCTCTCGAGTTTCGGCGAAGCTAGCTCTGGAACACCACGCACATTCCACTGCCACTTGGAGGGGCAAGGGTGTCCTGATCCTCCCCTTACTCCTCCTGCGAGCGCAAACACGGTCCAACATTCCATCATCCCCTGCGAGAAGAGGCAGGGGCCATGCTCCGACGCAACCACATCCCCACTAAACAGCAGGAGCGAACGCGAACGAGAGCAGGACGACCCCACAAAAGCCCCCACCTCCTCCCCCTCCTCCTCCACCTCCCCCTCCTCATCCTTTCCCCCCTCCTCCCCATCCTCCGTCCTCCGTCCTCCTCCTCCCCTCCGTCTGGTGGCCGGTCGTCCGCTCGCGCCTCCTGTGGATACGGACGGGGACACCGCGGCACCGCGCCACCGCCCCCGCCGGCCCGCGACACCCAGGCGGGCCCCCCAGGCAGCGCCGCAGCTCCGAAGTGACCACTCCGCGCAGCGGCCGCCTCTCTGCCCGCCGCCTGGCGCGATCGGCCGCGCCTCTGCGCCGCGCCCGCGGCGCCCGAAGCGCAGCGTGGGCCGCGCTGCGGGGCACGCCGCGCCGCAGCTCCGAAGTGACCACTGCCCGCCGCCTGGCGCGATCGGCCGCGCCTCTGCGCCGCGCCCGCGGCGCCCGAAGCGCAGCGTGGGCCGCGCTGGCACTCGCTCCGGGCTGCAAACGACCAAGAGCAACACGAGGTAGCGCGAACCGACCCACGAAGAAGAGATCCGTGACGGCGTTCAAGCACGCACACGAGATGGTACAGCCCTGGGGGCATCCGAGGCAAGCAGCTGGCGCGAACCAAAGCTGGTTCGAGCTGCAATGACACTGGAGACGGGAAGGAGGAGCACGAGGATACTGAAGAAGGGGGTCTGGAGGAGAAGGACGAGGACGAAATGGGGGGAAGGCGAAGCTGACAAAATGCGGGGGATGGTGGGAGGACGTCACGCGTCGCAGGGCGAGCGGAGGGACTGCAGTAACACTGGTCGTGCCGCATGTAAACCTGACCGGCGGCGGGCGGAGCAGCCAGGGGAAGCCTCTTCCACCCCCCTCCCCATCCCCCACCCCTCCTCCTTTAGCCCGTCATCCCTCCATGTGTATCATATTTGTCGTCATTCTCCCCCGCTCACTTATTCCGATCCCCCGTTCTGCCCCGTTCTCCCCCGTTCTGCCCACAGGCCCTGGAAAAAAAAAGTAATATTATCCTCCTGTTCCTCCTCCATTTCCTCCTCCTCCCGATATTACTATTGTTAGTGATAAGATTATGAATCGTAGTATGGTTATGATTAATCGCATTAGTATGTTTATTGTTCTGATGTGCAGAATGTTCCTTCGTCTCTGTCTGATGAGTATCATCACCGTTATGTTTCGTAATATGAGTAATATTGTTAGCATTAGTGCGCATGCATATGCTTTCCCCCGGATCCACAGTGCCGAATTAAATCGAACACTTTGGGTACACAACACATGCAAAACCTATGACGCAAAATCTGCTTTCCTGTTCCACAGATAAAAGCTTCTGATAGGTTTTGCAGCTCCGGCTGCCTGTCTGCTGTGACAGGCAGCTGCAGTCCACTCGGGAGACTGACCCGAAGAGAAAAGAAAGAGACAGAGACAGTAGATCATTGGAAGAAAAACGAAATGAGGACAGCAGGACACGGTCCAGAAACCCCGTCCAGGAAACGAACTCGCTATCCCAGACCTTGCGAGAGGCCGCCTGGGATGTACTCTTCAGACCCGGTGTCTTTCTGCGACGCCCCACTTCCTCGCCCTCGTCGACGAAGACCAACCAACCGCTGATCACTAGATCAAAAAGGGATGCGCTGGCCTTGGTCGCGTCGTCCTTCGCGAGAGCATCTACCGGAACACGCCCATGTGGAATCCATCCCACATGGCCTTTGGCGCGCTCCAAAGGCTCACATAGAATAACCAGGTATGTCGCCGTGCATCTGTCACGCGCACTGGCGTTCCCTTCCTTCAACATGGTATCATGAATACTCTCGCATTCGGCCACATGCACTTGGGCCCCCTAGAGCCCAAACGACATTTGCTCCTCAACACGGCCATGAACGGCCCGGCCCCTGATAGTGATCACTCACATCAACATCTCGAAATAGAACGTCCCGATACAAGATTTGAAGGCACTCCACTTCTGACACTGCTGCAGCCAGAGCTTGGGCTCCTTCAGCGAGTGTTGAGGGAACTGTCGTACGTAGCCTAGAACTCCTCCAGCCCAGTATGAAGGCTCTGACTGAACGAGTCTCGATGATGCTTTTATCAGTAGCGCACACCATCCAGGCAACCTGGGTCGGATCTTCCGGCAGGCCTCGGTCGCCCTCGAGACAGTCGAAGGCTCCGGCGCCCCCTGCATCAGACAAGGTGACAAAGGCGAGTTGGTTCGGATCCAACTTCCACACGGCGAGGCCCCGCGAAGCTGCGGCACGAAGATGTCTGGCGAATTTCCTGGCGAGAGCAACATCCCCCGTCGCGGCAGCTCTGAGTCGACTGGCCAGAACACTGGCGACACCGGCCGCCCCTGGACGGGTCTCCCTGCCCACCGAATTAAACTTGCACACAGGGGAACGCAGGGCTCGAAACTCGGCTTGATCAAATGGTGCGTTCATAGATGACAGGCGGCCCTTACTCGTGGAAAGGGACTTCACTTCTTCCAGAATGCACTTCTTCCAGAATGCATGATTCCATGTCCATGGAGGCCTTCCGAGGGCCGATAACTACCCTGCGCCCAGCGAACTCCACAAGTCCTGAACGGCAGCCCCGGCATTTACCAAACTTAAACCTGGCCTCGAATCGCTTCGTGGGCCAGCCCCTGGTAGAGGCGGAAGATCCCCCGATGTAGAAATCGTCAACTTCGAGCAGGATCACATTCGGGACCCCCCCTTGTCCTCGCATCGGACCCACCAGCGCGGTTCTAGAAGGCTCGCGGCAAAACCCTGCTGCTCAAAAAACTTGACAACCGTCTTCCCCCATGCCACGGGGGCGCTGTCAAGGCCGTAAACGCTAACTTTCAGGAAGACGAGGGACCCGTTCGGCACGCCCACCCCTTCACAGGGCTCAACGTAGATGCTGCCCTGGGCCCTGGCCATAGGGTCAGATTGGCAAAACGCACCCTCGACATCCACGACGTCCGCAAACATGCTGAGATCCATGAGCACCTGCACGAACATCAGAATACTCAATGTCTGGGGAGTGGGGTATAAACTCCATGCGGACCCGAATCGGGATCTCTGCGGCCGCGCACGCACCACCGAGATTTGGCCGCGGGCTCTGATCCTGCGCCCTCGACGGGCTTCCACCTGCGGACAATCCGACTCGAAATGATTCTGTCTGGCTGAGCCCCGCGGATGACCTCGGCCATGTCAGGGGAGAATAACTTCAACTGCCTCGGCCCCCATCATGGGGCCCCACTCATCATGGTCAGCAATGGAAAACTTCTCTCTCTCGGCCAGCGAGAGATTCTCGAGGAAGACCTCGCCCCCATGACTGGCCACAGGAGGGCGCGGAGTCCCCCCCGACGTCTACCAGCCCAGTCCAGTCGCCCTGGTTCCCAGGAGGCCTGGATAGCCTGCACTCCACCACCACCACCACCGGAGAGGGGGCAAGGGGGAAATCCTCGAGCTGCTCTCCGGGAGGGGAGCGACTCCTGCCGCGGCTGGCGGCGCCGGGCCCGGCCTCGAAGTCGCGCGCGCGCTCTGCCACTGAGCGACGGGGCTCGTCCCCAGCGACGATGGACCTGACCTCGCCCCCTTTCACCCCGGGCCCAGGAGGAAGAGCAGGAGGAGGAGGTCGAATCACCCTGAGGAGGAGGAGGAGGAGACGAGGCGGTTCCCTCGGCGGGGTCGGGAAGACCCGGGGGCCGATCGTCCGAAATCCGCCTCGAGCGGCCCCCCGGAGGAGTGACCGCGGGAGAGGGGTGCATGCTGGATTCTTCCGCGATGGATGGCAATCGAGTCCTCTCGCTACCGGCACGAGCCTCAACCGAATCGGCGTCAGACTGGGCTCCACTGAGAGCTCTGCCCCCCGCGGCCCCCGGCGGACCACCGGGGCGGAGCCCCGTCGGGCCCGACAGCGACCTCGGGCCCCTGGGCCATTACCTGGGGAGCCTCGCTCGCGTCGCGGCAAGCTGGCTCGAGAGCCCTCGCGTTGGACATCCACGGCGGAGGCTCTACAGGCCTGGGCTTGATCTAACAGGTCCTTCCACTGCGGGTTTTGGCCGAGCTGCATGCCGAACTCCTCGCCGAGGCTGGCAAGCCTGACTTGCTCCGCGGAGCACTTCCGAAACCCGGAGCGAACCACCACCCAAGCAGCGCCCCCCCTTCACGCACAGAACCACGACTGCAGGCCCCGCCCAGCAGGCCCAGCGTCTCCCGAGCGCGTCGGCCCAAGAGGAGGTCCTGCTTAGGTTGCGCCAGACAAACACACATTGGCCTGGGGTGAACTCCCCCATGGCTGGAGCCCTGGCAAGGGGAAGCTACCTTCTCGCAAGAGTTGGCCTCCATGGCCAGACGACGGGCAGCAGCTCGGACTCTCTGAGATCTGGCGAACCCAGCTCCTGCCGCATCCTGCTCCGAGGCGGGGCCGATCATGCCCCTCCAGCCGAGACACCCCGCACGTCGCCACTCAAGATGCCCCGTGGAAGCCTCTGGCCGAACGCGAGCTGAAGGAGCGAGAAACCCCCACGATGCCAAAACATATTCTTATGAGCCACCAACTCATGGACGAGGTCGCCCAGTTCGCCCAGGGCTCCGGGAACCGAGGCGCCCGCGTCCACCTCTGACTTGATCCTACCCTTAACCATCCCCCGCGTCGTTCCACTCTGCCGTTCTGCCGGGGACTATCAGCGCCACACGCGTGGCGTAAAACCCCCCACCGTTCAAGACCCCGGGGGAAACGCCCCCCGAATTCGGCAACCCCAGAGGGCGAGAAGTCTGGGGCCCCGAACGGACGGATCCAGCACACCGAAAATCCCGACCAGACAGCAGCAGCCTTAGCATCGGCAAGACGGACGCACACCTGGAGGTTAGACCCATGGCCCACAAGGTCGAGAAAGGGGCGGGTCGCGCCTTGAAACTCCAAGTAGGAAAGATAGATTCCAACGATATGGTTGAAACGAAAGGCGCGGGGAAGGGCGACCTCCCCGCGGTTTCTGGTTCTTTGACGCTCGACGCACTCGGAGCACTTAAACTTATCCCGGGCCCACCTGACAAAGTGGCGCTTCACTTCCCCGCGCGGAGAACACGGCAGAATTTCCTCGAATCTGGGTGGCCCATGCTCACGTGCAGTGTATAAATCAATCGATGTTCCTCCTGGCTGGGGTTGGGGTCCTGGGAAATGCGGCCCTCACTCGCAGGCCTGAGGGTCTCGGGTTCGTCCTGGCCACTGTCCGCTGAACCCCCCCTTCGTCTTTATCACGAGGATCTCCCTCCACGGAGGCCACCGGACAGGCCTGCTCCGCGAGCTCGGCCCACGCGGGCTTCAACCTTTGAGACGCCCCGCCCCGATGTTCTGCCACCGCGCGGCGGGCCATTCGCGAACCTCGGGGGATACCGAGCCGCCCTCGAGATCTGCCAGCCCCCCCCCAGGATAGCGCGAGTGCGCCCCCCAGTGCAAAGATGGCCGTCTAAAGCTCGAATGACCTGAGGATGTTTGGAAAGGATGCCAATTGGTTGTCGAGGCCCCGGTCGTTCACCTGCATCCCCAAACAACACATATCCAACCTAACTCGTCTCACGCCGGGAAGGGCCGACTTGGGCCGGACAACCTGGGCGCTCCAAGAACCGACGACTTTGGGGTACTCGAATGCAAAGAGCCTTCCCTGATCATGCTGATACTGAGCGATCTCCACGCATAAAATCAAATCTCGCAGACCGCTCGCGACCTGCCGCTGCCACTGGGCCCCTACGATCTCGATTGACCCGATTTGATGGCTAAGAAGACATTGCGCTCCGAGCAAGCCCAGACAAGCTCGGGTTCTTCACGCCTGCTAGTTTCCCAGAGCTGCCTAACGTGACCCCTGTTGGCCGAATCCCAACCCTGCCTGATGCCCCAACTAGAGCGAGACCCGACAGGGGGGGCCCTCCTGCCAACCTCGGAGGACACCCGAAGAGGAGAGAATACCTCCATGAAAGCTGCCTTGGCCCGCTTCTTGAACCCAACCTGAAACATGGCCATCGCCTCCTCGTCCAAAGTTTGGCGCGGCCCTGGGGTCCTTTCGGCGGCTTCCTGCTCCGCAGCCTGGGAGACCGCCCGGGGGCGCGAAACCTCGCGGTCGTCACTATACATGTCTCCGTCGAGCCATCCTCGCCCGAGGAATTTCAGGTCTCGCGCCGCGACTCCAATCTCCCGCGAGGCCAACAGGATAGCAAGCGTTTGCCGGGGCCTCAAAGCCACCAAAAGAAAGGCAGTCGCACCGACCGCGGCGCGCGACGAGACTCGGGCCCGTAGGTCTGTCGTGGCAACATGGATGGCACTCTGGCCTCAGCACTCGATCTCCAGGCTGTCTGCCAACAACTCCAATTGTCTGGCAACCCTGGCAGGTCTTCTGGGATTGGGCCCAGCGGCCACCAGGCGGTTCCCGAGGCCGTTGGAGTCGTGGTCGATAGGGACACCTCCGTCGTCGTGGCCGGCGGCGAGGTCGCGGTCGCCACACCGCCCTGGGAGCCGCCTGGCCCCCTGCTGCCTGACGCGCCTCCCGTCCCGGGAGTCGAGGGGTCGCCATCCCCCTGGCGGTGCAGGTGGGCTTGCGTAAATGTCTATGTGGAACAATCCTGTGACTGCGGCGCCGATCTGGACCATCATCTGACCCACTTGCCCCACTGCGGCGTCCACACGTTTGAGAGCCCCCTGCATCTGGGTCGCCACGTCGCTGGCGTGATCGAGGGTCTCGGCGAAGCCTCCGAAGCTTGATATCAGGCGACGGTTCTCCACCACTCCTTGGTATATCTGCTGCAGGCCCTCTTCCACCCGGGAGGACGCCAGCTGCTGGTTGGTCGCCACCTCCACCATTCGGCCGATCACATCCTGCACTCGACCCAGCGCCTTCACGCTTTCCGGCATCGACTGCAACTGCCATTGGAGCCCTTAAAACAAAGCTCCGAGGATGCTCACGAGCTCCACTGCCCGCTGTGCTGAGGCTGCGGCTGACCTGGCCGCCTCTGTCGCGGACTGTTGAGGTGGTTCGGCATTCCTGACCGCCCCGCGCGGCCACGCCAATCGTTCCCCGCAGTGGGAACATCGTGAGCCCGAGCCGTCGCGGGCGCGGGTGGTTGCACATCGGTGGAGCCTTGACCTGAGGCTGCGTCGTCGGAACCTGCCGCTGAGCCACCGTCGCCGCCTCCGGTGGAGCCGCGAGCGGCACAGGCAGAGAGGGAGGCGGAGGCTGGCTGGCGGCCGGCCCGCTGAGCGGCGCGAGGCCCCCTGGCCCCGCCGGCGCTGCTGCGATCGGGCGACCGACCCCGAACTGAGACTGGCTGAACTGAAAAATGCTGGTCTCCGAGCCCGGTGGACCCTGACCTGAGGCTGCCGCTGCTGCTGACTGTTGCGCGTGCTCCGGGGCCGCACTGATGACCCGCGTTATCTCGAGCTGCTGCACCTGGAAATTGTCGTCCGACGGCGGGTGCGTCGGAGGCGCCGGAAGACACTGGGCTGCTGCTGCTGCGGCGTTCCACAGGACAGGCTGGGCCGCCGGCAAAGGCGGCTGCTGGGCAGGACAAAGCTCGTGAACGTAGGCTCCTGACTGTGTGCCGTGTGTCCCGTGCTCCATCGAGCTGACTGAGCTGTCCGTCTCCGCCCGAGCGCAGGCCTGCGCTGCCTCGCGCCGCGCGAGAAACTCCTCGGTTGCCTGCCGACCTGCCCGATTGCCGGCTGAGTCCTTCTTCTCGCCTGCTGCTGCCAGGCCTATCACCGCTGCCAGCACGCCCGACTGGCACCTCATCACTTGCTTGGGTCGGCGGGCAACAAGTGTCTGATTTGCTGTCTGGAAGAGGGCAATGAAAACTGTTCGACAGGCTCGAGCCAAAATGGGCCACGGATGCTCGCAGATGACTCGAGGCCCCTGAGACATTGACTCCAGCCCCTGGACTGCTCGAAATCTCTGATGTCTCCTTCTTGACTTCACTGAGGCCCCCGTGCATGACCTTCGCGCTTCTTCCGGATCCTCGGGCACTGGCCGACATATCGGGCGCTAGCTGAGCCCGTGACATCATTGTCCTGTCCTGAATGCCCTGGATGACCATCCCGAGAACCCCCACGACGATCAGGAACCCGATAGTGCCTTTGCGAAGCCCTCCTGGAGACCTGATAGCCCTCGAATCCCAACTGCGACGATAGCGACGAGTAGGATGACGCAGCTGCGCAGGCCCCCTGACACCAGCATTTCAGAAGGCGGGTCCACGCCGAGCACAGACGACCCGGGCCACAAGAAATGATATTCAAATGATGTCCACCATGCGGAGACCCGAATTAAGCCTGCACGTGCCGATCTTTTCTACTAAATAAAACCTCTGAGGTCACGATGTTGCGAAGCAGGTCGACAACTCGGGAAGGTCGACTGATAAAAATGCGCGGCACGTCCTCCAGAAGCACAGCCGTCTCGATCACGCCCAGGGCTCGTCCCAGGCAGCCTGGAAAAAGAATCGAGGTCACGACCTCGGCAGGCCCTCCGACACCGCGGGCCGCTCGCGGCCTCTGAAGCTGTCGGGGAATTACTTCACACGTGAGCCCCACTGCCGCGAGAGCGCGAGACTCTCGGTTGAGGGCCGCCAGACCGACGAAATCGCTGCCAACGCCTGGGTCCACGAGGGCCTGGGTGGCCTGTGCCACCAGGTAGGCGTCGCCCTTGTTTAGCTCGTGGGCCGCCTTCCTCCCGTCCACCATCATGCCCGTCGTGTTGTGAAGCGCGCGACTGATGAACATGCAAGCATTGACGCTGCGATTATTTGCGAACCTGGGGTCGTCCATGTTGGGACACTCTCGGCGCCAGTGCCCCTACTCCTGACATGCACCACACCTCGCGATCTTCATCAGCTGCTGGGGGCCCAGCTTGACCCGACGTCCTCCACGGCCACCGCCCCCGCCTCGACCTCGCCCCCCACCTCGTCCGACACCGTGCCGGAGAGGCGGGGGAAGATGCGTCCCCTGACCGGGATGCTGGGGTCTCGCTCCGTAGCACTCGCGGTCCTTGCTCGCCGCCCCCTTGAAGTCTTCGTTATGATTCCACGTCCACTGGTTGGAATGCAGCATATCCAACATGGCCAACGACTCGTCGACCTGTGTCTCGTCCAGGCCCAGGTCCTCTAGCTCAGCGAGGATGGCATCTTCGTCCTCGCCCTCGTCGTCGTCGTCGTCGTAGGTGTCTCCGTCCTGGTCGTCGTCTGGGCACGGCTCGCTCTCGGAGATACCGCCGTCACGACCGACCAGGCACGAGGGAAGAGGAGAGCTGCCTACTCCGCCGCCGAGACCCTCGTCCTCGGCAGCGGTCATAGCACCCCTACTATTGCCTGGAAAAAATGTTCTGAGCCCGATGCGCCCATCCGGCGCGGGGCCCAGCTCGCACGCTCAAACTCAACCTTTCCGAGGGTCATCGTCTTCAAATTCTGCAGTCCCTGGGATGTCAAGCCGGCGCCCTCCTCTAGGAGGAATCCCTTGACTCTCGCTTGTAGCACCCGGTCGTGAACTTCTGCCTCTAAGAATTGCCGTGGTCGTCGGGCGACGTACTGCGTCAGGCTCCTCTTCTGCTCGCGCGCGGCCTCGAACAGAGCGCGTCTGCCAGCCCTCCGCAAGTCGTCGCCCTCCCGCTCCCCGATCATCAGGTCCATGCGCTTCATCACCGCTTCGAGCCAGCCGTTCCCCGACAACGTCGACTCGGGGAGGTCGTCGAACTGGAGCTGCATGGGATAATCGAAAAGTCGAAGAAACTTCTCCGATCTGCGCCACATGGGCACATCCGTATTGTTGCTCCATTTGCTGATCGATTTCCGCTACTGCCGATAGTGCGTCCAGCCTGGCCAGGCTGGTGGGTCGGAGTAGTCTCCCTTGGTGCTCACCGACCAGCCACCACCACCACCGTTGCGACGCCAGTCCTTCCAGGACCAATCGGACTCGCCCTTGGCCCAGGTCTGGTCCGTCTCGCCTTTTGTCGTCCCAGGAGTTCTGACGCCGTTCGCACCATTCCTTCCACTGATCTGCACTCCACTCGTTTCCTGGCGGGGCCGCCGCGTTCCTGGACGCGTTCGCCGCCACCTACCAGGGGCCCTGCACGTGGAGTTCGTCCTCTGCAGCCTTGGGCTTCGCATCTCCGCCGCTGCTCGAAGCGGCCTCGGTCATAGTCTCGCGGACATACCCCGGCCACTATCTGTCTCAGCTGCTCAGCTGAAAGGGTGACCGTCCCAGCGCCCACTCCAGCTGCTGGCGCGCCGGTCGCGCTCTCTCCGCCGATCACCGCCGTGCTGAATTCCGTGTCTTGCTGACCGTCCGCGGGCATCTCCGCGAGTCGCGCCGCCCGTCGGCGCGAGCCCGGCCTGCCGGAGGCTCTCAAGCAGTGACCGGCCGCGACCTTCACGGTCGGCCGTCACCGCCCATGGCTCTCCGGCGGGACCAGGCTCCGCCACCAAATGCGGCAGCAGCAAGCGCATGCAGATGTTTTTCCCTCGAGCCACAGTGTCGAGTTACATCGAACACCTTGGGTACACAACACATGCAAAACAGATGACGCAAAATCTGCCTTCCTGTTTCAATCACTCCCCTGATTGATATCGTTACTCATATACAGTATTGTTATTAATGTTAATGTCATTCGTATCATTATTACGACTTGTCTTAATATTATGCTTCCGAATGGTATTGTTCTTAGTATTATTATTGTGATTCCTGCTCCTCCAGCTCATCCTCAACAGCAGCGGCAGCATCAGCATCAGCATCAGCATCAGCATCATCAGCATCATAATCAGAATCCTCATACTCATCATCAGCATCAGCATCATACTCGTCGTCGCCGTTGTCGTCGCCGCCGCCATCGTCACCGTCAGAATCATCAGCATCACCATCATCGTCATCATCATCACCAGCGGCGCATAATCATCACCACCACCATCATCATCAGCATCATCATCATCCATAATCATCATCAGCATCGTCATCATCAGCATTATCACTATTATCCTCGCCATCATCATCGCGTTCAGTATCGTCATCGTGCTCGTCGTCGGCGCCATGATCCTCATCAGCATCAGCAGCAGCGAATTTATCATCATCAATGACAGCATCATCACCGTGGTCGTCCGATCATCACCGTCCTCACCATCCGCAGCATCCCTAACCGCATCTTCATCGTCATCATCCCCACCGCCACCATCACCATCCTCATCATCACCACAACCACCATCCTCATCGTCGTCGCCATCAACACCACAATCGTCGCCGTGATAATCATGATTACCATCCTCATCAAACTCATCGTCACCATCACCATCAGAACAAACACCACCATCATGATCAACATAATCATCATCAAGATCATCATCACCAGGATCATCATCACCACCACTGTCATCATAATCAGCTTCATCAACAGCGTCATCATCGCCGTCATAATCATCACCATGAGCATCATTATCTTCTCCATCATCAACACCGTCATAATCAGCACCACCATCATCATCAGCATCATCATTATCACAATCATCACCATCATCACCAACGTAAGCATCACCTTCTGCACCACTACCATCGACCATCAATCATCGATCATCAGCGTCATCACCATCATTAGCACGACCATCATCATATGCATCACCATCATCACAATCGCAATCATCATCAGCAGCATTGTCATCATCACCACCATCATCCTCAATATCGCCACCACCATCGCCACCATCACCATCACCATCACCATCATCATCATTGTCCTCCGCCCCCTGGCTCATTGCCCTGGTCAGGAAGGCGTCCACCAACCCCTTGAAGAGTGTTCGTCCTCATCCTCCTCCTCTCTTTCCCCGTTCATTTCTGTTTCGCCAAGGCCCCACACCGTCGCCAGGGCCAGAAGCGGCGCAAAAATCGGGCCAAGATGGTGCCCAGGAGACGTCCGAGGATCAAATTCAAAGGACAAAAGGGGGGAGAGCAGCAGTAGAACGGGGAGAGGAAAACCAAAAAATGTAAGTATGGGGAGCAGGCAAAAGACGAACTACCAGCACTTGAAGGGAAATGGCAGCGAGGATATTCGTCTGATGGGAGCAGAAAGTAGAGATGATCATGCGAACTGAACCTGTCAGTGGCTCACTGATGGAAACGGAACCCTCCTTGGCATCACGCACATTCGTCTTATTGGCTAACGGATGAAAGTGGGGCTCTCTTTTCATAAATAATCAGACGTTCTGATAAGTCGTTCGAACTTGCGTACCACTTACACGGATTGAGGGCGGCTCCGTAACGACGTGGGGATATCACTGGAGACTCCCATGGAGTTCCTGAACAAATCGACGGCTGTCAACTCTTTTTCAGAATGGGGATCTCGCTCGACCCCTCTGCGCCTCCGTGAAGCGCCCCAGGATTGCTACAAGGATAAAAGGATTTCTCCTTTTCAAGCGGGGGTCTCGCTAGCCACCTCCTTCAAATGTGCATCATCATACGGATAACGTTTCTCCTCCTGCCTTGCTCGTTGGCCGCGCACTGCGATGTTCGGATCCCAACCGGTCGCGTGAGATCCCAACCGGACGGTTCAGATCCCAACCGTCGAAAACACCAGGCACGGTCAGATCCCAACCGAGGAGGAAGCGAACAAAGAAAACATACTGAACTGTTACCATACTTGTTCATTGCTATCTGAAACTGCGATTGACACCTTACAGGAGCAGATTTACGCGTGAGCTATTGCGGTTGGGATCTCGCGCGTCTTTTGCTGGATCGTAGTAGTGGTAGAAAAAATAGTGGTAGTCGTAGTCGTAGTAGTAATAATAGTAGTAGTAGTAGTCGTAGTCGTAGTCGTAGTAGTAGTCGTAGTCGTAGTAGTAGTAGTAGTAGTAGTAGTAGTAGTAGTAGTAGTAGTAGTAGTAGTAGTAGTAGTAGTCGTAGTAGTCGCAGTAGCAGTAGCAGTAGTTGTTGTTGTAGTTGTAGTTGTAGTAGTAGTAGTAGTAGTAGTAGTAGTAGTAGTAGTAGTAGTAGTAGTAGTAGTAGTAGTAGTAGTGGTAGTAGTGAAAGTAGTAGTAGTCGTCGTAGTAGTAGTAGTAGTGTCGTAGTAGCAGTAGTAGGAGTAGGGGTAGGAGTAGGAGTAGGAGTAGGAGTAGGAGTAGTAGTAGTAGTAGCAGTAGTAGTAGTCGAAGTAGCAGTAGTGGGAGTAGCAGTAGGAGTAGGAGTAGGAGTAGGAGTAATAGTAGTAGTAGTAGTCGTCGTAATAGTAGTAGTAGTAGTAGAAGTAGTAGTAATAATAGTAGTAGTAGTAGTCGTAGTAGTCGTTGCAGTCTTTAGTAATAGCGATAGTACAAAGAATAGTAGCAGGAATGGTAGTAGTAGTCGTCGTAGTAGTGGTAGTAGTAGTCGTAGTAGTAGTAGTGGTAGTAGTAGTAGTAGTAGTAGCAATAGTAGTAGTAGTAGTCGTAATATTGGTAAGAGTAGTAGTAGTAGTAGTCGTCGTCGTCGTAGTAATAGTAGTAGTAGTAGCCGTAGTAGTAAAATTAGTAGTAACAGTAGTAGTAGTAGTAGTAGTAGTAGTAGTAGTAGTAGTAGTAGTAGTAGTACTAGTAGTAACAGTAGTAACAGTAGTAACAGTAGTAGTAGTAGTAGTAGTAGTAGTAGTAGTACTTGTGGAGGGTGTTGTAGGATTAGTAGTGGTAGTAGTAATACAAATCGTAAGATTAGTAGTAGTACTTGTGGGGCGCATAGTAGTACAAGTAGTAGTGGTTGCAATAGTAGTAGTGGTAGTAGTAGTGGTGGTAGTAGTAGTAGTAGTGATACTAGGAATTGTAGGAGTAGTACGACTAGAAGTAGGAGTAGTAGTAGTAGTAGTAGTAGTAGTAGTAGTAGAACTAGTAGAACTAGTACTAGTAGTAGTAGCAGTAGCAGTAGCAGTAGCAGTAGCAGTAGCAGTAGCAGTAGCAGTAGCAGTAGTAGTAGTAGTAGTAGTAGTAATAGCAATAACCGTCGTAGTCGTAGTAGTAGTGGTCGTTGCACAAGTAAGAGAAACTCCCAAAGGCTCTCTCAGAGGTTCCCAGAATCTCTCTCGGAACCTCTCAGAGGCTCTCTCAGGGGCTCTCAAAACCTGTCGCAGAACATCTCAGAGGCTCTCTCAGAGGCTCCAAGAACCTTTCTCAGAACTTCTCAGAGGCTCTCTCAGAGGCTCTCAGAACCTCTCTCAGAACCTCTCCCAGAACCTCTCAGAGGCTCTCTCAGAGACTCTCAGAACCTCTCTCAGAACCTCTCAGAGGCTCTCTCAAAAGGTTCTCAGAACCTGTCTCAGAACCTCTCTTAGAACCTCCCAGAGGCTCTCAGAACCTCCCAGAGGCTCAGAACCTCTCAGGGCCTTGCAGAATCTCTCAGAGGCTCCCAGAGGCTCTCAGAACCTTGCAGAATCTCTCAAAGGCTCTCAAAGGCGTCCAGAGGCCCCAGCACCTTGCAGAGGGTCTCAGAGGCGTCCAAAGGCTCGAGAACCTTGCAGAGGGTCTCAGAGGGTCTCAGAGGCTCTCAGAAAATTGCAGGATCTCCCAGAGACTCTCAGAGGCGCCCAGAGGCTCCAGAACCTTGCAGAGGGTCTCGGAGGCTCTCAGAGGCGTCCAGAGGCTCGAAAACCTTGCAGAGGGTCTCAGAGGCTCTTAGAGGCGTCCAGAGGCTCCAGAACCGTGCAGACGGTCTCAGAGGCTCTCAGAAGCGTCCAGAGGCTCCAAAAGCTTGTGGAAGGTCTCAGAGGCTCTCAGAGGCTCTAGAACCTTGCAGAGGCTCGGAGCTTTCAGAGGCTCCAAAGTGGTTGGGATCTCACCCGCCCCACGTGTCCTTGACGGTTGGGATCTGAACCGTCCAGTTGGAATCTGAACCGTCCAGTTGGGATATGGACCTTTCTCCCGCGGCGCGCACTTTTCAGGTGGCGCCGCGGCGGGCACCGGCGCGCGAGGCGGCAGGCTGTCGCGGCCCAGACCCGCGGGCAGCCCACCACCCACCACGCAAATCCTGGCCGAGAGCAGCCCCGCGGGGCAGGGGGCGTGGAAGCCTTTTGCCCTGTCAGCAGCGCTGCGGACTGTGCACCGCCAGGGCCACGGGAGGAAAAGGGGGGTGGCCTCCAGGACGCCGACCGCGAAGTCGCCGCCGAACGGGCTCAGCTAGACCTTAGCCACGCTTACCCAGGAATGCGAGCTTGAACTTCTTGTCCACGCGAAGACAGCCGCCGCAGTAGCGCAACTCCTCTGCCAAAAAGCCGCTTCTCTGGCGCTGCACGGCGGAGTTGCTCGAGCACGGCGACGCCGCCCTGAATGCATACGCGGCGCGTTTGCTGATGGCGTCATCTCCCCGGAGCGCAGCGCGCAACTGGCCCCCTAACGCCTGCCAGTGACGGGCGGCACCTCCTCGCCCCGAGCTGCCGGGTTTGCGCCTCCGCGGGTCAGCTCCTGTGCAACTGCCACTCGAAGCCAGCTCTAAAGCCAGGCGGACTGCGAAGGAAGAGGGATTTGCCTTTTTAGCGCGCCCAGCCAACACGTGGGCAAGCAGAATCACTGCCTCGAGGTCGCCCATGAAGACGCGCTCGAGAAGGTCCGCCCTCATGCCACTCTCGGCAGGGCCGAGGCAGATGCGGCATGCGCCGCGCCCAAGGCCCAGAGAACACTGACCCGAGCTCATCATGAGCTTGCAGGGAAGGAGAAAGCCATTGTAAGCCACCACCAGGCCAGCCGCCACGCCGGCGTCGCTCCTCCAAGGCGTAGCCACCCATGGCAAGCACTTGCTGCGCCCTGAAGAGCACCTCGTTCTTGCTCCAGGGGCCAGGCACCGCCCGGGCGTCGTTGAGACCGCGATGAAGCTGCGGGGCGAAGTGCGGGATGCCGGACAAGGGGCCCCCGACCGGTGAGCGGGCCTCGCCCACTGCCCAGCAATCCCCCGCAAGTTCCCCGAGAATTTCGGCTGCGGCCCGCGCGCTGGATGGCAACGGTTCGCCAGCGCCCTCGAGCCACTCGAAAAAGCAGACGGCGGCAGCCCTGTAGCGTTTGAGCGTCGCCTGCCGAAGCTGCCGCGATCTCGCACTGCCTGCATTTGCTCGCGCTGCCCGCCTCTACTCCCCCGCGCCGTCGAAGGCGCCAGCCGCCGCCCATCTGCTCGGCGCGTCGGCAGGATAGAGCCCCGACCCCACGCGGGCGCAGCAAGGATGGCACGAGGCGGCGAGCAGCAGGGCGTCGAGGCGAGACAGCAAGCGCTGCAGCAGGGGCGAAGTCGAACGCCAGCCCTTTGCAAACAAAGGCGACGGACACCTGCGAGTCGAAAATATGAACGGCACGGCCCTGCAGGCGAGCAGCCCGTCGCCCCCCCACTCGAAGGTCGCCGGGAAAGCCTCCATCTCGAGCGCGCCGATGCGCGCCTGGCGAACTGGGGCCCGTTGGCAGCCACGGCGGACACGCCAGCGCCACCCGTTGGCCTCGACGCCACTCCTCGGCCAACTCGAAGCATTCAAAAGGGCGCCGATAACGAGCCTAACGCCCGAGACCATGAAGGCCGCAGACCGCGTCGTCGAGCTGGTCGACGCCCCTTGCCCCCAGGTCGCCGAGGAGAGCTGCATCCTCGCGCCTGGGAAACCCCGGCACTGAATCTGGTCTGGCGGCGCCGCCGGCAGCCCGCGCGACACGAGGCCTGCCCCGAATCAGAATGCACAAAAATGCCGCAACTGGGACGGATAATCTGTTGCCACAGAGGCCGCATTTCACGCCTTCGGCCTCGGCGCGGCCCATCTCGAGCTTTTTAAGAGCGGCGGGCGCGAGGCGCTGCCATGGGGCCAAGCCGCGCGTCCCTCTCGGCGCTGCACAGGGGCCTGGGCATGAGGCCCTTCGCCTGTGCCAGATCGGACCCCCTGCACTGGCCTGGCGGAAAATCTGAAGCCGTCAAACCTCCAGCGCTGCCTTGCCGAACCCGGCGCAGCCCGCGGGCCTGCTAGGCACGCGGGCGGTATATTCCGAGGCATGGGGCGCATGACCGTCACCCAGGGGCCATCCCCTCCTCGCGGGCGCTCAGCCCCCTCCTTCACCTGCTCAGCACAGGCCAGCCATGGCCTTCGGGATCCTCGGAGTCTCGCCTGGATCACTCCGGGCTGGACTTCTCAGCTACACTCTGGGGAGCGGCAGAGAAGGAATGTGACCCAAGTGAGCCTCGGCCTCCTGACTGGGCTGCACTCGATCGAAAAGTGCTCAATGAGCACCACCTGCAGCAGCAGACTGAACCGTTTCATGTCGGCCGTGGACATCGAAGCCACATTCATTCTCGATCAACTGAAGGACAGTCAGGGCAGCGCAGCTTCGCGCACTAGCGCGGCCACTCGCGGGATACATCGCGGAGCGCGACGAGCCCCACGTCGCCGAAGAGCTTGGCGCCAGGCCACCTGGCACTCAGGGCCCGCCACGCGGCCGGGCCAACCCACGCCGCCGCTCGCAAAGCCAGGTCGACGCCCAAGTGCTCAGGAGCCACGCGATATCCCCCAGCGCCCGCGACCAGCTCGAAGGGGCCAACGACATCTCGGCACGCCACCCTGGCGCGCGCCAAGCTCATGACGGACTGTCGCCACGAAAAAGGGCTTGTGGCCGCGCGCATAACAGGCGCAGCCGCCCGCCTCCGGCGCGCCGCCGCTCGCCACCGCGAGGTCGACGGCATCTCGGAAGCCGAACTCGCGCAACGGCAGCAGGCAGAGGCCGCGAAGAAACCCGTTGGCGACCACGCAGGGCAGGCGAGCGCGCCCTTAAATCGGCCACGCCAACATGGCCCGCCAAACGAAGGCGCGCACCGCGGCGCACTCACGCCGGAACTCCCCGGCACGTCACCAGTGGCCCATCACGATCCGCAGCTCCTTCAGCGCCACGGCCTCGGACAGCAAGTAGGCAGCGGGCCGCGCCAGCAAAGCCGGCCACTCAGGACGCGGCCGCGCGCGACTTCTCTGCCGTCAACCAAATGCCCCCAACCTCTTGCAACCCTGCACCTGGGCACCCTTCCGGGCGCTGAGCGGCGCGCCGAAGTCGGCGTCACTCGACTGAGCCGCCTCGGCGAAAGCGGCCGCCTCTCAGGCGGCCAGCTCCCTCGCCAGCTCGACATAGTCCGCGGCGCCGTAGCACGCCGGCCATAGGATCTGCAGAGCCCTCGACACCTGCGACCAGGGACAGAAAGGCACGGCCCCCCCTACCTCGCGGCCCCTGGGCAGGCCACGCGCGGCGCAGCCGTGGGCGGCCAACATGCGTTTGTGGACGTACTGGGCCAAGCCCACCGCGTTGTTGCACCCTGCGGGCACGGTGACTGCGCCAAGGTGGACGGGCTCACCGCCCAACCCCTGCCCGAGCTGAAGGCCCGTCGCGCTGAACGCGGCGTCGATGGCGAGAATAGGAGCCCACGAGGCAAGTCGCCCGAGAAGAAAAAAGCCCCCTTGAGGTCGCCGCGCGACAAGACGAGCTGTCTGCGCGGGCCCACGATGATCGACCGCCACTGAGCGTAGAGGGTCAAGGCACCGATGTCGCAGCCATGGTCGACGCTCACGCTGTCAGTGGCGATGAGGTTCGTGATGAGCCGTTGGGCCTCCCTCTCGATGGGGGTCGCCTTCGTTTGGCAGCGACTGACCCGCAGACAAGATAAGGTCGGCCAGTCGGAAGGGCGCGACAAGCCCCCATCTCGAGGAGGTCTCTGGCCAGGGGCAAACTAGACGCGTCTTAGCGCATAACGCGCCTGGGGCACGGCCTCTGCACGATGCTCTCCAACGGTACTAGCGTGTCTATGGGGGCCAGGAACTACGCCTGCATGCGATCGTCGAAGGTCAAAGATGTCCAACGAGGCGCAGTTCTCGAACGGCGGCAGGGCCGCCCGCGCCCGCTCCCACGCGATGGACTCGGCGCACCCCACAACACCACCATCGCACGCGGCGCCACGACTGGCAAGGAACTCGACAGCTGGAAGCCCAGGGAGCGGCAACGGCCCAGGGCTCAGGCAGGCCTCCACGCGCCGCTCGATGACCCAGCAAGCGTGGACCTGAGCAACGGCAATCCTGCCTCGAGTGCCAAAACAACGCTCGGATGGGCAACAGGCAGCCCCATGTACCCAGACCGCGCTCAGAGACACGATGGCTGCAGCAAGCCAAGCCTCCAGCCCGATTTGGGGCCTGCCCCATACGGCTGCGTTCAGCGTCATCGGCCACGGCCGGCAGCCTGTGAAACTCCCCGTGTCCTTGGAACGCCTTGCCCCAATCGATTGCCTCCGATGCGAAGAGCGGGAAGAGGTCGAGCCCTGGCGCGGGTCGGGCGAGGCCAGCTTCCCCCGCCCGCGCACCAGTCCTCCTTGGACCTCCTCCGCCAAGGGGGGCGCCCCTCCGCGGCCAAGGGGATGAGAGCGACCGCTCCCAACAGGCGCGCGGCAATGGTCCCGCGCGTGGCAGCACGGGTTTGACCCAGAAAGGGCTGCGGGAGGCAAGGACGGAGCGCGCACTGATTATTGAGGACGAGATACTTAGCAACTCTTTAAAACATCAACATGGACGGCGTCTCCTCTCCGAAACGGAACTCTTGCATGTATGACAAGTCCATGGGGCGCTCGTCAGGACGGTGTATTGCAGCATCGTTGATGCACCCGGTGTTTCATCTGTTCTCTCTTTCCGCACCCCTGATGCGCCCAGGAAGCCCCCCAAAACGCAACCCAAAGCGCACATTTGGTTGTCCAAGAGAGAAACATAAGAAAAAGGATGACATGTGAGAGGGGGAGGATGAGGAGCTCGAAAAAGGGTGCCGGCGGCAGAGACTGCAACCCGTAGGTTCTCTTCTTCATACTCGGTGGGAGCTACACGTCCGCTAACAGACCCATCGCTACCAACGACTCAATTTTAAGCATATTTGACTTAAAGCCAACGTGTGTACCATCTTGGGTATCCTTGCAGACAGCTGCCGCATTGAGAGCGTCATGTTCCAGCGGATCAAGCATCTGAAAGCCATTTGCTTCCATGACCTTGCGAGCAATTAAGTTTCGCTTCTTAGCTATGGTGTTCGATTGTAGCCCATATTTGGTCGCGACCTTGCGCATACAACGCGCATGGTTCCCCACCCAAACGAACTTGGTCCCTGATTTGGAAGCCAAGTCACACCATTGCTGGAGCCATTGTTCGAATTCATCCTCACCTTGGGATAATGAACGCATGTACGACCCCACCATGATATCTGGACTCCAGTGCTGGAGGTATGGCGAGACTGTGCTATCGAAGTGCTTCTTATCCCACATATCTAGAGATGTGACCGTCACTTTGTTAGTCACATTCCCTATCTTGGAATCACAAAATGACCGCTGCATTGGGACGCCGCACCAGCGACTGCGATAATCGAGGCAAACACGGCTATCAAAATACTTAGCCTCTCCCTGACAATGTTGCGGGGAATTGCGAACATCGCAATACGTGTTGCTACCCGCCATGTGCTCAATTAATGCCAGTGCCATAAAGCGCGAAAACGAATCTCCGGCAAATAATATATGCCGGTGAGCCGTAATATTATTTCTGCAGGATGGCGTCCACGCAGATGCCTTCATTTGCGCATGCGTTGGGTCATCTTTGGTTTCGAAGGCGTCGTCACGAGCAGGGAAATGGAAAGATGACGCAAGCTGAAGCCAAATAATGAAAGCTATGCACCTGAAGCTGTGCAAGCGCATGAACTACAACTACAAATACCTGCTATGGACGATTCGGTAACATCTACACTCTCCTGGTACGCAAACTAAACATGGCCTTGAGATCCCTAAGCCCAAATTGCTACGAATGGCTGGTGACACTTGTGGTGATGATCGCAACGCAAATGCCACCCATTGAACAATTGCGAGAGAAAAGCGGCCAGGCACACGGCAATATGAAGTGGGAAGGTCGTTCGCACAGCCCCCGTACCCCTTTGCGGTCTCATGTTCATCCCTCTTAGCCAATGCTCTGCATGAGTCGGCGTTCGAGCGCTCCCGCTTAAGTATGGAAAATGACCGAGCTTTCTCAGCGAGGTGGAAAACCTGAAGAGCGGGACAGCCTGCCCCGAGTGAAAGATTGGTCCTAGACGGCCAATGAAGCTCCCAAGACGGCCCAATGAGGGCCCCGAGAGGATCCGCAAAAGGACCTTCCGAGACAAAAGCATGATCCTTGCGGTGCTTGATAAGTGTTCGCCGAGTCGCCTTTTCAGGTATCTGACCCAAGACGGCCCAAGAGGTACCCCAGACCAGCCGAAAATGACCCAATAGAGCCCCGAGAGGGCCCATCGACGGTCAAAGTCCACGACCCTGGCACGGTGACACGATCGGCCGAAGGCCACTAGACCCGCCGCCCCCTTGCGGTCCTGCCACACGGGTGCACAGCGGCTTTGTCGCGTAAGACGGCTCCTGATGGCCTGCAAGATGGCACGATGACCTCCCAGATGGCCAAGATGGCTCCAACAGAGCCCAAGATGGCGCCAAGAGGGCCTCCAAGACGGTCCCAAGATGCCTCCAAGACCACCAAGATGGTCCAAGAGAGCCCAAGACGGCCCACGAAGCACCCAAGAGGCCCCTAAAACGCCCCAAAAGGCCCCCAAGAGGTCCTCCAGGAAAGCCGGCAGAGGCCAAAATCATTGATTATTCGTTGGTTGTTGTAGGACGACGGTCCAAGAGGCCCCAAAGATTGCCCCAAGATCGCCCAGGAGGCCTCCAAGATGGCCCCATCACGACCCAAGAGGCTCCCAAGATGGCCCCTACAGGGCCCCAAGACTGTCCAAGAAGCTTCCAAGACGCCCAAGATAGTATTCACGAACCCCGAAGCGCCCCAAGAAGGCCCCAAGATGGCCCAGAGAGGCTCCCAAGACGACTTCCGACAGCGTCATACGGGCCAGGAACGCCGCAAGACGTCCAAAGAGGCTCTCAAGAAGCCCTCATAGGCCCCCAAGAGGCCCAAGGAGGCCTCCAAGAGGCCTCCAAGAGGCACCCACGAAGCTCCCACGAAGCTCCCAGGAGGCCCCAAGAATGACCCAAGAAGCTCCCAAGATGTCTCCTCATCATTCTCCTCATCCCCATCATCATCCTCCTCCTCCTCCTCCTGCTCAGCCTCCTCCGCTTCCTCCTCCTCCTCTTTCTCCTCTTCCTCCTCCTCCTCCTCCTCCTCCTCCTCCTCCTCGTGCTCCTCCTCCTCCTCTCTATTGTTCCTCCCTCTCCTCCTCCTCTTCCTCCCCCACGTGTTCCCCGAAGGGGTTCCGCAACGGCTGGGGGAACGCAGGGCCCAGTAGAGTAGCCAAACTTTGCCCAAACGTTTGGCCACACAGGCGTTCGCCAGAGGGCAGAGGGCGGCGGTGATTCGCAGTAGGCGTCTTCGACTCACCGTCCCCTGCTGCTTGCAAGAAGAAGGTTGTTTGACATTACGAGGCTTAATCTTCTGAGCCCTTCCAAAAAGATCCTTAGTGGGTCTCGGCTCAAGGTACCGGCCGCCGGGAAGAATTGCAAAGCACCTTCCTCCGCCTTCAAAGCCCCCAAAATGGTCCCGAATAAGGCCTCCCAGATGGCCAAATTGGCCAAGGTGGCCTCCGAGACGGTCCCAATACGGACAGGGTGGCCCCACCCCAAAATGACCCAAGATGCCACCAAGACAGCCAAAATGACTCCAAGACGGCTCAAGATGAGCGCCAGAAGGCCCCAGAGGCTCCCGAGACACCCCATGAGGGCTTCAAGAGGACCTCCAGAGGAGGCCAACGTGTGCTGCGCGGGGGCGCACACGAACAGCTCTTTCACGAGCTCGCTATCTGGTGCCAGTCGTCTCTGCCTTCCTTCTGCCGTGGGCGAGCGGAACGCGCGCCAGTATTCCAACCAACCTGGCCTGCTTCTGCGGCCGTGCCTCTGCGAATCGGTGCAGATGGCCCTGGACGCCGCCGACGCTGCGTTCGGACCCGAGGCGAGCCACGTCTGAGGCTGCCGATGAGAAGGGTGCCGTCGGCGAAGATCTTGGGCCGTCTTGGAGTCAGAAGACGTTCCTCCGAATGACAGGGGCATACGTTCTGCACGTTGCGGCGCCTATTCGTTTGGAGGGTCGTATTCATCTCCTCCGGCGGCACTGTCCTGGGAAGCCCCTAGTTCCGACCGCGCGCGCTAACCACTTGCGCAACGTCGAACGTGTGCGTGCGGGCCTCCATCCTAAGTCCAGGGGACCCCGTCTCGGGTCCCTCTCCCTTTCCTCTCCCTTTCCTCCTCCTCCTGCTTTCCTCCTTTCCTCCTCCTCCTCCTCCTCCTCCTCCTCCTCCTTATCATCATCATCATCATCATCATCATCATCATCATCATCATCATCATCATCATCATCATCATCAGCAGCAGCAGCAGCAGCAGCATCATCGTCAAAATCATCCTCATCATCAACATCGTCAGCATCGTCATCAGCATCATCATCATCAGCATCATCGTTATCGACCTCGTCATCGTCACCGTCATCGTCACCGTCATCATCATCAACATCATCATCATCATCATCATCATCAGCATCATCATCATTGTCACCATCATCAGCATCATCATCGTCAAAATCATCCTCATCATCAACATCGTCAGCATCGTCATCGTCATCATCATCATCATCATCATCATCAGCATCATCATCACCATCATCAGCACCATCATCATCACCGTCCTCATCCTCATCGTCATCGTCATCATCATCATCCTCAGCATCATCAGCAGCATCATAATCATCATCACCACCACCATCATCATCATCAGCAGCATCAGCATCATCATCATCATCATCATCAGAATCATCATCAGCATCATCATCATCATCATCATCATCATCAGCATCATCATCATCATCTCTAGTGCCGTACGTCAATGTGTGTGTCTCTCTCTCTCTCTCTTTCTCCCGCAAGTGCTCCCCCTGTGGGGTTCCAGAACGTCTGGGGAATCACCCAGTCTAATAGTTTTGGCAAGTTTTGGTCCAACGTTTGGCCACATAGGCATTTCCAGAAAGGCAGGTGACGGCGGTGGTTCGCCGTAGGCAACTTCCATATCATTGCAACCCTCTCTCTATATGTTCGTGTCCATCGTACTCGTACTCGCACACGTTAGAGCAATCGTGCTCACACTCGCACTCTTAATGTTAAGCTGAGCTGGTCACGCGGCGGCTGGCAGAACACCTACTCTTGTTCTTACCTGTACTCACTGTGTCTGACTCTTCATGATTCTCGAGCGATTCCCTTCAGAAGATGACGCACGTGACGAAAGAGACAGAGAGAGAGAGAGAGAAACAAAAAAAAGGAAAATACAAAAAAATGACAGACAAACTGACCGACAGACAGACAGACCTACCCACGGACGGACGGACGGACACACAGACAGACAGACGGACAGACAGAAAGACACAGAGCGCCGCAGAGGAGAGGGAAGGTGGCGCGCCGCGCAGTCTTCCGCGATCAGCTTGATGCAGTAGCTGCCTGGCTGCCGCTTGCGGCTGAGAGCGGAATGGGGGAGAGGAGAAAGGGGGGAGGAGAAGGGGGGAGGAGGGAAAGGGAAAGGGGGAGGGGAGGCGGGAAGGGGGAAAAGTAGGACAAGAGGCACCGATATATAGAGGCGGGAGGGGCACCATGCGGGGGAGAGGGATGGGGAGGGGAGGCGAGGGGGAGGCGAAGGGGGAAGATCGAGAGGGGAGGCGGAGGGGGGGGAAAGGGGGAAGGGGAGGGGCAAGCAAGGTGCGCGCGCGTCAATCGAACGTCCTACCCGCCCCTCCCATCCCTTACCATGGCGCAGATATCCCCCCTATTCGCACAATCGGATGTCGTAGCATGACATAGCATGACATGGCATAGCATGGTGTTGAATACTAGCGCGTAGCATGACAGCGCATGGCGTGGCGACGCCCCGAAATAATGGGGGTGGTCTCTGCGGCCCAACAAATCAAATAACCGGCACCGAATGTGTAATCACGTCAAACGGTTTCCTCGAGGCCATATTCAAAATTTCGAAGCCTATTGGAAGGATGGAAAACCCTGCCGTGGCATGGCTTTGGAAATAATGACGCCAGCGCTGCAGCGGGAGCACGAGTCGGAACGAGCAAACAAAAAAAACGAAGCGGGGAAATGAGGACGCGTATCCTGACATAGCATGGCGTGGCGACGCCCAAAAGGGTGGCTTCTGCGGCCCAGAACAGCAACGAATCGACACCGAATGTGTAATCACGTCCAATGGTTTTTACCTAACAGCGAAGACTGATAGGTTTCTAATGGGGTCAAAAGAGAGCATCTGATGACTCCCCAGGGGGGTCTGGGCGGGAGCCGGACAGGCGAGGGCCGGGCTCGTTTTAAGCAAACAGTCACACACTTCGTGCTCTTCGACCTCCCAGAACTCCATTCCCGGGCCACATTTTGAATGCCCGGAGCCAACTGTAGGCCACTTCGTGCTCTTCGACTTCCCAGAACTCCATTCCCGGGCCACATTTTGGATGCCCGGAGCCAACTGTAGGCCACTTCGTGCTCTTCGAGTTCCCAGAACTCCATTCCCGGGCCACATTTTGGATGCCCGGAGCCAACTGTAGGCCACTTCGTGCTCTTCGAGTTCCCAGAACTCCATTCCCGGGCCACATTTTGAATGCCCGGAGCCCATTGTTCCCAGAATGGGCCCGGAGCCAACTGTAGGCCACTTCGTGTTCTTCGAGTTCCCAGAATTCCATTTTTGAATGCTGAGGCAGGCTGAGGCAGGCAGGCAGGCTCCTGAGGCTGGCTGAGGCTGAGGCTGAGGCTGAGGCAGGCTGATGCTGAGGCTGAGGCTGCAGGCTGAGGCTGAGGGCTGAGGCTGAGGCTGAGGCCCGAGGCTGAAGCTGAGGCTGAGGCTGAGGCTGAGGCAGGCTGAGGCTGAGGCTGAGGCAGGCTGCAGGCTGAGGCTGAGGCAGGCTGAGGCTGAGGCTGAGGCTGATGCAGGCTGAGGCTGAGGCAGGCTGAGGCTGAGGCCGAGGCTGAAGGCAGGCTGAGGCTGAGGCTGAAGCAGGCTGAGGCTGAGGCTGAGGCAGGCTGAGGCTGAGGCTGAGGCAGGCTGAGGCTGAGGCTGAGGCTGAGGCTGATGCAGGCTGAGGCTGAGGCAGGCTGAGGCTGAGGCCGAGGCTGAAGGCAGACTGAGGCTGAGGCTGAAGCAGGCTGAGGCTGAGGCTGAGGCAGGCTGAGGCTGAGGCTGAGGCAGGCTGATGCTGAGGCAGGCTGAGGCTGAGGCTGAGGCTGATGCAGGCTGAGGCTGAGGCAGGCTGAGGCTGAGGCCGAGGCTGAAGGCAGACTGAGGCTGAGGCTGAAGCAGGCTGAGGCTGAGGCTGAGGCAGGCTGAGGCTGAGGCTGAGGCAGGCTGATGCTGAGGCAGGCTGAGGCTGAGGCTGAGGCTGATGCAGGCTGAGGCTGAGGCAGGCTGAGGCTGAGGCCGAGGCTGAAGGCAGACTGAGGCTGAGGCTGCTGAGGCTGAGGCTGAGGCAGGCTGAGGCTGAGGCAGGCTGAGGCTGAGGCTGAGGCTGAGGCTGAGGCTGAGGCAGGCTGAGGCTGAGGCCGAGGCTGAGGCAGACTGAGGCTGAGGCTGAAGCAGGCTGAGGCTGAGGCTGAGGCAGGCTGAGGCTGAGGCTGAGGCTGAGAGGCTGAGGCTGAGGCTGAGGCTGAGGCTGATGCAGGCTGAGGCTGAGGCAGGCTGAGGCTGAGGCCGAGGCGAGGCAGCTGAGGCTGAGGCTGAAGCAGGCTGAGGCTGAGGCAGAGGCAGGCTGAGGCTGAGGCTGAGGCAGGCTGCTGAGGCAGGCTGAGGCTGAGGCTGAGGCTGAGGCTGATGCAGGCTGAGGCTGAGGCAGGCTGAGGCTGAGGCCGAGGCTGAAGGCAGACTGAGGCTGAGGCTGAAGCAGGCTGAGGCTGAGGCTGAGGCAGGCTGAGGCTGAGGCAGGCTGAGGCTGAGGCTGAGGCAGGCTGAGGCTGAGGCTGTGACTGCGACTGCCGTTGCCACTGCGACTGTCATCGCGAATGCGACTACGACTGCGAGAACAGCAGAATTCTACAACTGGATTATCATCCGAATCTTAAGGGGAATGCTTCCAGATATGCTCCTACACATCGCTGTTAGGTTGCTTTGCCGGGATAATTTCGGGGGGGGGCATGTTCTAGATTTGTTGGGGCATATCTGGAAAGATGAAAAACAATGCCGTGGCATGGCACTGGAAATAATGACGCCAGCGCTGCAGCGGGAGGACGAGTCGGAACTTGCGGAAGCGCGGAAATGAGGCCAGCGCTGCAGCGGGAGCACGATTCGGAACGAGCGGTAGCCCGAAAATGAGGCCAGCGCTTCAGCGAGAGCAGCTACTGCCCCCCCCCCCCAAAAAAAAATGCCCCGGGAATCCTGCGTGTGTGAACATGATCGACCCACGAACCCAGAAAGGAATATAGAAATGTAACGCATGGCAACGTTTTCAAAGACACCTGATTGGGTGACGGGCAAGTGCAATGCTGATTGTATCGATCTTGATGTACCGTGCCGAGGGCTGTGCTGTGCTGCACCGTGCTGAATTGCGATGTGCCATGCCGCGGTTGTGCTCTATAGCGTCGTGGATCGAGTCCTCCTTTGCATCCGAGTCCTGACCGAACTGATCTGGATCTGAAGCTCGAGCTGCCTGAACACATAGTAGCTGCCCCAGAGCTAATTGACAGGGGGACATGCCAGGAGGACGCGCCGCGAAACGTCCCAAGGGACGCGCCAGGCGACGTGCCAAGGGACGTGCCATGGGGTCGCACCGTAGGACGTGCCAAGGGGACGCGCTACGGGACATCCTCAAAATTCCTGCGCGCGGGACGTGGCACGCGCGAGACATCCCCGGAATTCCTGCGAGCGGGACGTGAAAACAAACATTTCGCCTGAGACATCCTCTGAATTCTGGCCCCCCACGAGGCCCCCGCTCGAGACATCCCCCAAGTTTGCAAAACCAGCGTTTCGCTCGAGACATCCTCAACAAATGCGCGCGGGACGCGGCACGCGCGAGACATGCTTGGAATTCCTGCGAGCGGGACACGAAAACAAGCATTTCGCCTGAGACATCCTCTGAATTCTGGCCCCCCACGAAGCCCCCGCTCGAGACTCCCCACATTTTGCAAAACCAGCGTTTCCCTCGAGACATCCTCAACAAACTATGTAAAAAAAGCGTTTCGCTCGAGACATGCTCCCAAAATTCTAAGAAATCCTGACAAAACAAGCGAATTAGTCGAGACATCCTCGAAATTCCTGCGCGCGGGACGCGGCACGCGCGAGACATCCTCGAAATTCCTGCGCGCGGTGCGTTTTTCCGCGTCGCGGTCGGGGCTCCAGACCCCGTTATTTGTCGAGGATTCTGCGAAAAACGCTCCGCACCTTTTTTTTTTACAAGGGAAAACGGGGGTCTGCGGACCCCGTTTTTTATCGAGGATCCGATATGGGGGGCACACTTTCCTCGAGCGGGCACGCACGAAACGCAATATTTCGACTGAAAATCAGCACTTTACCTCGTCATGTACGCAAAATACTTTCGCCGGCCCTCTTCAAGTCAAAACCGGGGGTAAACCCAGTAAAAGAGAACCCTGGGCCTATGCCCTTTCCGGGAAAAACTAATACGCGGAGGGCGGCCGGCCACCTCCCAGACGCCACCAGGAGAGAAGAGGAGAGTAAATCTCAGATTGCTAAAGTGCGGAAGGCAGGGAAGAAACACACGGAGAGCCCTGGACCCAGCAGAGGCCACGCGCGCGGAGCCCGGCAGGGCGCCCACCACGCCACGGCAAGCCCGGAGCCCCGGCCGACCCTGCGCGGTTCTGGGGGCGGCCGCGCGCTCCCGCCCGCAGGGGGGCCCCGCGGTCCGCGGCGCGCGGCCTCGGCGCGGGAGGGGGGCCAAAACGAAGGGGTCCTGGGACACACAAACAAATACACACAAATAAAAGGATTCCCCATATTTTCCCCTATGTTCTGGGTTTCTGTTTTCCCCCCCACTTCCCATATTTTCCCATATTTTCTGGGGGATCGACGATTACTTGTGTCTGTGTGTGTTTTTTCCTCCTGACAAAACGAAGGCAGGGCCGCGAGCGAGGTCGGCCCCGCTGCGCGACGCAGCGCTGGAAGGGGCCCCGAAAGGCAGGGCAAGCCCTGCGCAGCCTCCGCCCGGAAGCCAGGAGCAGCCCGAGGGGGCGCTCGAGAGGGCGGAGGCCGCTCCCGCCGGGAGGTCTCGACGGGGCGGGCGCTGGCCACGCAACGTCCAACGGGAGAGAGCGATGGGGAGAGCGGGGACGAGGCAGAATGCGGGAAGAGGAGGGCGCGGGAACAGGGGGGAGGAATCGAGAAAAGAAGAGAAAGGAAGGAAGGAAGGAAGGAAGGAAGGAAGGAAGGAAGGAGGGAGGGAAGGAAGTGCCGCCTAAGGCCCGCGGGGGGGGTGGCACCGATGAGGTGCTCAGTAGAGCCTCGTGGTCCAGTTCACGAAGTCGTCGTTGTATGTGTGCCAAAGGTGCCGGTCCTGCGCCACAGCCTGCCACTCGCCCATAGCATGTTCGATACAAGATCTCTTCAAAGACCCCTAGAATTTCATCCATGGCCGGCTAAATGGCCTCAGTGGCCTTTGAGAATCGTTTGCAGAAGACGCCTGCCACGATGAATCCCGCCACCGTGTCACTTTTCCTGCCCATTCCCAGCAAGGCATTCGGACGACGTGGCCTGCCCACCGCCACTTGCGCTGAAGGTGTACTCGCGGCCACTCTTGCACGCCAGACTGCTTCGCTGACGCCAGGGCCTTGCTGGTCGTTCTCTGTAGCCTCTCGACCCATTGCTCCTCCGGCCTGCGGCTGCAGCCCACTATCCGCCGCAGCATTGCCCTCTGTGTGGATTGAAGCCGTTTGAGTTCTTCCAAGCGGGGAGACCATGACTCTGAGGCCCAGAGAACAGTCCAAGACACAGCGTTTTCAGAGAGGCGCAGTCTCTTCTTCACGGAATACAAATTGTTTAATAGCAAATGCTTCAATGCCCAAAATTTCTTCCGACCTGCAGTGATCCTGTTCTTTATTTCCGCACCTGTCACGTCTTCCAGTTACAAATAGGCCCCGAGTAATTCTAAGCATTGGCCTTGTTCCAGAACGTCCACCGACAAATCCGCATCCAACGTGACATGTCCCCGATGCACGCGGGTCTGCAGCGTCGTCCGCACCTTGCATATCGTCGGGTGCAGCGACAGCCCCCTCTTCGAGAGCGACTCCCTCAGAGACACAACCATCCTCTTGAGCGACAGCCAGCTCCTGGCGAAGAGCGTCTGGTCGCCTGCAAAAGCAATGTGTGTCAGACGGGGGCTCCGTAGAGTGTGGCCCACTGTGGCGCCAGACCCACGTTCCTGCCAGAATTCGTTGGCCTCTTTCAGGGCCCCGTCTAAAACCAGATTGAAAAAGATTGGCGGCAAAGGGTCACCTTGTCGAACGCCCCGGCTGACCGCAAGAAAAGAAGACAAAGGGAGGAAAGAGGAAACGGGGAAACCAGGGAGACAGGGGAAAAGGGGAGTAGTATGAGTGGCTAGTTATGGTGATGGGGGCGATTCATCGGATGAGCATGGAGCGGGCCAGATCCTCCTCCTATTGCACATCCTCCTCCTCCCCCTTCATCCTCCTCATCATCCTCTTCCTCCTCCTCTTCTTCATCCGACCCTCTATTTATACCCCTTCTCTTACTGTCATCCTCTTTGTGTACCCTCGCCACCTTCACCGCCTCACCCACCCATCCACCCACCCACACACACACACAATCACACACACACACTTGTTTAACTTCCCGGCCGGCTGATTCACCGCAATGAAGTGTGGGGCGGGACACGCCTAGATCCTGGTGCAATTGCCACCGAACGGCTGCGACGTGGCTGACGCGTGCAGGAAGAAGGGCTGGAGCCAAGAAACAAGGATACCGGCGACATGCAGGCGCAGGAGCGGCCTGGCGACGCCGCCACCCGCGATTCGCTCAAGAGAGCGACGCGAGCGGCACGAGGGCAGGGGCCGAATGCTGCAAGAAGCACGCCCGACTGCGGGGGCAGAAAACCGAAGCGCGGTCAGGCAGGCGACGAGGCGGACGACCCGGAAGAACGGCAACAGCTTACCAGCCTCGAACGTATCCCTGTCCCTAAGATTGACACGACAAAAGGCGATGACAATCTTAGGGATTCGCCCTCAAAAAACATGATGGACCCACGAACCCGGAAAGGGATATAGACATGTGGAGCATGGACACGTTTTCATGATACCCAACTGGGCAACACCTCACGAAACATCCCACGAGACACCTCACGAAACAGCCCACGAGACACCTCACGAAACATTCCACGAGACACCTCACGAAACATTTCACGAGACACCCCGCGAAACATTCCACGAGACACCCCACGAAACATTCCACGACGACAGGCAACCACTCAACCAAGGCGGTGTGGTCGTGCTGGGGAGTGGTCGTGCTGGGGTGTGGTCGTGCTGGGGGGTGGTCGTGCTGGGGGGTGGTCGTGCTGGGGGGGTGGTCGTGCTGGGGGGTGGTCGTGCTGGGGCGTGGTCGTGCTGGGGCGTGGTCGTGCTGGGGCGTGGTCGTGCTGGGGCGTGGTCGTGCTGGGGCGTGGTCGTGCTGGGGTGTGGTCGTGCTGTGGTAAGGTCGTGCTGGGGTGCGGTCGTGCTGGGGTGTGGTCTTGCTGGGGTGGGGTCGTGCTGGGGTGTGATCGTGCTGGGGTGGGGTCGTGCTGGGGTGTGGTCGTGCTGGGGTGTGGTCGTGCTAGGGTGGGGTCGTGCTGGGGTGGGGTCGTGCTGGGGAGTGGTCGTGCTGGGGTGTGGTCGTGCTGGGGTGTGGTCATGCTGGGGCGTGGTCGTGCTGGGGTGGGGTCGTGCTGGGGTGGGGTCGTGCTGGGGTGGGTTCGTGCTGGGGTGCTCCGCACCCTGTGATTTATCGATCGGGTCGTGCTGGGGTGTGGTCGTGCTGGGGTGTGGTCGTGCTGGGGTGTGGTCGTGCTGGGGTGTGGTCGTGCTGGGGTGTGGTCGTGCTGGGGGTGGTCGTGGGGGTGGTCGTGCGTGCTGGGGGGGTCGTGCTGGTCGTGCTGGGGGTGGTCGTGCTGGGGCGTGGTCGTGCTGGGGCGTGGTCGTGCTGGGGCGTGGTCGTGCTGTGGTGAGGTCGTGCTGGGGTGTGGTCGTGCTGGGGTGTGGTCTTGCTGGGGTAGGGTCGTGCTGGGGTCGGGTCGTGCTGGGGTGTGGTCGTGCTGGGGTATGGTCGTGCTGGGGTGGGGTCGTGCTGGGGTGGGGTCGTGCTGGGGTCTGGTCGTGCTGGGGTGTGGTCGTGCTGGGGTATGGTCGTGCTAGGGTGGGGTCGTGCATTTCGCTCGAGACATCCTGCCAAAATTCCAGGAAATCGTACAAAAACAAACAAATTAGTCGAAACATCATCGAAATTCCTTCGCGCGGGGCGCTTTTCCGCGTCGCGGTCGGCTCTGCAAAACAAGCGTTTCGCTCGAGACATCCTCGGCAAACTCTGCGGAGCAAGCGTTTCGCTCGAGACATCCTCAACACACGAAAAAGTGGCCCGCACCCTGTGATTTATCGATCGGGATTTCAAAAACAAGCGTTTCGCTCGAGACATCCTCAAATTTTAATTCGCCGGCCTCCTTCGACCTCGTTATTTATCAGGGAAAAAATTCGCCGGCCTCCTTCAAGTTGGCACCGGGGGACAGGTTTACCCACTAAAAGAGAACCCTGGGCCCAGGCCCTTTCCGGGAATAAGGGAATCCCTAAGATTGGCATCGTGATGAGGAGGTGCCCAGCATAGGGATAGGGATATGTTCCAGGCTGGTACACAGCAGCAGGAGGCAAAGAGAGGGAGCGACACCCGGGAACCAGGGCAGGAGCTGAGGGGACGGCAAGCGACGGGGGGACGATCAACGACCGAAGAAGCCCACATAGACACACACACACACACACACACACACACACGCACACACACTTCTGCGTCGGCGGTTGGGCAGAGTGACTGCGCTGGCGGATGGAGCAAATGCACGGCATACACGTGCTGAATAAGCCGCGATGCACGTGAAGAAGAATGGGAACGCCCGGCGAGGGCAAGGGGGAGACAGAGGCCAGGCCCGCTCAGAGCGGGGCCAGGCGGCGGCGGGGCGGCGGCCGCGGGGCAGCCGGGGAGGGCGGCAGCCAGAGGTAGCAGCGCGAGGCCAGGACAGTGCTGGGAATGGGCAGCACAATGAGGCGGCTGAGCGCCGAAATCGAGCCGACCTTCCAAGCGACAGATCAACCAGAGAAGACCACCTCAGGAGAGGGGCTGGGGGGTAGCTGGGAAGGGCCCAGCAGGCGGAGCAATACGAAGCGCCGAGATCAAAGGACGTGCGAGGCGCCGGAGGATGGGCGGCCCGGGTACCTGAGTTCGGGACCGCCGAGGGCGCAGCAGCGAGCAAGCAGGCCAACCGGCACGAGGACTGCGGGCTGGCCTGAAAACCAAGCAAAGAGGGGAGGGCTGGCCAGGGGAGCGGCCGAGGCCAGCCGGCCCCGAAGAAGGGGCCGTGGGCAAGGTCTGCCCAAGAACCTGCAAACAGCCGGCGATCCGACCTGCCGAAGCAGGGCATGCAGCGGCGGGGCAGGGGCCTCCACCCAGGCGAGCTGGGCGGCAGCACCGGGGGCGACTCAACGGCTAGCGGCAGGACCAGCCCGCCAAAGGACAAACGCAGCGGCCGCCGCCGGAAGGGCAGGGCGCGAGCAAAGCTGCGCGCCGCGGCCGAAGGACGCCGGTAGACCAGAGGCCCCACGGCAGGGGGCAGGGCAAGTGAGCAGAAAAGCGAGCACAGCACCGTGGGGGGCCGAGTGCGCGCGGGGGGTGGCACCGCGGGTGCACGGGGGGGCGGAGGAGGCACCGAACGGGTGCAAAAGCGCGGCGGGGAACTGGCGGCCCCGCAGGGAGGGGCCGCCAGGCGGGGCGGAGGGGCGGAGAGAGGCGGGCAAGCGCGGGCGGCGGCCAGTGGTGACCGCGACCAAGCGCGCAAAAGGCTGGCAGTACAGAAGGCCGGTGAGCCAGTCGGCCCAGCCGGACGGGGGGTAGCACCGTGCAGGAGCACGGGCGCAAATTAACAGTCGTACCCTAGGCGGGGCACGCAGTGCCCAGGTGGGAGGCGGCGACGGGCGCGGGCAAGGCTGCTCAGAACTGGACCACGGAGGGGACGGCAGGTGCCCGTCGGGCCCCGGGCAGGCCGTTACCAGTGACGACCGTGAGCCCCAGACCACCGCTGGCGCGAGGGGTCGCTGCTGGGCCAGGAAGAATCAGCTGGTCGCTTGCTTTTCCCCTGAATGGGAGGGCCCTTCCCCTTGCCTTGGGAGCCCTGCGCACTGAGCCTCTTCTTCTCCATCTCCAGCTCCCATGAGGCGTCCCAGTCGACGTAGATGCGCCTGCTGCGGCAGAGGGTGTGAACGTCGAAGTTGACTTGGATGAGCTCTGCCACGAATTCTTGACAAAAGTCAGGAGGGGCGGCTGGGGTCCTTGGAAGACCCGTGCCCCAATTTGTGGTCACATATGGCGTCCCAGACAATGGTCAGCATGGAGCCACACTTTTCTTGAGGCGGTTTACCACCTGCTGCCAGGTCTCCTCCCAATTAGCAGGGTAGTTCCAGCAGGGGTGCCAGGGAATGTCCTGGCGCGGCTTGAAGTACAACCTGTCTTCGGGGTCCTGATAGGGGGGCATAGTTGCGCGGGAGAATCGGCGTGCGACGGGGGGGGTCAGCTTGGCGCCAGGGCGGGACACGCTCCGCCGCGTTGCTCCCGCGATCCCTCCTGGAATCCCCAGGACTACGCTGTTCAGCGGCACGGGGGGTCTTACGCACAGGTTCGTCTTCGTCGCCCCCGGACGCGCCACACACACACACACACACACACACACACACACACACACACACACACACACACACGCACACACACACACGCACACACGCACGCACGCACGCACGCACGCACGCACGCACGCACGCATGCACGCATGCACGCACACACACACACACACACACACACACACACACACACACACACGCACGCACGCACGCACGCACGCACGCACGCACGCACGCATGCACGCACACACACACACACACACACACACACAGACACACACACACACACACACACACACAACTGCGAACACGCTCTCTCTCTCTCTCTCTCTCTCTCACACACGCACATACACTTTTTGCGTCGGCGGTTAGAAGGAGTGACTGCGCTGGCGGATAGAACATGATCGACCCACGAACCCGGAAAGGAATGTAGAACTGTAACACATGGCAGCGTTTTCAAAGACACCTGATTGGGTGACGGGCAAATTCAATACTGAAGGTATCGATCTTGATGTACCCTGCCGAGGGCTGTGCTGTGCTGCGCCGTGCTGAATTGCGATGTGCCATGGCGCGACTGTGCTCTATAGCCTCGTGGATCGAGTCCTCCTTTGCATCCGAGTCCTGACCGAACTGATCTGGATCTTAAGCTCGAGCTGCCTGAACACATAGTAGCTGCCCCAGAGCTAATGGACAGGGGAACATGCCAGGAGGACGCGACGCAGAACGTCTCAAGGGACGCGCCAAGCGACGTGCCAAGGGACGTGCCATGGGGACGCATCGCGGGACCTGCCAAGGGGACGCGCTACGGAACGTGCTGGGGACAAGCGTTTCGCTCGAGACATCCTGTCAAAATCATCTGAATTCCTACGCGCGGGACGCTGCACGCGCGAGACATCCTCGGAATTCCTGCGAGCGGGACGTGAAAACAAGCATTTCGCCTGAGACATCCTGTGAATGCTGGCCCCCCACGAGGCCACCGCTCGAGACATCCTCCAATTTTGCAAAACCAGCGTTTCGCTCGAGACATCCTCAACAAAGTATGAAAATAACAAGCGTTTCGCTCGAGACATCCTGTCAAAACCCCAAGAAATCCAAATGCCCGCGCGAGGGACGCGGCACGCGCGAGACATCCTTGGAATTCATGCGCGAGTGGCGCTTTTCCGTGTCGCGGTCGGCTCTGCAAAACCAGCGTGTCGCTCGAGACATCCTCAACAAATTCTGAAACCAAGCGTTTCGCTCGAGACATCCCCAACTCTGCAAAACCAGCATCTCGCTCGAGACATCCTCAACAAATTCTGAAAAGCAAGCGTTTCGCTCGAGACATCCTCAAAAATTACACTACACCCGCGCTCCCAGGGCCACGATCCCTCGTAAATTACGCTACGTCAGCGCTCCCAGGGCCACGATCCCTTGTAAGGGCTCCTGGGCCCTCCTGGGTCTTCCTTCCACCTCTTGAGCCCTCTTGAGCCCTCCTGGGCTCTCCTGGAGCCCTTACAAGCTTCTCCTGGGCCCTCCTTGGGCCCCCTGGTGCCTCTTGGAGCCTCCTGGGTCCTCCTGGGCCCTCCTGGGCTCTCCTAGGCCCTCCCGGGCTCTCCTGGGCTCTCCTGGAGCCTCCTGGGCCCTCCTGGGCGAAGTCAAGGTCCGATGCCACCCCTCACGCAGATCCGCGGGGTCAGGGTCCAAAAACACACGGGATTTGCCACATTTCTGAAATTCGGTGCCACCCCTCACGCAGATCCGCGGGGTCACGGTCCAAAAACACAAGGGATTTGCTACATTTTTGAAATTCGGTGCCACCCCTCACGCAGATCCGCGGGGTCAGGGTCCAAAAACACACGGGATTTGCCACAGTTCTCAAATTCGGTGCCACCCCTCACGCAGATCCGCGGGGTCAGGGTCCAAAAACACACGGGATTTGCCACATTTCTGAAATTCGGTGCCACCCCTCACGCAGATCCGCTGGGTCAGGGTCCAAAAACACACGGGATTAGCCACATTTCTGAAATTCGGTGGCACCCCTCGCGCGGATCCGCGGGGTCAGAGTCCAAAAACACAGGGGATTTGCTACATTTCTGAAATTCGGTGCCACCCCTCACGCAGATCCGCGGGGTCAGGGTCCAAAAACACAAAGGATTTCTTTTATTTCCGAACTTATGCAACTTCAAGAATCCAAAACTCCGTTCCCAGCGCCGTTCCGGAGGCCGCGGTACCTCGTTATTTCTCGAGCGAACGCGTTTACCTTGTTTTTTATCGTTTAAAGTCGATGTCGGAAAAAAGCGGACTTCACCTGTGAAATATCGAGGTTTCCTTAAAGGCAGTAAAATTCCAAGAGCACGATCTGCGTGAGGGGTGGCGAAAAATGGCCTTCGTCCTCACAATTTTAATTCGCCGGCCCCCTTCGACCTCGTAATTTATCGCACAAGAAATTCGCCGGCCCCCTTCAAGTAAAAACCGAGGGGTAAACCTACTAAAAGAGAACCCTGGGCCCAGGCCCTTTCCGGGAAAAACACGCCCCTCACAAACACACACACACACAAACACAAACACACACACACACACACACCACCATCACACACACACACACACACACACACACGAACACGCTCTCACAAACACACACGCACACACACACACACACACACACTCCCCGACACTTTCCTCCGACGCGCCAATGAGTCCCAACCAGTGGGTGCATGATGGGGGGGTTAGCTACGGCGCAGCAGTCCTGAAACCTTCCGAACATGATGGACCCACGAACCCGGAAAGGGATATAGACATGTGGAGCATGGACACGTTTTCACGATACCCAACTGGGCAACACCTCACGAAACATCCCACGAGACACTTCACGAAACATCCCACGAGACACCTCACGAAACATTCCACGAGACACCTCACGAAACATTCCACGAGACACCCCGCGAAACATTCCACGAGACACCCCACGAAACATTCCACGACGACAGGCAACCACTCAACCAAGGCGGTGTGGTCGTGCTGGGGAGTGGTCGTGCTGGGGTGTGGTCGTGCTGGGGGGTGGTCGTGCTGGGGGGTGGTCGTGCTGGGGGGGTGGTCGTGCTGGGGGGTGGTCGTGCTGGGGCGTGGTCGTGCTGGGGCGTGGTCGTGCTGGGGCGTGGTCGTGCTGGGGTGTGGTCGTGCTGTGGTGAGGTCGTGCTGGGGTGTGGTCGTGCTGGGGTGTGGTCTTGCTGGGGTGGGGTCGTGCTGGGGTGGGGTCCTGCTGGGGTGTGGTCGTGCTGGGGTGTGGTCGTGCTGGGGTGGGGTCGTGCTTGGGTGGGGTCGTGCTGGGGTGTGGTCGTTCTGGGGTGTGGTCGTGCTGGGGTGTGGTCGTGCTAGGGTGGGGTCGTGCTGGGGTGGGGTCGTGCTGGGGTGTGGTCGTGCTGGGGTGTGGTCGTGCTGGGGTGTGGTCGTGCTGGGGCGTGGTCGTGCTGGGGTGGGGTCGTGCTGGGGTGGGGTCGTGCTGGGGTGTGGTCGTGCTGGGGTGGTCCGCACCCTGTGATTTATCGATCGGGTCGTGCTGGGGTGTGGTCGTGCTGGTGCTGGGGTGTGGTCGTGCTGGGGTGTGGTCGTGCTGGGGTGTGGTCGTGCTGGGGTGTGGTCGTGCTGGGGTGTGGTCGTGCTGGGGCGTGGTCGTGCTGGGCGTGGTCGTGCTGGGGTGTGGTCATGCTGGGGGTGTGGTCGTGCTGAGGTGTCCCGCACCCTGTGATTTATCGATCGGGATTTCAAAAACAAGCGTTTCGCCTGAGACATCCTCAAATTTTAATCCGCCGGCCTCCTTCGACCTCGATATTTATCAGGGAAAGAATCCGCCGGCCTCCTTCAAGTTGGGCACCGGGGACATGTTTACATAGAAAAAGAAAACCCTGGGCCGCAACGGGGCAGAAGTGCCAGGCGGCGCAGGAGCTGGCAGGCGCAGGCGAAGGCGGAACGCCAACAGCCGGCACGACCGGGGGGAGCGGGGGGCCACCGCTGAGCGGCGCTGGGTGGTCGATCGGCCGTGGCGGAAATTAGGCGCGTATGCAGGCAGCGCCACTGGCAGGCAAAGCCAAGTAGGGGCGGCAGAGGAAGCAAAAGTGCAGGCGAAAGATGGCGGGAAAGGCAGAGCTGTTTGGGTAGGCCCGCGACACCAGCCGCGGACAACCCTGGACCTGTAGAGCAGCACTGGCAAGCCACCAAGTGAAAGTCGGGCGCGACACCAGAAACTGGCTGGAGAGGCGCACCAGAAGAGAGGGACAAGCAGGAGGAGAGGTGGCTGAGACGCCTGACAACGCCATTAGCGACACACGCACACACACACACACACACGCACGCACGCACGCACGCACGCACGTACACACACACACACACACATACACACACACACACACTTTCTGCGTCGGCGGCTGAGCAGAGGTTGCCGCTCCGGCGATCGGGCATCAGTGGGGCGCGCTAGGTGCAAATTAAGCCGCAATGCACACGGGAAGCACACACACGCACACAAACACATACACCACCCTCCGCCCCCACTCCCCTCTTCGCCATCCAAATCCTCCTCTCCCATACGCCCCCCTAGTACTGCTCCACCACCTCCTCCCCATGCTACCCTCTTCTCCTCGACTCATCCCTCTTCCTCCTCTCGCTTCCTCCTGATCCTTCCTCACTCGCCATCAACATCATCATATCTGGAATCACCAGCCTAATTAGCATCCTGTTTAGCATCATCATCATCATCATCATCATCATCATCATCATCATCATCATCATCATCATCATCAGCATCATCAGCATCATCCTCATCAGCATCATCC
>CAUYUJ010002492.1:450907-605061 GCA_963575745.1 Prorocentrum cordatum
GGACCTGGAGCCGAAGGCAATAAAGGAAACCGAACCTCAGGAGCCATGGAGGTGGACGCGCTGACACGGCAGTATCCCAAAGGCAAGGGCAGGGACGACAAAGGCAAAGGTAGACGACAACAAAGGCAAGAACAAGAGCAAAGACCAGAAGAGCAAGGGCGCAGATCCCATGGCAAGGGCGGCAGCAGCACGCCAGCCAGCTTGAAATATGGCAGGAGTGCCTCGGGCGAGGCTTTGCTACACCTGTGGCCAGAGGGGGCAATATGCAAGGGACTGCTGGTATCGACAGGAGAATCCCAACTACGACAAGGGTAAGCAGAAGGTCAAAGAAGGACAGAAAGGAGGAATGAACGAGATCACGATGTATGACGGCTGGGGCAACATCAGCACAACACCACCAGGGAGTCCAGCACCATCGACAGCGGGACCTTCAGCCAGCCAAGTGGGAGCAGGAGTTCGAGCGATCACCACGCTAGACGAGCACGCGTCTGAGTGGGAAGGAGGTTTCATCTTCGCAGTTACGAAGGACGGGAAGCCCAAGGTGCAGGAGAGAAAGGTCTATAGCATGATGGGGGACGGCATGTGGCGTTCGTTCTGGATGCTGACGGACAACTGCGCCGATGAGCACGTGTGCGGCATCAGGGACTTCCCGAACGTGGAGCTCAAACCAAGACGCAACCCCAACCTGATGGTCGCAGACGGCACGCCACTGAGGCACTATGGATCGAAGACGGTGACGCTCTACATAGCAGGCGACAGGCGCATCATTATGGAGTTCCAGGTCACCGACGTGGAGCAGCCCATCATGAGCGTGGGCAAGTTCTGCAGCAGGATGGAAAACCGCGTGGCTTGGTACGACGGCAAAGGGGGACTACTGAGGCACGAGACGGCAGGACTGGTCAAGCTTACGAAGATCAACAACCACTACTTACTGGAGTGATGGACCAAGATGTACGATGACACCGAGGAGGTGCACAAGGAGATGACGCTACTGGCGCCGATCGGGGCAGCAGTCGCAGCAGCACGACCAGGTGAAGAGGAACGGCAACAGCAGAAGGAGGACCACAGCAAACACCACCACAGCCAGCAGCAGCAGCGGCGGCAGCACCGTACGACGACGTGGACATGGACGAGAAGCGACTGGAGGCGAAGAGGCCCAGGGACGAGGCGGCAGGACCGTCAACACCGAGGGCGGCACCACCGCAGCCAGTGGGCATTCCGCTGGTAGAGAGGAGTCCCAGGCGAGAACGCGAAGGCGGAGAAGGAAGCGAAGGTAAGAAGTCCAGGGTCACTACCATCCAGATGATCAATGCGGTCAGGGAGGTGTGCGAGGAGCCGCAGGTGGAGGACGAGGAGACGTACGCACTGGAGGGCGACTTCACGGAGGCAAGGAAGGAGCACTTGGAGAAGATCGCAGGAGACGGCAAGCAGATCGTAAAGGTGACCCCGATCAAGGACACGACGTCCAAGATCTTGACGGGGAAGTGGTCGACACCTACCAGGCGGACGGCAGCAGGAAGAGTCGGTGGACCACACGTAGCTTCGAGCAGCAGATGTACGGGCACGAGAACTTCGTGGCCACGACCCCCTCACTTCCGCACCTGAAGGCGATGATGGTCAACGCGGAGTTGCGCGACCACGTGGTGGCGCTTGGCGACTGAAGTGGGGCGTTCTACCAGGCACCGCTCAGCGAGGACCGTATCTTCCTGGAGCCGCCACCAGAAGCAGGAGTACCTGAAGGACATGCTTGGGAGGCGCTGTGCGCATTTCCAGGACTCAAAGGAGCACCGAAGGCTTGGGAGGATCACGCTGCGCACACCATGGAGGAGCTCGAGATGGTCAGGGGTCACTACGACGGGTGTCCCTTCATGAAGCTGAGCAACAGGATGAATGCCAGGGAGACACGCCGACGACTTCCTAATCACTGGACCGAGCGACGAAGTCGACAAGTTATTAGAGGTGATGGCAGAGAGACTGAAATCATCGGACGTGGTGAAGCTCACCAAGAACGGAGACCAGGCGACGTTCCTGAGCATGCAGGTGGAGAAGGTCGAGGACGGCTACACGATCAGCGGCAAGACGAGCTTGATCGACGACATCCTGAAGGAGCTGGGCCTGGAGACGGCGAAGCCATCAGTACTGCCCGAGACAAAGCACGAGGTACACATGAAGAGCGACGAGGTGAAGCTAGACACGGTGAGCCACAGTCGCTACAGGACCTGTGTGGGGAAGCTATTGCAGTTGGCGAGCCACCGTCCTGGCATTCAACATGGAGTTGGAGTTCTAAGCAGGGGCATGCCAGGACCAACGGAGAAGGACCTGAGGAGGCTGAAGAAGATGGCGCGGTACTTTGCAGGCACGCGAGACTAAAATATGCAGCTGATTCCGAACAAAGAAGGTACAGTCGGGGCGCTGACCTAAGGAACCCTAAATAAGGAACGAGGCCCCTTTTCTCCAGAAGCTTAACTTCGATTTCCTTCGAAAACCTAAGGAAAACGTGGGGCAAGCTGTGAAACAGTTAAGGAACACGGAGCCCCTACCCAACGAAAAGAGTTCCTTCTTCAGCGCACCGACTGTATTGCAGTGGAGTGCTGGGTGGACGCAGACTGGGCTGATGGCAAGACGGACAGGGTCTCGACGAGTGGCGGCATCCTGAAGTACCACGGATGCACCGTCCTGTCGTGGTCGAGACGCCAGGGCTGCGTGGCATTGAGTTCGGCGGAGAGTGAGCTCTACGCGCTGGGCTCAGGAGCAGCAGAGGCACTCGGACTGGCATCACTACTCGAGGAGTGGAAGGTAAAGACGATACCGCTCGTGATGAGCGACAGCAGCAGTGCGCTACACATCGTGAAGACGCGCGGGCCAGGAAAGATGAAGCACGTGGAGATCCGCTTCCTGGCGCTGCAGCAGTGGCGCGAACAAGGCCGATTGAATTTCGGCCAGGTCTGCACTCACGAGAACCCCAGCGAAATGATGACCAAGCCGATGACCAGGAAGAAGCTGTAGAAATTCTCGAAGATGGTCGGCCTGGTACGCTCGTAGAGAGATAGAGGCTTGAGCCCAGGCGGGTGAGAAAGAAGCGAGTGAGGAGGTGGCCTGCCCGTGTAGCAGAGCATAGGAAAATGTATTGTTGAGGAAAGAAGGGCCTCAGTGGCCTAGCTACCCCCATTCCATTTTAGAAGCTGTTTTAGATAGCGTTTCCCTCCGAGGTCTGGCTCCAGAGTGGACCTGGCGACCTCGAGGGCGTGTTGAGGGAAACCGTGGATAGAACGGGTTTAAACAGGTTTAAACCAGAGCCTGATACGCTACCCTTCCGCAGCCTCTGTGGCACAAAAGATATCAGAAGGGATCCTTAACACGGACTCCCAACTATGTACTCTTTACTAAGACTCATTGGTAATGAATGACTCTTTACGAAGGATTCCTTACGAATGACTCCTCAGCAAATATTCCCTACTACGCATGATCTGCTGGGGTCTTTTGATTAGAACCCCATGCAAAGAACTCATTACCAAAAACTCCCGAAAACGAAACCAACACTAAGGATTTCGTACAAATCAGCCACGAACGAAAATTGCTCCAGGATGGTATCATAAGGATTCCTTTGTGTGCCAAGGAACGCCATACTGAAGATCCCCATACTAAGGATTCCTTTTCGAAAGAACCCTTTTACTCAGGACTCCTACGAATAATTAATTCCTAAGGAATCCTTGCTGAGGACTCCCTGATCAGGATTCCTGCTTGAAGATTCCTTACTATGAACTCCATGTTGAGGATCCCGTGATACGGATTCCCTTCTGAGGATTCCCTACTGCGGACTCCTTGCTAAGGAGTCCCTGCCCAGGACTCCCTAGTATGGGTTGCCTACTAAGATCTCATTACTAAAGGCTCCTACTAAGAATGCCCTTCTAAAAAGTCCTGGCTGGAGATTCCCGACTCAGGATTCTTGATTAAAGATTCCATATCCAGGATTCCCGATTCCCCACGAAGGACTCCTGATGCAGAATTCCCTGGCAAATTATTCCTTACTAAGAATTCGCCACTACGGCCTCCATGCGAAGGATCTCTCCAGAGGATCCCCACTAAAGACCCCCGACGAAGGATTCCCTACAAGGAACCTTTTTTTCCGAACCATCCTGTGGTGTTGGATCCTCGTTTTGAAGAGACGGTCCCCGCGTTCCTTCCTCATCCCTCGTCCCCTCCCTCCTCCCTCCTCCCGACAACCGCCCGCATGCATCAACCACCACCCAGCGCAGCCTGTCCACCCTGCGTTTCACCCACCCAATACAGCGTTTCGTGGCCCTACAGGGAGATCCACCGAAGGTCCCAATGGGACCGCCCGCATGCGTCAACCACCACCCGGCACAGCCCTTCCTCCATGCGTTTCACCCACCCAGTATAGCGCTTCGTGGCCCCATAGGGAACCCCACCGAAGGTCCCACTGGGACCGCCCGCATGCGTGAACCACACCCCGGCACAGCCCTTCCTCCCTGCGTTTCACCCACCCAAATGTTTCGTGGCCCCATGGGGAGCTCTACCGAAGATCCCGGTGGGACCGCCCGCATGCGTCAACCACCACCCAGTACAGCCCTTCCTCCATGCGTTTCACCCACCCAATACAACGCTTCGTGGCCCCATACGGAGCCCCGCCGAAGGCCCTAGTCAAACCGCCCGCATGCGTCAACCACCACCCAGCACAGCCCTTCCTCCCTGCACTTCACCCACCCAGTACAGCGCTTCGTGGCCCCAGAGGGAACTCCACCGAGGGCCACAGTGGGACCACCCGCATGCGTCCACCACCTCCCAGTACAGCGCTTCGTGGTACATAGGGAGGTCCACCGAAGGTCCCACTGGGACCGACCGCATGCGTCAGCCACCACATAACACAACGCTTCGTGGCCCCATAGGGAGTTCCACCGAAAGTCTCAGTGGGACCGCCCGCATGCGTCAGCCACCACCCAGTACAGTGCTTCGTGGCCCTACAGGGAGCTCCACCGATGGTCCCAGACCGCCCGCATGCGTCAGCCACCACCCAGCACACCGTTTAGTGGACCCGTAGGGAGCTCGACAGAAAGACCCCAGGGGCACCGCCCGCATGCGTCGTCCACCACCCGGTACTGCACTTCGCGGCCCCATTGATTGGGAGTTCCACCAAGCCCCAGTGGCACCGCCCGCAAGCACCCCCCCCCACCCAGTACAGCGTTCGTGGCCCCGTAAGGAGCTCCAGTGGCCCGCCCGCATGCGACCTCCCACCCAGTACATTGTTTCGTGGGTCCAAGGGGAGCTCTACCGAAGGCCCCTGTGGCACCGCCCGCATGCGTCCCCCCCTCCCGTGGCCCCATAGGGAGCTCCACCGAAAGTCCCAATGGCACCGCCCGCACGCGTCGGCCACCACCCAGCACAGCGTTTCGCGGCCCCGCAAGGAGCTCCACAGGAAGACCCCGGCGGCACCGCCTGCATGCGTTCCCCCCAACCAGCACAACGTTCCGTGGCCTCACCGGGAGCTCCAGCGAGAGGCACCGCCCGCATGCGTCAGCCACACCCAGCACAGCGTTTCGCGGCCCATAGGGAGCCCCACCGAAGGCCCCAGCGGCCCCGCCCGCATGCGTCTCCCCCGCCCAGTACGGCACGTCCCTCACGCGTTTCGTGCCCCATAGGGAACTCCACCGAAATCGGTACCCACAACGCGTTAGTCGAAACTGCATACGGCCGGGTCCTTCGCCCGGATAATTTTGTCACAAGGACCCCATGAAAGAACCCTGTCCAAGGAATAATTGTTAAGGGCCCCCTACTTAGGACTCCTCATTAAGGATTCCTCAAGAAGCACTCCATGTTAAGGCCCCCTTGCCAAGGACCCCCACTACGGGTTCCCCACCAAGGACTAGTTGCTGAGAACCCCCTGCCGATATTTTTTCGCCAAAGACCCCCACTACGAAGTCCGAAATACAGGGCTCACATCGAAAACTCCGTTCGTCACGGATTCCCCCCGACAACGCGCTCCCTTTCAGGGACCCCAAGACAAATGATGCCTTGCGAAGGTTGCCCCATTCAGGGCGCCCCGACAACGGTTCCTTGGCGAAAATACAGCACGCGCGAATTCTCGTGAAGGAACCAGTAATACTGATTTAATGTTTTGCCGATCCATCGTCACATTAAGCAAAAGTGCATTGTCATTGATGGGTCGTTCTGCTCGCTGATCTTCTTCTAGTATTTCGCGAAAAGCGAACCTCCCGCTAGGAACTGGCGAGCGCATGGCTGCGCAAGTCCGTTGAGCAGAACTACTCTAAGCAAGACATGGCGCATCCTCATGCGCGCGCGAGGCGGGCCCGCCCGGCCGGCCGGCGCGCGCGCTTTTGCCCGAGTAGCTATCGCAGCAGCGGAGACCGCCCCCCCGCCCGACCCATGCCCCACCTGCACTCTGCAAGGGAAAAGAATGGAGGGCTGCACAAGTAGGCGAAGGAAGCGTTAGTAATGACTCCCCCCGCTGGCACCTAGCGCGACGTCGCCACGCCTGGGCGGACGCCAGCACTTTGGCTGACACCCCAAGTAAAAGGGGTGGAGCATGCCAAACAGCATTCAGCAAGTCCCGAGAGCGCTGGACGGCCTTCACCCCCTTCCCAAGAGCCACTTCGGGCCCCCAACTGCGCCAACCCCTAAAGAATTTCATGGCGCGGAGTACTCCTGTCATCGCTCAGCGGGGCAAGTCGAGGGCCCCCCGACACGCCCCGCCCCGGAATAGCATAAAGGGCGCGCGCCGCCCAGCCATCAACTGACACTGCAACTGGCCCGTCGATGACCTCGGCGCGCCTGCGGTTCGCATCTGCGCCCCGCGGGGACTGGGCCCGACTGAGACATCGTCTCGGCCTTTCACCCATGCCCGCCGCCAAAGCGGTCGCTCTTCCACCACTAATCACCACGGCGGCATTCGCGACTCTGGTCGCCACGCTGGGTCCGCCAGCCAGTCCAGCTTGAGGGCGACGACCAGGCCCTCCAGCGATCAGCCGTTCCGGCATGCCGCGATGCTCGCGAAGACGCCGCTTCGCCCTGCCACCACAGGCCATAGTCATGATGCCACGGTGCAGCAGGCTCTTGCGCAGCTGCCGCAGCCGCCGACGAAATCGGCGTTGGCGGCGATGGCGTCAGCCTGGTAGCGGGCTCGCCAGTCGGATGCCAATTTCCAGCCCGCTGCGGCCCGCCCTTTGCCAAGGGGGCGCATCAGACGACGCGCGCCAATCATTCGCGGAAGATCTACCGATCGTGAGAGGACCACGCTGTCAGAATGCCCGCAGCGGTAAGCTTTGTCCCAGCCGCCACTCTGTAGACTCCCACGCCCGAAGACGCACACTGGCGGCCTGACCAGGCGGGCGATTCCGAACGCGATCTCCACCATGCACAGTGACCCTAGCCCGCACAGGCGCGCCCCCCTGCCTCGGCGGCGGAGTGCGTCCGCGACGTTCAGATGCAGCAGCGTGATAATTTCCTGCTTCTTCTGCGTCAACCACATCGTCTTGTTCAGTCGGCTCACGTGGCTCCGAGTTGTCCTCGATGCAGTATCACATCATATATTGGAGGTATCCGAAAGTGGGGAGGTGATATCCAGTACCATCTCCCAGTCGCCATGCCTCCCACTCGATCGATGGGTCGAGTGCCTTCCCACAGGAAGGTCTCCAAGTACCCGAAGTTCTGGTAACTCAGGAACGGCCGCCAAACTTCGGCAGGGGCAACAGCCTCCATTCCGACGGCTGGTCTACCCATGTGCTTCTGGACGTTCACCCAACATTGGCCCAAAGTCCGAACCTTGTTTTGAAGCCATGCGTGGACCTGATCTGGCGGCACAGCGCCCTCCGCCGACGCGGACCGCCACGCAAGGAGAGTCATGCATTGGAACGCATAGACTGTCTTGCCTTGGAGAGCCAATGCATTCCGATACTTTGTGCCATCTTTCGATCTTCCCACTTCTTTCCAGATTTAGCTATGTTTTTGTCGGTGGTCTTTCCCGCTGCATACGTCGGAGGCCTCGCAATCGACGCAGGAACGCGGTTCACGGTCCTGGGGTCGATGTCAGTACTCATGAACTTCCCAGGGCCGAGCGTTCCCCATGCAACTGCAGGACAAATCACGTTTGGGGCTCCAAGCCTTGGCTCGCGCAGGATCGGCTGCGAGCGGCGCAAACAGCTGATTGCACCCAGGCGATTGCGACGCGCCTTCGGGCATGCGAGGTAGCCATCCCCCCTGGGCGGAAGAAGTACCATCTTACGTTATAGTCTCCTAAAGCCCTCGGATCAGTCAAGTCGCCGTACGTGACACAGCCTTCTTTGTGTTTAACGTAGACGACGCATCCCGAGTCCGTCAATGGAGTGATCAAAACTCCTCCGACCGACACGGCGATCCGCAGGATCTGGCGCATCTCATCCCAGCGTGGACGGAACTCGGTCGCCAAGGAGCAGAGTCGGGCATGACCCAGAACGTAGCATTCTCGAAGATGCGAGGAGATAGTTGCCACACATCGCCCCGACAGTTTCGCTGGCTTGTCTACATCGAACACCCTCGCGTCCAAATTATCGTTGGAAAACGACCTGGACCCTCCGTTCGGACGCAATCAGCGTGGGAACTGCCCTGACTGATGAACACATTATCCATCCTTCTTCTTCACTCTGTACCAGGGCGAATCCACCGCGCGCAGCGTCCTCGGCCGCCACCACGACCGGGCCGCCCGATCTCGGAAATTTGTGCAAGTTGACGGGGGTCGCAGACGCACAGCGACACTGCCGTCCCCCGTCGACGCCAGTCTCTGAAGGAACCATCTCGTCGACCATCGATCGCAGGACGCTCGACGCAGAGACAGGGAAGAGCACCGCCGTTGGCACGTCGCCCCCTGTCGGCTGATGGCGGGGACGCATGCGCCCAGGCTGAACCACCCTCGCTGAGTGCCCCTGCGAGGCGCGGAAGACGATGGGCTTCACATATGATGGCCCGGGGTCTGTCTCGCACAGTGTTCTGCCATCTCTAGGTAAGGTCCGCCCGTAACTCTCCTTCCAGCGGCCCGGATATCTGACAGCTGCCCCGTCGTTTTCCGCGACCTTGACACCCAATACTTGCATGGACTTGTTACGCATAGTACGAAAGGCGCGCGTCAGCCGGAGCCGCGGGCGGCCAAGACCCTCTTTCCTCAACATCTCGACGACGCGTCGTCTCGACCCGCCCACCAGAGCCGAGGACATCAGCCGCGCAATTATTCGCCTGGTCCAGGATCAGATCCCAGCCTAGTAACCATTTCTTTGCAAATTCCGCTACAAAACGCATACAATTGTCGGTCTGCTAAGGGAATAATAGGCAGTAGCTTGTGCATTCCCGCCGGGAGATCCTGGGTCTCGATCGAGCCATTGAGCGATCGGGGGAAAGCGTCTGCGCCCTCTCTCTGTTTCGACGTTAGGTCCAGGAACAATTCCAACACCGCGCCCCCAGGAAACCCCGCCTCACCACCGCGATCCAAGCGCAGAATCCGTCGCGGATTATCGGGGAAGGGGCCAGCAGAGTGCGCTAATTCGACTCTCCTGACGAGGCTGGGCTCTGGCACCAAGATGCCGGCTTCTTCGTCATCCAGCGAGGGAACTAGCAGCTTATCCGTCTCCCGGGAGCGCTCGACACGTTGCAGTTCCCTGTACAGGGCTGCTCCTCTCTCCAACCTTTCGGCACGAAGCAACGCCCTCGATGTCCATTCGCTCTTCGGCGGCGTTGGAGGCGCGGCCAGCCGAAAGCACCCGTGCCAAATAACTTGCGCACTTCATTCTTGCCCACGGTGAGCGGAGACCATTCCGGCGGAATGCATCCCATAGGCTCGCACAGCGTCTGCTTTGGGGCGTTCTCCACACACGCCGCGAGGACACCGTCACCAGGTGGACAGACGTCTTCTTCCAGTTCTTCTTTCATCTCGACATCACGGCCTTCATCAGGGGGTCTTGCTTGCCCGCCCCCCCCCCCACCACCACACATGCATCAGGATCACCCCACATCTCGGTGGGAGCGGAACACGGCGATACGTTAACGCTGCTGACCGTCGGCCTAGATGCCCCCCCTCTTGTTCGAGCGATGCAGAGCATTCGCCATCTGAGCCCTCGGAGACACTGTCCGCGGGCGAGGCTTCGTCGCCCTCGCGAGATTGGATTCACATTCTCTCCGCGCACAACCTTTCGCAAGCCTGTTCCTCCATTTCCATCATGCTTACATATTACTGGCTCAGCACGAATATGCCCTTTGCTGAGGGGTGCACATATCTATGTGAACCGAAGGCGCCCGCTGACAATGTCCACGCACCACCGCTGGAGGCACAACGTCGCCTTCCTTAACGACCGACGGCGCGACGCATAAACATCCCAAAGTCGGGCAAACATACAGCTGGACGGTATGCGCCATGAAAGGCGCACCTGCCTTCTCCTTGCATAATTCCACAAGCATTGGCTGGAACTTCGGCGCGCTCGGCCCCGGGCCTCTACCTCGGCTTTCCGCCATGTCGTAAACAAGAAACTCTCACTTCGCAAAATGGCAGGACCCGAAGCCAACCATACCAAGGCAACCCCAAGAGCCACTCCCAGTTCCACCAATCACATATCGCCGATGCCTCATTGCAGCAGAATACACTTGCCCATCACGGGGATACTGACGCAACAATTCCTGTTAACGTCACCGTATTTCTCCAAGCTTCTCTGACCTGGGCCCAACGCGAACATTGCCCCCGTCGCCCCACTGCCCATTCTCTTTGTCCTCGCCCTCACCAATGGCGGCGGGCGGCGTCTTGTCGGGATTATCCTCGGCCTCATGCAGAGCCTCGTCAGCGCTCCCGCATTCAAACAAGCTCTCCTGCGATCGCGAGACACACCTCCGGTCGGGTTGGGCCCGCTCATCATATAATGCCGGAGAATGAGGCGCGATGCACGCACGCCGCTTGCAAGTGCTCAAGCATCTCTGCGCTGGGAGACGTTGCACATGGGAAGCGGAACGACACCGTTTCCATCTCCTTTGCCTAGTATCCGATGCCGCTGAATGCATTTGTCACCTGTAAGTCAGTTGTGACATAGTCGATAAAATGCTGAACATAACGAGCTCGAGCTCTGTCACTGCTAATTTGCTCTATATGTGTTTGCTGGCACTGGCTGCACATCTTAGCCCGCGCTCTGCGCCTCGCCTTTTCAAATTGGATATTAGGCGGCCGCGTCTCGAATTGCATTAAATTTGTAGCGAGATCCCCAACTACCCAATTCGGCACAGACGTGGTTTTCCCAACACCACCTCTCTCTGATTAAAAGGGGTCGGGATCTATTGTCACCCGAAAATCCACCTCGAAGAAACCCCCCTGGGTCGACGGAGGGATATATCGTTGCAGGTTCAGATTGCACGACTGCGGAACACACTCGAAATTGAACCTCACTGCAACGCGGCGCATGATGTTCTGAGGTTCCAAGCAATACCCTTGCTTCTTGTCGGTCGGAATCTGATCAAGGACCTTGAACCCGCGAGGCAGGCTAGTCATTGACGTAGGGGCCAGCAGTTTGAAATCACAAGTCGCCTTGTGCCCATCGCCAAACGGCTCAGCCTAAACGGAAAAGGTTGAGTGACTATACGGAACGGCAACGGAGTCCTCGAAAACGCATATGCCGCCCGCCCTCTCTATCCGGTCTTCTTGGTTTTAACGATTCCTCCCGCGTAGACCGCGGAACACGCCGGCGTCGATTGCAGCCCACACCTTGTCCACGTTAAACTGCGCGGGAGAAGGATCGCGAGCCCCCGCGGCACTTCTTGCCCTCGAAGCCCTCGGGGAGTCCAACGGGGATCACTCATACAGCGAAGCCGGAGCAGGTTTCTTATAGCGAACCCTTCCGAAATCGAAGACTTCACACAGCGTCGCTCTTTGATCGTTGGCCGCGATTTGCAGTCTTGAGGCCAGGCGCTCAATCACACTTTTCGCGGTATTCCCCCGATGGCATCGGCGTAAACGGCAGCCGCATGCGATTCGCAAGCCACTTATCCAAGCTTGCGTTTTCAATATTGATATCCTCCTGCTCTTTCCTCAGATCGGGCACAACGGCCCTCGATAGCTTCTGCGGAGCTACTTTTACCATCGCGTACCGCGACGACCTCAACTCATAATCTGCAACCGATTCGGGGTGAACGGCACGCTCAACTAGAGAACCCTCCGGGATGGAAGCCCGCGATTTTCCCGGCCCAACAATGATCGCTGCCGGACGCGGCTAGCAAGCCTCGGACGCATGGGGACGCGATAAGAGTTTGTGCTCAGCACGAAACTTGAATCTCATATTGTCTCTGTAGATGGTCGAATGCTCTACAATACTGCCCTGGATAACTGACCACCGCATAAACGGGTCGATCTCCTTTTCTTTTGGACGTGCTTCATCGGCCTCCTTTTGTGATTCATCGTCTCGATGCACCGAGAAGGTTGAACAGCCAGCGTCATGACCTCAGCAAAAGACACGTTGGCCAGGCGCATGAACTCCGCAAGATGTTCGCCGGGCACCAACCAGATCTGAACAAAGTCCGGCGACGGGACCATGCCCGGGAAACACACTTTGTCGATCTACGGAAGGGCGCATCTGCATGGATCAGACCAGGGAACTCTCGCGGACACGTTCTCGCTCACAACCCACCCCGCGAATTCTGGAGGACCCACGTCGCTGCAGCCCATCAACCGCATGCGTGTAAGCACCTCCGGTCTGGATGGCAGAAAGTGACCATGGTTGGTTGCGACTCTTGAACCCGAGATGGTTACGCTCTCCTCGAGGCGGCGCCCCCGCGTTCTCTGCCACGCGGGCACATTGCACCCGCGCCTATCGTCGGACGGAGCCCGGTTCATTCCAATGCATAGATGGATAGCACGTCGAATATACACCCCCATGTCCTTAACAAATGTATTACCCGATCTCCTGGCCAACGCAGGTTAAAGGGCCAGGTGCCTCCCGCGGGTCGCTCGCCGACTCGATGAATCTCAGCGCCCCTGGCCCACAGCTGTCTACAGGGATGGCCCAGTTCCTCCCAGTACACCATTCTGTCGTTGCCCACAGCCGCAGCTCCTTGCCAGGGTGCCCCAAGCAATATACGCCCCACTAGCCGGCGACAAACCCCAAGAACGGGCATCGCCCAATCCCAATACCACCACGAAAGATCCCTGGGTCATCGCGTAGCCGGCCGGCTTGGAGGTCAACAAGTTACTTCACCTGCTCAAGCACATGCCGTTCCAGGTCAAGGTATTATTTCCCGCTTGCCTTGCTCGCCGTGCCACGCAATACGCGGTCGCCCTTCGCGTCAAGTCCGTTGCCGCTCCATTGGGCCATCCTCGCATTTTCGTCTTGGGGCGAATGGACCGCGCACTCATCGCACTCCAACTTCGTGACATCCGGTGACCGGTCAAGATTGCAAATCCTGTCAAGAGTAGAACCTCCGTCGACGAACCCATCTAATCCGCCCGCGCGGTCATGGATTACTCCCCGAAACACTGCTTTCATCCACTTCTTTCTAGTGCCCACGGAAAACGAGGCGGTGGAATCTGAAAGGATGCGGACATGCACGTCCATGTATCGCCTCCCTTCTTCTGACTGCCCGTCCACTCAGCGATGAGGGGCCCTTCTGTACCAATGCTCCATTCGGATCCCCGATTGCGCATTTGCCATAATGTTCTGCACAAGGAACCTCGCGCGCAGCCTGACACCCTCGATCGTCGCAGATATCGCCGCGCAACATTGCGGGAAATCGGAATGGCCGGCACGCTCAATCATGGATGCGTTGGCAACCTGTGCAAGAGCATGACAATTTCACTGGCCAAATCTTGGCATTGCGGCGTCGGCTTGACCTGATCGATCGGGTGGAACTGGTCTACGCAGTAGTCGGCATCTAAGATTGATCGCAAGTTGCTCCTCCCCATGCACCATAGACTCCTGTCTTGGATTTAGATCGGCCCCTGGCATCTGCTACGCTCAGGGTCCGAGTTCCGGGGGGGCTGCCCGTAGCTGGCCACGGCGCCACAACCCCAAGTGCTTCGCGTTTCCCTCCGGCAAACCTGGGGCAGGCGAAACCAGCCATCGGCCGCGCCCCCCGGGTTCACCGCCGGGCCCCCCGCAGGGGAGGGCCGACCCACCAGGGGCGGCGGGGCGGCCCGCGGCGCCATGGACGCCAGAGCCTCTTCGGGGACGGGACAGAGCTCAGGCGGGGGCGGCGGCGGCTAACTCGGACTCGACGCCGGCCATGGCGGCGGCTTAGTAGGTGCCTTGTCTTTACCAGACTCCCTCGGGGCACGCGCGCCGCCAGATGCGCCCAGCCGCCAGTCCGCAAACTCGCCGGCTTCAGGGGTGCCCAGCGGGCGGGGGTTCAAGCACCCCTGTCTCGCGGGCACAGCTCTCTTCTCAGGCGGTTCGCGACTGGACGTCGGCGAAGGCGGTGCCCCGGCGCACGCACCTCCGGACGAGCCCCCCTCAGATGTCCGCTCCGCCCCCCGCGGGGCCGACCTCTTCGCCGAAGGCCTTCCCGACGGGGGCGGAGGCGGCTTCCTCAACGGAGGCACTGGGTCGACATCATCGCCCTGCTGTCCTCTTCCGCGAATCGGCGCAGCACTCGGTTGCCACTGGGTGGCCTAATCAGCGCACTGGGGAAATTCGCCTCCGCCTTCCTCGGCAACCCCAGCCCTTCGCGCCATACAGGGCCAATGGGAATGCAATCGCGACGCCGCGGCCAATCCTCGCGCGCGCAGCTGCCCAAGCAAGCGCGCGGCGCTGGCCAATCGAATAATTAAGATCCTGCCAGCTTCCGAGAAGGAAGGGAAATAACATGTTACAAGGCGCCGGTAGATCATTCAGATGGTGAGCGAGGGACTCAAACACATGCCCAGAGAAGGACTTCATCGCCGGCCCGACAACATTGCTGGGGCCGCCATGAGCGAAGAACTCAGGAAGCACACGTTTTGCATCAAGAAACAATTTGAACGTCTCCTCGACAGTCATTTCCCCATCTTCGCCCATAGTAGGCCCACATGTCTTCCTGCCCACCTCTCAACGAGGCACGAATGCTGGAAAGGAAATAGTCCCGGCCCAACGAAGCAGAATTTGCAGTCGACATTCTCATCTGCCCATATGCAGAGAACCATCGCTGATAGATCCTTGATCGCGAACGGCCCTTTTCCTGGATAGCACCAGGGGTTGTCGCCGTCGAGAACCGCGAAGATGCACCAAAGGCCTCCGACGCGCTGCAGCCCCTCAATCCATGAAACCCCATCCATTGATCATACGACCCCAAAAAGCCCCCCACAGGCCGATCAGGAGGTCCTCGACATTACTTCTGAACGCGCAGGACGGCTTGAGAAGGAAGTTGAGCAACGCACCCTTCCAGCTTTTACACTGAATCGCGCAGTGAGGCTTGACCAGAAAGTTCTCGCGGCACGCCTTCTACACTTCTTTAGACGAGCAGCCCACAGGCACAAACACTGAATCTGACACCAATTCGCGGGCGTGGAAATCCCCCCTTCTCCGCCAGATCTCTCGACGAACCCCCCCAGGCACTCTTTGCCCCGACCATATTTTTTTATGTTCTCATCGCCACCCGCAGTTTTCATCCACGTCCAAAAAGGCTCATCCTGGAACTTAGCCCTGGCGGGGGCGCGGATGCCCTCGACCCCGCGATCGCACCCCGCACGGCACATGGCACGGCACCATAGTTCTTGCCGCATGTCGCACAAGATGTATGTTTTGCCAGCTCGGCGATCACACGAACATCTCTGGTCGGGTTGTCGAACATTATTTGCCGCGACACGTCGAGGCCCCAAATGGTCGCCCTTATCGGAGGACAGCCGAACAAGGCGGGGACATCGCAACTGTTGGCCGGCATCACCAGCCAGATCCCACGGAGCTGGCCAACCGCAACGGAGGCCGACACGTTCCCTACTCGTCTTGCGGCCGCGACTCTTGCCGAGCGCGCCCTCTCTTTGCTCGCGCGAACCCACCATCTCACGTCGCCGCAGTCTCGTCGCACGGCACCCTTCTCTGGGATCCGAGCCTAAGACTCCATGGAGCTGACCTCGCAGGCCTGCAGGCAAAGTGTAGACCTAGCCCAGCCGATTGGGTTCGCGGAGTCCGCGAGGCAGTTGAAAGGACGGCGGCGGCGCCATGGCGGCGGCTTCGGGGCGTCGCAGAAGCGGGCGCCCGAGTTGCTGCGAGCCAAAACGGCAGCGGCAGGCGCAGCATGCGGTGACGAAACGACAACGGCACCGACAGCGAGGGATGGCGAAAAGGATTCAACGATCAAATGAAGCACGCGCTGAGCAAGCGCATCCGCGCAATCCTCTGCAAGCTTCCAATCACGTCCCCTAGCCTCAACATGAATGTGTGATCCATCGCCCCTCCTCTCAATTCCTCTGGCAAGAGACGCCGAGTTGGCCGAAGTGACCCATGGATTCTTCATCTCTTGACCCCTAGTGTTAACAAGACCGCACGCGCATCCACGCAGACACGCCAGAACATGCGGGCCACGCTAATACTGACACGGAGTCGGCCATTCCAGACATGCAGTTCCCTTTCGCCTGAAAACTTCTTCAGCCAGTCCAAGAAAGGCCCGAAACAGTCTTCGGAAAGTCTTTCTGTGGCCACGCAGTCCCTTCAAAGCCTTGGCGTCGCCACTGCGGCGATACATGACTGCGTTAACACTCTGCCATGGGGGGGCCACCCGAACAGGGCATTGAGCCCCACAGGACGACAGTCCCCCCTGAAATTCGTAATTTTCTTCATTGCGTACTCTATCCCTGTGATAGTGGTCATATAATGCTGCTCAGTCAGTCTGACCACTTCGCAAGTTGAATATTTGATATGTTCCTGCTTTCCAGATGCGCCGTCAGCTCCGCAACAGAACTCCAGCATTAGTCGCTTCGGGCCAAATTGGCCCTTGCGCACCATCCGATCCGACGCGCCACGATCAGCAGCCGCTCCAACTGCGTCGTTATTAAGGGCGCCACACGTTCGCCGCGCGACACTGTCACGCGGATATGCGGCTGACGCCTCGGACCGCGCCTTCGTCACACAGCCACGCGTGCGCGGCGAGGCATCAGCGGGCGGATTCCCTTTGATCTTTCGCTTGGGTTTCTTCGACACCATTTGTCCCAACTGTTTGCGGCCCTAGAGCGATCACCGATCGCGCACCCAACTTTGGCTCCAGGATGCCACCCGGCTTCAGTGGCAAGGCCTTGTCGACGGTGAACAGGGAGCCCATGCATTTCCCATAGCTGGGCAAGTTCCAGAAGCTGGGAGCCACAACTCGTACATGACTTTGACCCATGACGGAGGGTGTTCAAACCTCTATGTCCTAACATCCACGGCTTGGCCCTGCGTGGGACAAAAGGCCATATCCATGATGCCTCGCGCGAGCTGCTCCGCCCCGGACGTCGCGTCGATCCGACGGGTCCTCGGTGCATGCGCTAACTTCTGAGATCATCCTGCCTTGCAGACTTTCACAGGTGCTTGATTGCCCCCCATGAACTCAGCTCGGGGGCAGCACAAGCAGTGCTCCCCACCACGGCAGGGCAGGCAGTAGTTCTCTCCGAGTGGCTTCATCGGACGAAACGATTTCCGCCTCTAGCGCGCTATGCGACGTCGCCGTCTGTTTTCGGGAGTTCTAGCTCAGTAGCTTTTGGGCGTTCGCGCCAGTGCTACGGCGGGCCCTAATGTCGCTCGCTAGATCGACGTCTGCACACCGCTTCAACCATATGCCCGCGAGGGGGTCACCGACCCAAGACACCATCCTAAATAAAGTGCGCCGTCGGTCTTGACTGGCAAATTAAACGGAAGCGTTCAATGTCTCGTTGCTCCGCCCACGTCGCCACACAGGACGCAAGGGCGCGGACGGTCCTCAGCAAGTCGCATCTTGCCATCCTTGCGCCATAAAGTATCTCCATTAAGACTTCGGCATCACTGGGCTATAAGACGCCTGACGGGGCCAGCGACCTAGAGCCCCCTGACCCGTCGTCTTCCATGGCAGGCCCACCGACTTCGGGAACAATATCGGCCGGGCCGGTCGAGGCCTTGACATTCAGGCATCACGCTCTGGCCTCTCATTCGGGGGCGCGCCCTCGCCTCGAGGTCCGCCCCGCCGGTCTTCGAGATCGCTCGGCCCAGGGCCGCGCGGCGTTCCAGCCAGAGGATAGTCAGTTGGATCAGCGCCCGCCAGCCCTGCGTAGAGCGCGACGCAGAACATAAAGAAGTCTCCCACGTCATCATAGTCAACCACCTCTAGCGCGGGGCTCGCTGGGGCGAAGTAGCATCCAGGACTGTTGTCCGCGTCGGGGCGACATCGGGCAGCGGAAAACACCGCCCTGCCCTTTCCCCCCGAGTCGGCCACATCGGCAATGGAGAACAACATCGCGACGATATTTCTGACGCAGCCACTGCCATCCGAGACCAACGCACGCAGGCGTTCCCTGCTAACGTTCTGCGGGTCCCGGAGGCCCCCCAGTTCCTCCCAGGCGTCGCAGTTTAAAGTGACTCTCCTAATTACCTTTCCCCAGTCAGGCCCCGAAGGCAACGACACTATGCAACGCCGAGCGCCAGGGTCATCACACCTGGCCCATACTTGCTGGCCAGCTGGCACGGGGCAGGAATGATCGGCATATACCGGGAGCGACTCCCCCTGCATTACGGCGCCTGGGTTTGTGAAACCACTCGGCCGCAGCCACGTCTTTTCATTTTATACTTTGGGAGGAGGAAGATCCATCACGGTTGGATCTTCTCCTTGCCAGCTGACCCCACGATCGGAAACGCGAAATTCACGCCCCAGATATCTCCCTACTTCCGCAAGAGGGTTCATCTCGATCCCGTTCGGCGCTGACTTGGCGGGGCTAAGAATGAGGCCGCCACCTTACTGGATATGGCCCGCGGGCCCAGCCAGCTTGATTTCGTCCACATATATGATCGGGAACAGATTCAGGTTCGGATGGAAATAGCAGCCTCGCCAAGACTGCATCGGCACGAATATTTTCGACTGCACGTGCGTCTCGCAGTGCTGTCCCCGATATCCACCGGCGTCTGGGCGCCCGTAGAGGGCCAGCCTCAGCGGGCAGACAGGGCCAGACATTCCTCGCCGACTTGGCGGCCAGGCGTCTTTCGGAAGTCTGCTCGCGTCGGGGCCCCTCCAAAAATACTGAAATAACGATAACTTCTTGTCCTGATCAATTACGCCTGAGCCGTCAAATACACCGAGCCCCTCGAATGCATTGCCCCTTATGTCCGCCCGGAAGTTCGGCGTTCTTTTCAACGAGAATAGCGAATAGTCGTCCTAAGTGTGAGGTATCGTATGTCATATTTCGCTTTACTCCGCTCAATTCCATGACCTTGCTTTCTTATTCCTTCCCACGCGTTGATATCGCGGAGGCGATCTCATTCCTTCTCCACGGCGACCATCGCATCAGCACTGTCGGCAGCTTTCGGCTCTCGCCACTGGCCTTGCCACACAAGCGCCCGCCGACAGGTCTGCCGCCCATTTGGGCGGAATCCCGAAAGGGCTGGAAGCCGCACATGGATCAGCATCGTCCGCGAAGGGGCTGCAGCATGGCAGTAGACTCGTTTCAGAGCAAGACAGCCCCCATCTCGCGCCCGCAAGGGCACGCGTGGAACGCCGCGCCTTCAGGTCGCAACCGCGCAGGTCAGGCCCGCGTGCCTCTCGGCGTTCCCACCATTAGCCGAGGAACTGTCGTCCGTCCCAGAGACGCCGGTTCCTTCGCGGCGCTCAATCGGCGCGCTCATCTGTCTCATTCTTATGCGATCGTGAGCACGCGGCACCATCCGCGCCAAAAGTCGTCTTCGAACTTCGGGTCTCGCCCACAGCCGTAGGCAAGTGGATGCCGAGGAATCCCGATGGCGATTCTTTCAGAAGGTCCTCGTTTGGCCCAGGGTCCGACAGACCATGAAAACCCCTGTCTTCCCCATCCTCCCATTTTCCACCATCTGTTAGGATGTACACCTGGATTAGCTGAATCTTCTGCACGCGCGCAAATGTCACCTCGCCATATTCGATATCAAACGTCTCGACGACATCAGGTCTTCTGCACGCAGGGCCGCAATAAAACACAACGCGTACATGTGTCCTCTTTGCTCTTCCAAAGAGGGACGCCGTTGCGTTTGTTATTCCAATGTCTTTCTCACAGTCACGGCTTGCTGCTCGAAGTATTCTCCCGTCACCAAGTTCTGGGTTGCGCAGGCCATTATCTGCTCGAGTTCCGGCTCTCCGCGTTCTGGGGCCGGCAGAACGCGCGCTTCTCGAGCTAGAACAACTTCCGGTAAAGCCAGCCTACCAGCCAAGGCGTTCAGGCAGTTTCGACGCGCTGCACGCTGTGCCCCCGCATGCGGGGGGGGCGGCCCTGAGGGGCCCTCGCCATCAGTCGGGCCCTCATCCGCCTGTTGCGCCGCCACCACTCCTGCCCCCTCGTCGCGGGCAGGAGGCGGTTGAGCGCCGCCACGCGCAGCCGTCCCGCTCGACGAAGCGGGTCGCCCCCCGGACAACTGAGCGCCGTCCGGGACCTTGGTTGACCCTCCACCGGTGAATGGATCCCAAGTTGATCGATGGAACCGTCACTGACGCATCATCGCATGCTTTTCGCAATGAGAGGAGGACCTTCGCACCTGCCGATTTGTTGCACGTAATCCCATGAGTGCCTGCGTCGACACCTGTCTCTAGACCAGCGTCAGTCCAAAATTGTTCGGACCTGTCGACGACGGGCCGCCCCCCACCCTTTTTCACGCCTGTCTTAAAGTTTAAGCCACCAAGCTGACCAAAGGGCATGCAGCAATGACCACGCCCCACTTGTCCCCCCGCATGCTGAACATATCCCATATAGATACCGACGCGCGTCCTCGGGCCAGTCTTCGGCCGCTCAACGCGGGCATCGGGCGGCGGCCAGCATCGCACTGCCGACCCGGGGGGCGCAAGAGGGGGGCCGAAGGGAACTCCGAACCTCTTTCCCCGCGGCAATTCGCCCGCGCCTCGCCGCTGCGCGCGGCGGCATACCCGACGGGGGGCTGGTAGCCCAGCAGTCATAAGGATCGTTATGGCACCATCCTGCACAGCCCCGTCGGCTCTCTCCGCGACGAGGCCTTGCTTCCCATCGGCCAGTTGCACTCAGTCACGAGCAGTCATCGGCGCGCTCATAGGGTGCACATTCAAGAATTTACACGCTCACGATTTCATGAGCTCAGATGCCGCATCTGTGCACATGCACGCGAGGTGCTCATTTGGCGCCCGCAAATTGACCAGAAACTCAACCACACGCCCGGCCGATTTACCATGGGCGGACTGGCTTGTCAAGAACCCCGAGCACCGATCGCGCAACGTCGCGCGCGAAGATTTTCCGTTGGGCCCCCATCGAGCACATCAGCCGCAAACCAGAATCCGAATCTGGCCGCAGTTCCCTGTAGGCCTTATGTTTATCTTGCCTTTGCTTTGCCCGCAGCGTCTTTGCCCACTGACACGCGGCGCAATACGGGCTCTTCGGCATGTGAGTTAGCAGGCGCTGTCGGGAAGTCGCCTCCAATTTCAACTGTTCGGTGTTCGACCTCCCCCGGAGTCGGCGCCATCGTCTTCTTCTGAATCGTCTCTGCTGGCGTCGACGTCGTCGACTACCTCGACAGGTTTTATCTCGCCTGGCCGCGCGCCAGCGACGCCAGCGTCGCCGGGGGCAAGAACAGTGGCAGACCGCGGCAGTCGAGCCGCACCGAACTTCTTTCTAGGAGCATATCCACCGACATCGTGTCTGGAGACTGCGTCTGGCGATGTGTGATTGCTGATGCAGCCAGTGCTGGATCCTCTCCAGCCGTGTTCTGGTGCCAGCTGGGGAATATACAGAAAAATGAACGCGCCCACACCGCTGGGCATTGCCACGGTCTAGGCACCGCCCCCCCCCCGGCATTCAGGGCATCCAGTGCCCTTCGCTCCGTCGGGATACGCGTCCTCGGCCATCACTCTCTGCGAGCGCAGATCCACGGCTGTGGGATGCCCGATCGCCTGGGGCGGTGACCTCCCGTCTTCGCGGGACCATGCAGGAACGACGTCGCGCTCGCCCCGACAGATGCCCACCGCGCCAGCCCTGCCGGGCCGCCGGGAACTGCCTCGTCTACCTGACTCAAGGCCCCCTTGCCTCCCATGGTGAGATACGGGATCTTGCCAACGACGCCAGATCAAGCCGTTCTCCATTTGGCGGCAGTAGATGACGCCGGCTCTCCAGTTGATACTGTAGCCGTGGTCTACGCAGATTTCACCTACAGATACCACGCTGAGGGGTTCCAGCATGACAGTAGCCTCAACGATCCCCCCGCACAGCCCGCCGCCAGCAATGCGCACGGCCCCGAGAGCCTGCGATTGCCATCGCGCAGCGCCAATGGCCATGAGCGCTCGCAAAGGAACGATCCCGCCCATCGGCCCGGCCCCGCGAAGGAAGCGCACCGCTATCAAATTGCATCCACATCCAATGCCGCCAGTGAACCGCGCACGTCCGCGACGCACAGGGCCACCTCGTTCGACACCTGGTCTCTTCGAGGCTTTCCTCGCAAACGCAGCGACGCAGTCGCCCTCCGAGTCGCGACACAAATCAGACAGCGCAGCATCTGGGTAACGATCCCAGTTGGTCCATAGACGTCGAGAGCCTTTCTCTGATTTGGCCGCTTGGACATAGGCCAGCCTCTGATTATCCTTATCATGTTGTTCACTGTCTTACGCCCACCTAGGGTCGAGCGCGAAGACGCTGCCCGGCGACGCCCCCATCGCCCGGGGTCTCCTCTTCCGGGGGGGCCCGATGGGAACGCGCACAAGGGACAGGAGTAGAAGGACCCATGCTTACCCAGCTCTGCCGAGTCGCGTTTACCGAGGCAGCGCGCCCCGCGCCCTTGCGGAGAACGCTCCGCCCTGGTTCACTGTTCTGCAACGTGTCCAGAGCGGGTGTCGGCAAAGTCTCGATGCCCCCAGCCTGGAGGCATCGCAGTAGACTTGCAAACGGGTTTTCCATTGCGCCCGTCAGCGCCGGCGCCGCGCGGCAATTTGCCGCCGCGCGACCCCCCGGGCCACCGACCTCGGCATCACCAAGATCAGCGCCCACCTCTCGTCGCGGGACTCGAAGCCCCAATCCCGCATAAACCACAGCGGGAGAAGCGTTTAGAAACACTTCCTTACGCGGGGTTTTCTCAGCGGCACCCCTATCCCCGTCCGCGCGGCCTGCGCCGGCGACGCTGCCGCCGCGCGCCGGCCGCCCTCGTCGCGGTCGGTCGGGGGCATTATTCGCGCCCAAACAATCGCTTCCAAAGTGGCATGAGCCAGTCGGAAGGCACCTCCAACACTGCCGCGGCTCTTTACTTTTCCTTTGCCCTTGGAACCCTTGGACTTCCCGCCGCCAGGGCCGCCAGGAGCTGGGCGTTCCTTCGCGTTTTGCGGCGCGGCAGAGGCACGGCCGGCGCTTCTCTTCCACGCGGGCCCCTTTTTTCCCTTGCCCATTTTGGCCCCCCACTTATCACGCGCGAACTTTTCTTCAGGCGTCGCTCTGCGATGCTCGCGGAGGCGCCGATCCCGAGGCGTCGAACAGGCCCCCCGACTGACAGCGCAACGCAATCCGCCGTTCGAGGACGTCGTGCTCGACCCTCTACTCTGCGAGCGCGGGCGGTCGCCACCGTTGCCGCGCTCTTGGCTTCCACCTCGATTCGTTTCTCCTTTCGCACCGCCTTTCTTGGAATCACCCTTCTTCCTGTCACCTTGCCCTCCGCCGCCGCCTCGGCCGCCTGGGGCGGCGTCTTGCAACGCGGGGGCAGCGGGGGCGGCCCCTCAGGGTGCTCGCATTGACACTTAGCCCTTGAAAATTCATATTCCCCCAGAATAAAATATTTACAATCGACATATGTCTTCGAGGTCTTCCCATCTGGCACGCAAAACGACCGCTTCTCGTCGCCCCCACCCCTCGCGCGCCCCATGGGGAGGCCGCGGGTGTTCAGCTGCTTTCGCAGGCCCTCTCGGTTGCGCGCTCTATCCGCCTGCGCGTGCCCACTGATCTAAGCAAGCAGACATTCGCACGACTTGACGCCCCTGCCTTAATCATCGTTACGATGACCGTATACGGCAAGACCCATCGCCATATTCAGGCATTTCTGCCTCTGTCTGTAGACGTGTTATTGGATGGCAGGTCGGACCAACTGGTGGGGCGTTTCTATCTCATTCATGACTTCCATCCATTCATCGTAGAAATTAACTAAGTCATGATCTGCTTGCTTGCCCGAACCTCAGACCGTGATTTGCATCAAGTCCTGGCGCGTACACAGCTGACCGTGATTCTGTCGGGCAGTAAGGCGCACGACAACGGACCGCAAAATGGCGCACCCCGAAAGCATCCTCGATGTTCTCAAATGCTTAGAATCCAGGCGGTCGGTTGCACTTGCCGAGTGTCTCGTAGGAGATGACGCCTTCGCGTCGTTGGAGATTGTTAGCCGTCGACATCAGGCCCGAGGCGATCATCATATCAAGTCTCCCAAACTCGCCGTGGTCGTCGAGGTCCCCTATAGGGACCTCTTTGATCTGAAAGGCAGCGTTAATCCAGGGGGGTGCTCTTATCCAGTGTAGAGCTAGACGAGACAAGCCCAAAAACATAGGATCGAGAACGATGTTGTCCTTCTTCCCCACATCTGCCCACACTCCTCCCGCGCCCAGGACACCGTTCGGGAGATTCGACCGATTTCCATCCCTCGGCGGAAGATCGCCAACCAGAGGGCCGCAACGTCCACGACGCTTGTCTCCATTATCGCTTTCCTCGTCGCCCGAAGGATCTGCATCCTCGTCCTCAGATTCATCTGTGTCGAGATCTGAATTATCATCGGATCCGCCACCGCCGTCACCGGGAGGGCCTGAGCCTTTCTTGTTCTCGGCAGGGGCAGCGTCACTTGGGGCGGAATCCTCGGACTCTCCCCCTTCAAACGCACCACCACCATCGTCGCCTCCACCTCCGGGCTTCCGGGAGCTTGGGGGAGTGCAACCTGGGAACCTCGTGACAGGCACCGCCTCCACGGCGATCCCGTCTTGACTGTCCTTTTTCCGACGCTCGTCGTCTTCCCTAGCTTCCTCTTCTTGCTCAATTTCCAGTTTTTCGGCGACCGGCTCCTCCTCTGTCCGTTATTCCGCGCGTTGTTTCCTTCGCTGCTCACTAGCCGCAGCGTGGCGTTCCATGTTCTCCTCTGCCCCGCGTAACATTAAAGTCAAACGACTGTGCTCGGCCATACCGCTGTGCTCAAACGCCCTCAAGCGTCGAGCGACCTCACTCTCCAGTCCTTGCCCCCAGGAGGCCGTGGCATCGTCGGGCGGCTTCCCCGAAATAGGTCGACAGCCGAATGGCCCTGCACCTGGTAGAGTTTGAGCGGCTACGCGCATGTCCATCTCCATTCTAATTGTAAGCTCATTATCTTCTTTTCTATTTGTTCTTCTTCTTCCGTTCCCATTAGACGGACGCAGCGGGCATGTCACGCCGAATAATCCGTCCTCTACGAACCCCGAGTGAATTGGTTGCACGACCTGGCCCCCGCTGCGCCAGCACACCGTCGCCCTCGCGCAGCATCGGCCTCGCCCGCACGCACGACACGCTCCGAGGACCGAGGCCGAGTCCCAGGTCGGGGCCACCTCGTTCTGGTAGAGGGAAGCAATTTGTGGACACTCCCCCGCTCACCCAAACTCCAAGTTGGCGCGCGCGGGGAAGACTGCGGTCGAACTGCAGTTCACTCAACCCAACGCCAACATTGATCATCAGGGGGTGGGAGGTATTGACAGACGAATGCGGCATTAGTGTTCGCTAATTTTTTCCGAAGCCTGTCTCGACCCCGCCCCAGCCTCCCACTCACAGGCTTGCACAATCCTTGGCGGCGCACAGAGGGGGGTAAGGGGAGGGGAGCAGGCTTCTCAAAAAGGGAGTTGCTTCTAAAGGGCGCGGACCTTACATCTGTAGAGGAGGCCCGCGCCTTCTAAGAGGCATGGGTGCTTCTAAGCAGCCTTCCCTCCTCCCTCTACCCCCCTCTGCGCGTGGTCGAAATCCAGCATCCGTGCAGGGCAGTTGAATGCCACAGGGACCAGGGAAAGCCTCACAACGCATGATGGACTCTGTCTGGCCCAGTACACCAAGGGATGGGGGACGGGGACGGAAGAGGGGATGGGAGGAAGGATAATCGAAGAGCCCACGCGGTCGGTGGACGTCCTTTGGCCTCGCCGCATGCTCACCAGCCTCTGGCCAAGGCTCACACACTAACCCTGCTCATAGGCCGCCGTGGCAGCTCTGCTCAAAAACTGGCCAGCGCCGTCTCCGAGCCGCAGCCCAGCCCGCGAGACCTGCCTCAGGGACCCAGCAGGCGCCCCCCCAGAGCACCGGCCGACGGGTTCTGGGGGCGGTCTGGGGAACACGGGCGGTGCCCCAGGCGCTCGAGACATCCTAGGAGAACAGCCCTCCGAACCGCCGGATGGCGTGGTCACACCATCCACGCTGCAGGACCTCCGAGGGGCAGAGGGGGAGAATGAGGAGGAGGGAGGAGGAGGGAGGAGGGAGGAGGGAGGAGGGAGAAGGGAGGAGGGACGAGGAGGAGGAGGAGGAGGAAGCGGAGGAGGAGGAGGAGGAGGAGGAGGAGGAGGGAGGAGGAGGAAGCGGGAGGAGGAGGAGGAGGAGAGAAGGAGGAGGAGGAGGAGGAGAGGGAGGAGGAGGAGAGGGAGGACGAGGAGAAGGACGAGGAGCAGGAGGAGGAGCCCCAGAGCTGAGCCCACGGCCCTGCCAACACCCTCCTGAGAGCCAACTGTGCCTGGCGCGCGTCGCGGCGCGTCGGGCGGGCTGGACCAGAACAGCGGCCAGGAGGGGAGCAACTCGTGCCCCCTGACTGCACGACTCGCGCCTCGCAAAGCGCAAACAGCTTCGCGCCCCCGCGCAGCCACACCCACCCCCCTCCAGAAGGGCAACTCTCGGGCCCAGTTCATGAGGAGCGGAAGGCGGTCATCCTCACACCCTGAAGCATGACCCGAGCATGTCTGCCGTTCCCACCCCCCACCGCTCTGCGACGCACGAAAGTGCGAGCGACATCAGGAACGGTCTGGAGCTGGCTTGGCATGTTGGCATGAACCGGAACAGAAGGGCCAGACTATCGAGGAGAACGAGCGACGGATGACGACCGGAAAACAAACAACGAACATAAGCAGAGGCAGACGGGTAGCTGGCAGCCTGAATACGCCCATGTATACAGGGCCTCTCACTCTTTCGAGTTCTCCTGCCAAGCTCCCAAGAGATTCGTAAACTCAATTCGCACCTGGTGGGTTTGTTGCTGAGCTGATGCGTCCGAAAATGCAACTTGACCAGGAACATGAGCTGCCCACGCTCTTTTAAAGAGGGGATTCTGGATGACCAACTTCTGCTGCCCAATCCCTCGTCAAGGGAAACAGAACCAGGAGAAAGCACAAGGGAGATAAGAGGGACAAGGGGCGCCTCCAACGCAAAAACAAAGAACAACGAACAGCGACGGCGGCTTCGGGACACCTGGAAATCACAAGACCCCGCAGAACCATTCAGCATGTAGCTTGAATATGAAGTGCGGGTGGAAAATCGGGGTGTTCAATGCCGGCTGGAACCGTCGATTCAGACACATACGCCGCGTACGATTTGTCACCCAGGAACCTGGGTGCAGCGGAAACTGGAGGGCGCGCGTATGTACACGATTGCGTGTGGAACAATGCACCAATAGGCTAGCACGGGGAACCAGGTATAAGTGTTATGATTATTATTATGTCCCTATTCCAAGTGAGTGGCGCCCCCCACCGCCACCACTCATGCAGCTGAAGAAGGGCGTGGCGTCCCTGAAAACATCAGCTGCCCCCTGCCTCATCCTCCCCATGCCTCCTTCCCTGCCTCCTCCTCTTCTTCTTCGCAATATTATTATGAGAATGAGCATTACAAGTGTTATTAATAGTATTATTCGTCTGATTATTAGTGTGATGCGTCGTCTTATTCTTCTTCTTATTACAAGCATTCGCATTATTATTCGCATTGATTAATGTACGTAGTAATATTTTTCTTAGCTGCATTAATCTTGATAGTGATACTCTTACACGTATCATTAGTAGTATTAGAATTACTAACAGTATAGTATGAATACTAGTACTAGTACTCATACTAGTAGTAGTAGTCGTAGTAGTAGTAGTAGTAGTAGTAGTAGTAGTAGTAGTAGTAGCAGTAGTAGTAGTAGTAGTGGTAGTAGTAACAGTAGCAGAGGTAGTAGTAGTAGTAGTAGTAGTAGTAGTAGTAGTAGTAGTAGTAGTAGTAGTAGTCGTCCAACTCCTCCTCCTCCTCCTTCGCCTCCTCCTCCTCCTCCTCCTGCCGGCATCCTCCTGCCTCCTGCCTTATCGGCATCCCTCATCCTCCCTCATCCCTCCTGTTCCTGTTCCTCAGCGTTCTCCCCCCTGCTCCTCCTCCTCCTCGTCCTCCCTTCCTCCTCCCATTCCCTACCTGCAGCACCCTTGCACCGCGCCTCATCCTCCTCCCCCTCAAGCTCCTCCTCATCAACCTCCTCCTTCTCCTCCTCCACCTCCTCCTCCTTCTCCTCCTCCTGTCTCCTGCCTCATCGGCATCCCTCATTCTTCCTCCTTCCCCCTGTTTGCTCATCGACGTTCTCTCACCTGCTCCTCCTCCTCCTCCTCCTCCTCCTCCTCCTCCTCCTCCTCCTCCTCCTGCTCCTCCTCCTCCTCCTCCTCCTCCTCCTCCTCCTCCTCCTTCTCCACCTCATCCTCCTCATCCTCCTCCTCTTCTTCCTCCTCCTGTACTGGGTGTGGCAGACGCGTGTGGTACCCCCCCGCTGGGGCCTTACGTGGAGCTCCCTATGGGGCCACCAAACGCTGTACTGGGTGTGCGGTACCCCCCCACACCCCCTGGGGCCTTACGTGGAGCTCCCTATGGGGCCACGGGAAACGCTGCACTGGGTGTGGCAGACGCATGTGGTACCCCCCCCCCTGGGGCCTTACGTGGTCCCCATGGGGCCACGAAACGCTGTACTGGGTGTGGCAGACGCATGTGGTACGCCCACCCTGGGGCCTTAAGTGAACACCACAGGATGGTTGGGAAATATTTGCTTCGAGCGATCCCCACCAAAACCTTGGGCCCCTGTCCTCCTCATCCTGCCCCATGCCTCCTTCCCCTCCTCCTTCCTCCCCCCTCCCAACCTTAGACTGAGGGACGCAGGCGAGGAGGCCGCCCGCGGCGGGGCGGCGGCAGGGACTGCGGGTTCTCGGGACAACTGGAAGTCTGGCCTGGGTTGGGTTTGTTGTGTTATCGTGTGCTCTGGTTTGGTTTGTTCCGTGATGCTATGTGGTTATATGCTATGTGACGTGCTGATCTGGTTTGTTGTGTGATAGTATGCTGTGCTATGTTATTTCAGTATATGCATTATTTTGTCATGATGATTCATAGTATACTATGTTATGTCGTGCTCCGTCTACTATGTTGATCTGCTCTGGCGTACTATGATATGGTATGTTATGTGATGGTATGGCATGATCTGTGTTGTAGTGATACTGCCATGTTATGCTCTGTCATGTTATGTCATGGTTGTGCTAAGCTATGGCATATTATATTGTGGCACATTGCGATCTGTCGTGTCCGTCGCTATGCTCTGTCGTCGTGCTATGATATGTTCTGAACGCTGTGTCATGATACGATAGGTTCCGTCAAAGTGTGCTATGTTATGCTCAGCTGTGTTATGTTAATGTGTGTGCTCTGTCGTTTTCTGTTCTGCAATGGTCTGCCCGGTCTGTGATGTTACAATATGATCTACGTTGCCATAATATTGTTATGTCATGGTATGTCATGGTATGTTGTGTAATGGTGTATGTTTCCGGGTTTGTCGATTGCACGACTCAGAGATTCTCGGGACAGCCAAAGATCTGGCCTGGTTATGTTTTGTTATGTGATCTTCTCTAATGCTCTGGCTTGGTTTTTTCTGTGATGTTCTGCGGTTCTCGGTTATGTTACGTTCGGCTCTGGTTTGTTATGTGATGTTATGGTGCGTTCTTTCATGCTATGCGTTGTTGTGTCATGTTCTGTCATGCTATGTTATGTTCTGTCGTGTTATGTCTACTATGTTGGTCTGTTCTGGTGTTATATGAACTGCTATGTTCTGTGATGTTCTGTCATGATATGTTTTGTAATGGTACCGCCATGTTATGTTCCGTCATGGCATGTCATGGTTGTGTCATGCTATGTTATCTTATATTGCGGTACGTTGTGTTATGTCGTGATCGTCGCTATGCTCTGTCGTCGTGTTCTAATATTTCTTAACGCTGTGTCATGATATGACATGTTCCGTCAAAGTGCGTTATGTTATGATCAGTCATGTTATGATGTGTGTGTTCTGTCGTTTTCTGTTATGCCTGGGTATGTTTTGTGATGTTATACTATGCTCTATGTTGTCATGATAATGCTGTTATATCCTGTCATGTTCTGCTGTGTACTGTTGTGCTGTTTCGTGTTTGTCGAGGGCGCGAGGCGGGACTCCCAGGGACACTCGGGGACTCTCGGGGACACTCGGGGACTCTCGGGAAAACTTGGGGTCTGGCTGCCGCGGTATGCAGACGTGTTTGTCGAGGGCGAGGGTGCGGGATTCCCAAGGACTCTCGGGGATACTGGGGGATTCTCGGGACAACTTGGGGTCTGGCGGCCGCGGTATGCAGGGTGGGGTTGGCCGGGGGGTCTGATTTTTTTTTCTTTAGACCGTCCCGTGGACTGTACCGGATCTCTTGCTCGAGCCATGCGGACATGCGATTGATCTGCAGTCCAGCGTTTCATGGACGCCTCCAAGAAGGCGCACGCGCAGCCGACTGCATGACGGTAATCCACGAGCGCCACTGGTAGTGCCTGCGCCTCCGAAAATACCATAACTTCGATATGATCCACGCAGCCACCGTGTCTCGATGTATCAGCCCATATCGAATCAAAGACCACGCCTTCGCGGTCGTCTGGAGGCCTGGTGATCTGCTGCATGGGCTCTGACGCGCGAAAAGACTCCCCAAGGGCAACGCGGGCAACCATTAAGGTCCTCTTGGCACTCTTTTCCAACTGATTTGCGCGATCTTCTGTGTAATCATCGCTTTTTGAAGAATTCGCAGCGAAGTAAGAAGCGGTGCCGAAGAGCTTACCAGAAGTCTCGCCCCCCATCTGCGGATTGAACCCACCTTTGCAAATCTTCTCTAGGGTCGATGGTACAGCCCCATGGAATAAGAAATGCTCGTTCAAGTCGAAGTCGTACCTGCTCGCCGGCACTTTCAGATGAGACAGAGCCGGAATCGGAGAACACATGCCCTTTCGCTGCCTCTTGCCCTCAAGGTTCTGGAGCTTTGCCATGTAAGATGCTTGCACTCTTGGGTTTACTACCGATCGCACCCTGATGATCTCAAGCTGCGGCGGATCATAGTACACGGCAGACCGGTACGACTCCCTGTGACTTGCAACCGTGCTGACGACAATGTGCGACATAAACTGGCTAAACGGGTCATCTTCTGGCACTGCGACAATGCCGTATTCAGAATAATGGGAAGGCCGAGGCATCTGGGCAGCGTGCGCGAGTCGATATTTGTCCATTATCTCTTTGAACATGAGCATGTAATCATCATGGCGCCCATCCGTTCTCTGTCCAGAACCACTCGAACAGTCAGACTCCAGCCATATCTTCAATGTCGAGTCAGCTGAAGCGGAGAGAACCTTCTTCCCGTCTGGAGAGAAACAACAACTAACACAATCGTCGTGCCCACTCAAGGTATGCAGCAGCGCACCGTCAGACGCCAGCCAGATCTTCAATGTCGAGTCATGTGAAGCAGAGAGAATATTCTTCCCGTCTGGAGAGAAACAACAACTACGAACACAATAATCGTGCCCGCTCAAGGTATGCAGCAGCGCACCGTCAGACGCCAGCCATATCTTCAATGTCGAGTCACCTAAAGCAGAGAGAATCTTCTTCCCGTCTGGAGAAAAACAACAACTAACAACCGAATCGTCGTGCCCGCTCAAGGTATGCAGCAGCGCACCGTCAGACGCCAGCCATATCTTGAATGTCGAGTCAGCTGAAGCAGAGAGAACCTTCTTTCCGTCTGGAGAGAAACAACAACTAACAACTCGATCGTCGTGCCCGCTCAAGGTATGCAGCAGCGCATCGTCAGACGCCAGCCATATCTTCAATGTCGAGTCAGCTGAAGCAGAGAAAGCCTTCTTCCCGTCTGGAGAGAAACAACAACTTATAACCCAATCGTCGTGCCCGCTCAAGGTATGCAGCAGCGCACCGTCAGACGCCAGCCATATCTTCAATGTCGAGTCAGCTGAAGCAGAGAGAGTCTTCTTCCCGTCTGGAGAGAAACAACAACTAACAACCCAATCGTCGTGCCCGCTCAAGGTATGCAGCGCACCGTCAGACGCCAGCGAGATCTTCAATGTCGAGTCATGTGAAGCAGAGAGACTCTTCTTTCCGCCTGGAGAGAAACAACAACTAGCAACCCAACCGTGGTGCCCGCTCAAAGTTCGTTCTATACAGAATACCGAAATGTACTTTCAACGCGGGCGACTGCAACTTGAGCCTTGAGCCAAAATGGCTACGGAGGGCGGGGGATCTTTTCTTGAAATCTAACAACCCCAACCTGTCGGGTGGGGAAAAACGAATATATGAAATTCCCGTATTTTTTCAAGTTCCTCGGTCTTGGAGCGCTGAAGCAGGAAACGTGAGAACCACTGGAAATCAACGATGTTACCCTCTTCGGGCTCTCTCGGGACGGCTCTCGAAGCTCTCTTGGGTTGTTTTGGGGGCCTCGTCGGAGCTTTTTGGGTGGCCTCTCAGGGTCTGGGGCGTGTTGGAGGCCTCTGGGGGGTCCCAGAGTCCTCTCGGAGGTCTCTGGCAGCCTCCTGCTCCCGCTCTTGGGCTCCTCTTGGGCCTGTTCTGGGGTGGTCTGGAGCTGTCCTGGGCGCCTCTTCGGCAGTCTTCGGACCGTCTTGGCCCGTCTTGGGGCCGTCGTGGGAGCCTCTTGGGCGGTCTTGGGGCTGTCTTGGGGACAGAGTGGAAGGGAGAGAAGAAACACAAAAATGAGGGAGGAGGAGGAGGAGGAGGAGGAGGACCAGTGTAAACCCAAGACTCATCAAAGCTATTGAAATACACCCTCCCTCAAAGATCATTTTCATAGGCTCCTACAAGGGGTTAGTATCTTTCTCAGTATCCTGCCTCCTCCCCCTCTCCCTCACCCCTCCCGCCTTCCTCCTCTCCCACTCTCTTGCTCTCCGTCATTTCGTGCTGCCTTCTCCTCCCTCCACCCTCCTCCTTCTCCCTCCTTACGTTTTCATTCCCCCTCCATCTGTTATCCTTCCTCCTGAACCTCCCTGTTTCATGTTTTCTTCCTGCTCTTCTCGTGTTTGGAAGTTTCATATGTTGCGCAAGTGGGGCTCCAAGATGGCCTCGGATGCCCACATAACCCCGAATAAAGCTGCAGTGTTGCCCACGGATGGCCCACGACTGCTGCGAATATCAAGCCTCAATGCTCACGAAATTGTGGGGTTTCATGCCAAGGACCTGATCATGTGGGCACGGCCCCTCTGGCGCGCTATGCGCTTGGTCTTATCGCAATCGAACTTGAGCGCGATCGAGGCGCGCGCGATGGTTCTAGTATACACATAACAGGGGACCAGGGACCGGGCCCCCGGGGCCGCGACCTCTACCACAAATGTGTGTGCAGGCCCTTGGGGGGCCCAGAGGCCCACAAAACGCCAGCAGAAAGCACCAAGAGAGCCCGAAAACGCGCCAAGAGGAACCCGCGACGCCCACAGGCCGCTCCAATACGCACAGGCCGCTCAGAGACGCACAAGATGGCCCCCGAGACACCCCAAGAGGCCTCCCAGACGCCTCCTGTGACGCTCCCAGAGGCCCCCCGTGAGGGCCCCAAGAGGCGAAATTCGCTCCGTTCCCTTAGGGAAACGTATATTGTTCGCATACATACCTCTTTGGCGTTCACAGCGTCCAAGACGGCCCAAGAGGCATCCAAGATCGCCCCAGAGGCTCTCAAGAGGGCTCCGAGACGACCTCAAGAAGGTCCCAAGACGGCCCGAGAGGCCCCCAAGAAACCCCAAAAGAGACCCAGGACGAGCCACCGAGGGGTCCCAGAGGAGAAAAACCGTATTTATATTTCGAGCTTTCGGCACCAGAGGCTCCCAGGAGGCCCCAAGAGGTCCCCAGGAGACCCCAAGAGGCCCCCAAGAGGCCCCAACAGGCCCACAAAAGGCCCCCAGGAGACTCCAGCCTCCAGGAGGCCCCCGGGAGGATCCCAAGAGGATCCCAAACTGCCTCGAAGACGCCCCTGGAGGGCCCAAGACGGCCTTAGAGTGCCGCAACAGGGCCCCAAGACGGGCCAAGAGGGCTCCAAGAGGCATTCCAGACGGTCCAAGAGGGCCCCGAGTCGCCGAGCGATCGGTCCAAGACGCTCCAGACGGCCTCCAGACGGGCCAAGAGGCTTCCAAGACGCCCCAGAAGGCCTCCAAGAGCACTCGCAAGAGAGCTGCATGACGCAGCAGTCGTCCCATTTCTTTAGGAAGCCTTGCTCGTTTAGCTTATTTGTTTCGGCTTTCACGGAGTCGTAGACGGCCGAAGAGGCCCCTCAGATCATTCCAAGACGGCCCAAGAGGCTCCCAAGAGGGCCCGGAGATGCCCCTAAGAGGGCACATAGACGGCCCGAGAAGCGCCCAAGACGACCCACGAGGGCTCTCAGAGGGCCTTCAGAGGGGTTGTGAGGGAGGAAGTCGAGTTGAGATTTCGAGCCTTCAGCGGGCCCCCAAGAGGCCCCCAATAAGCTTAATAGAGGCCCCCAAAATGTCCCCTAGAGGCCTCCAAGAAGCCTCAAGAGGCCTCCTGACAGCCCCCACCCAGTAGCTCTGACCTGTCCCAACCCTGTCATATACAGAACCAGGGAGCCAATTAGTACGGTGAAGGTCAGAAAGTCAACACATAGATGTGTGAACATTCCCCAAACAGAGCTTGCCTCTGTAGGGATCCTACCGGAATTTCATGGTTAGGTGAAATTTGCCACCGATTTCCGCGGCCCGCCCGGGTGCCCCAGTGCCCGGGAGCCTCCTCCTCCTCCTCCTCCTCCTCCTCCTCCTCCTCCTCTCCTCCTCCTCCTCCTCCTCCTCCTCCTCCTCTCCTCCTCCTCCTCCTCCTCCTCCTCCTCCTCCTCCTCCTCCTCCTCCTCCTCCTCCCTCCTCCTCCTCCCTCCTCCTCCTCCTCCTCCTCCTCCTCCTCCTCCCTCCTCCTCCTCCTCCTCCTCCTCCTCCTCCTCTCCTCCTCTCCTCCTCCTCCTCCTCCTCCTCCTCCTCCTCCTCCTCCTCCTCCTCCTCCTCCTCCTCCCTCCTCCTCCTCCTCCTCCTCCTCCTCCTCCTCCTCCTCCTCCTCCTCCTCCTCCTCCTCCTCCTCCTCCTCCTCCTCCCCTCCTCCTCCTCCCTCCTCCTCCTCCTCCTCCTCCTCCTCCTCCTCCTCCTCCTCCTCCTCCTCCTCCCTCCTCCTCCTCCTCCTCCTCCTCCCCCTCCTCCTCTCCTCCTCCTCACTCCTCCTCCTCTCCTCCTCCTCTCCTCCTCCTCCTCCTCTTCCTCCTCCTCCTCCTCCCCTCCTCCTCCTCCTCCTCCTCCTCCTCCTCCTCCTCCTTCCTCCTCCCTCCTCCTCCTCCTCCTCCTCCACCACAATTAAATATGAATACTACATCCCTCTTCCCCCGATGACGTCTTGGGTAGCCGCCCCCCCCCGCGTACTGTTTTTTCACACGCAGGTTTCCCCGGAGTTGGGTTTTCGCCTGCATTTGTTTCCAAAATGCTGCTCTCGCTGGGGCGCCGGCCTCACTTTCGGGCCCCACTCATTCCGAATCGTGTTCCCGCTGCAGCGCTGGCATCATTTCCGCCGGCGCCCGCGCTGCACGCCCGAGCCGGTGCCCAGGCCGGCGCTCGGGCCGGGTCCGGAGCCGGTTTCGGCCAGCGCCGGAAAATCGAGTTCCGAGGCGGCGCCGAAAAAAGGCCATTCCAATACACATATTTTTTTGAAAATGCAAAATTTCTGTTTCCGGCGCCCGGTCGGCCTCCCGGGCCGATTCCGATGCCCGGGCCGGGTCCGGAGCCGGTTTCGGCTGGCGCCGGAAAATCGAGTTCCGAGGCGGCGCCAATACACATTTTCTTTTGAAAATGCTGAATTTATGTTTCCGGCCAGCGCCCGGTCGGCCTCCCGGGCCGATTCCGACGCCCGGGCCGGCGCCCGAGCTGGCGCCTGGGCCGGACGCCCGAGCCCGCGCCCGGGCCAGCGCCCGGGCCGGGTCCGGAGCCGGTTTCGGCCGGCGCAAGAAAATCGAGTTCCGAGGCGGCGCCGAAAAAAGGCTATTCCAATATACATTTATCTGTTGAAAATGTTGAATTCCTGCTTCTGGCGCCCGGGAAGCCTCCCAGGCCGATTCCGGCGTGCTTCCGCTCGTTCCGAATAGTGTTTCCGCTCGTTTCGGCTCGTGCTCCCGCTGCAGCGCTGGCGTCATTTCCCGTGCCATGCCACGGCATGCAATACAATGCTAAGTTGATACTACGCTTTGCGGTGCTCTTCTACGCCGTGCCACGCCGTGCTCTACAATGCATCGCGTACCCTTTTCGGGATCATTGCCCTGCTCGACATCCGACTGTGCGAGTAGAGAGGGGATCTGCGCCATGGTAAGGGATGGGAGGGAGGGGTAGGATGTCAGATATGACGCGATCGCACCTAGCTTGTTCCCCCCCCCTCCTCCTCCTCCTCCTCCTCCTCCTCCTCCTCCTTTTCCTTTTCCTCCTACTGCTCCTCCGCCTCCTCCTCCTCCCCCTCCTCCTCCTCCCCCTCTTCAACCTCACTTCCGTCTCCTTATAAGTAACTTTTCCCTGTCGCACCCCGAGGCCAGTGCTTAGGGCGGGCCGGACGTTTCGCCTGAGACGTCCTCATCACGAGTGGCCCTGAAGCTAAAACATTGGCAACAGCTTCACAGATGGAGGGCGGGTGGTTTTCAAAATGTGGTTCTCGCCATAGCGTCGCGCACATTCGTTTAAAAACTGCAAGCGCTCCACGGATTGATAGCGACCCGTTTTCAAAATGTGGCTCTCGCCGTAGCGCCGCACATACTCGTTTACAGCACTTGCAAGAACTTCACGGATTGAAGGCGACCAATTTTCAATATGTGACTTTCGCCTTAGCACCGCGTGCATTCGTTTTACATAACCCGGGGACGTACCAAACCCTTTTACAGCATGTGGCGAACATACATCGGATCGCTCAATACACAAGCCATCATTGAATGATCCGCAATGCCCTTGAACGCTTCGCCAAAAAACGTCGGGCCAGACTCCGATGTTTCGCATATGCAGCGCCGCTCCTAAGAGCGAGATCGTTGGCAGGAGAGCGACCACGAGGGTGCATGGAAACATGTGGGGGGGACGAGTCGAGACATAATTCGTGGGAGGAGCAGCGCCTGGCGTTGTGTTCGCATTGCAGGACAGCGCTCTGCGCGCTATGACAGTACAGCGCCTTGAGCTAAACGTAGCATATGCCCGCATGCATTACAAACAACGGGCAGCTGAAGAAAGGATGCGGCATGGGCAACGGACAGCGCCATGCGCTATTCGTTGCGCGGCGCTCTCACACGCTGCGTCACTCCGCTGGCCCTCCCAAAAGCCCACGAAAGTGGCGAAGGCTTCGCAGATCGCAGGCCCCCCAGGGGACGGCAAAGTCTCGTGGTGATCTGCGTATGACGTGCCTCCGCTGGGCCTCCCAGTAGCCTACGAAAGTGGCGACAGATTCGCAGATCGCAGCCCCCCCGGGGACCGCGAGGTCTCGTGGTGATCCGCGTATGACGTGCCTCCGCTGGGCCTCCAACAAGCCCACGAAAGTGGCGACAAATTCGCAGATCGCAGCCCCCCCGGGGACCGCGAGGTCTCGTGGTGATCCGCGTTGGACGTATCTCCGCTAGGCCTCCCGGAAGCCCACGAAAATGGCGACGGTTTCGCAGACCCCTGCCCCCTAGAGACGGTCAGGTCTCGTGGTGAACCACGTATGACGTACCTCCGCTGGGCCCCCCAGAAGCCCTTCAAAGTGGCGACAGATTCGCAGATCGCAGCCCCCCAGGGGACGGCGAGGTCTCGTGGTGATCTGCGTATGACGTGCCTCCGCTGGGCCTCCCAGTAGCCTACGAAAGTGGCGACAGATTCGCAGATCGCCAGCCCCCCAAGGGACGGCAAGGTCTCGTGGTGATCTGCGTATGACGTGCCTCCGCTGGGCCTCCCAGAAGCCCACGAAAGTGGCGACAGATTCGCAGATCGCAGCCCAAGGGACCGCGAGTTCTCGTGGTGATCCGCGTATGACGTACATCCGCTGGGCCTCTCAGAAGCCCACGAAGGTGGCGACAGTTTCGCAGATCGCTCCCCCCAAGTAGACGGCGAGATCACGAGGCAGGGAGGACGACGACGAAAACGAGGAGGAGGAGAATGGAGGATGAGGTGGAGGCGGAGGAAGAGGAGCAGGTGGGGAGGAGGAGGAGGAGAAGGAAGACGAGGAGGAGGAGGAGGAAGGGGAGAAGGAGAAGGAGGTGGGGTCAGACAGTGCTCTATTCAAAAACGAATATCAAATACAAGAGGATTGGGAAAGTTTGCAAGAGCTTCACTGATTGAGGGCGGTTCCTTTTCAAAATGTGGCTCTCGCATTAGCGCCGCGCTGATGTTTCAGCAACAGCTTCACAAATGTCCATGATCATCGTACCAAAACTTGCGTTTGGGAAGAATTCCGGGCTATGAGGGCGCACCAGTTACGTCGATTCGCAGTGCTGAAGCCCCAGATGTGTCGTTCTGGCACGATTCAGGATCGTCAAAACAGTCAGGTCGATCCGTGGCGTTGAATCCCGAGAACAATGTGTTGGCATGCTTCAGGGTCTTCAAACGGTTGTCTTCCAACGAGGTAGTTCCCTCAGTGAAAATGACAAGTTGTATGGGCCTGTGAAGAGGAAGCTTGGAGGGAGGGTTTATCCCAACAGCGTTGATGACTCACTCCTGGGTTTACACTGGGCCTCCTCCTCCTCCTCCTCCTCCACCGCCTCCTCCTCCTCCTCTCCCTACTCACCCTGCTCTTACCCATACTCGTCCGTTGCACTCGTCCTCATTATCCTCCTCATCCTCCTCCTCCTCCTCCTCCTCCTCGTCCTCCCTCTCCCTCCCCCTGCTCCTCCTCCTTCGCCGCCTCCTCATCCTCATCCTCATCAGCATCAGATTCATTATGATCCTCATCCTCATCACCTTCATCATCCTCAGCATACCAATCATGCCTATCAGCATCATCATCAGCATCATCATCAGCATCATCATCAGCATCATCAGCATCATCATCATCAGCAGAAGCATCATCATCACCATCAACATCATCATCATCATCACCATCATCATCATCATCATCATCATCATCATCATCATCATCAGCATCATCATCATCAGCATCATCATCAGAATCAGCATCAGCATCATCCTCATCATCATCATCATCATCATCATCATCATCATCATCATCATCATCCTCGTCGTCATCATCATCAGCATCATCAGCATCATCAGCAGCATCAGCATCATCATCAGCATCATAATCATCAGCATCATCATCAGCATCATCATCACCACCACCACCATCATCATCATCATCATCAACATCATCATCATCATCGTCGTCATCGTCACTATTATCATCATCACCACCACCATCATCAGCATCATCATCACCACCACCACCATCGTCATCACTACCCGCATCGTCATCATCATCAGTACCATCATCAGCATCAACACCATCGTCGTCAGCATCATCATCAGCAGCATCGTCATCCCAACCATGGCCCTCATCATCAACCGCATGATCAGCAGGATCATTATCAATGTCGCATCAGCAGCAGCATCATCGACGTAATCATCACCATTGCCATCAGTATCAGCATCATCATGATCATCATCATCATCAGCAGCAGCATCCTCATCATCATCAGCATCATCATTGTCACACGTGATTGGCTTCATCATCATCATCATCAGCATCATCCTCGTCCTCAGCAGCATCACCATCGGCATCATCCGAATCAACAGCAACAACATTATCATCATCGTCGTCGAAATCATTGCCATCGTTATCAACATCATCATCGCCACCATCATCATAACCACCACCATCGTCACAATCGTTGTCGTCATTATCATCATCACAAGTGTCATCATCAACATCATCAACATAAACACTGCGTCATCATCCTACAGCACCGGCATAGTCGTCATCATCACCACCACAATATCCTCATTATCATCCTTATCCTTATCCGCAGTCTCACCATCATCACCATCATCACTACAACCGTCATCAGCATCACAACTACCATCAGACTCCATCGTCATCAACATCATCACCACCAAATTTCACCATTCATGCGCATCATCAGCATCAGCCTCATCCTTATCATCGTCACCATCACCATCATCACCATCATCCTCAAACTCGTCATAATCATCAACATGATCAGCATCATCATCAGCAGCATCATCATCATCCTCATCATCATCATCGTCATCGTCATCATCATCATCAGATCGTTTTCAGCATGAGCATCAGCATCATCTGCATCAGCATCATCATCATCATCATCACCAGCAGCATCATCACCCCGCGTCGGCCCGCGGGGTGCTCTGGGGAGGCGCTCGCAGCGGGGCGGATGTCGCGAGGGGCGCGAGCCCAGAACCACAGGATCGAGCCACGATCCCGATCCTGCCTCTGCCTCCCCTCAAGTCGGGCGTGTCCCCCTGCGGGGGGATTTTTGACGACAAACAATAAAAAATCAAATAGCCGGACGAAGGACCCAACCATATGCAAGTGTGAGTACCGCAATTGTGATTCCTTTTTTCGGTGGTGATCCCTATGGGGCAACGAACCTTGCTAGTGGTGTGCCGAAATGAATGGCGTGGTACACAACGCGAACGAAAACGATTGATCTGAGTACGTAGGGAGACTGAGCGCGGGTGAATATGAGCGCGAGTGCGTCTGACTGTGAATGAATCTGCGTGCGAACGAGTCTACGTGCATGAACGCGAGTATGCCAATGCATGGTACAATTGTATATGAATGCTAATAGTTTGTGAATGACTGCCTCTGAATACTCGTGACGCTGGGCGTGGCCGCCGCAAGGAGCTTCCCCGGGACTCCCCGACGGCATCGCCCGCGCGCCGCGACGCCACCGCGAGGATCGCGCCCGCTTCCTCCCCTTCTGTTACTCCCTCTTTGCCCGCGCACTCAAAAGTCGAAAGCTGCGGGCGCAGCGCAGCGCGGAGTCCCAGCGACGCGCGCAGGTCGCCCCGGAGGGGTCCCAGCGACGCGCGCGGGTCGTCCGCTGCGCGCAGCAAAGAGAGCTAGCTGGGTGGCTGATAGCGGGCAAGGCTCTTGCCGCTGGGCAGAGCGACGACGGGCGAGGGAGGCGCGGAACTCCGACGGCCTCCGACGGAGGTGTACTGGGTGGGGGAAACGCGTGCGGACTGCGCCACGGGAACCTTCGGTGGAGCTCCCGATGGGCCACGAAACGCGTGAAGGGTGTGCCGAACTGGGTGTGCGGGACGAATGCGGGCACACCCACTCGGACCTTCGGTGGAGCTCCCTATGGGGCCACGAAACGTGTGAGGGGTGTGCCGAAATTGGTGTGCGGGACGCATGCGGGCACACCCACTGGGACCTTCGGTGGAGCTCCCTATGGGGCCACGAAACGTGTGAGGGGTGTGCCGAATGGGTGTGCGGGACGCATGCGGGAAGGGGTGTTGAAGGGTGTGCCGAGCATCTGGGACGGTATGGGGCCACGAAACGTGTGAGGGGTGATGGGTGTGCGGGACGCACCCACTGGGACCTTCGGCGGAGCTCCCTATGGGGCCACGAAACGTGTGAGGGGTGTGCCGAAATGGGTGTGCGGGACGCATGCGGGCACACCCACTGGGACCTTCGGTGGAGCTCCCTATGGGGCCACGAAACGTGTGAGGGGTGTGCCGAAATGGGTGTGCGGGACGCATGCGGGCACACCCACTGGGACCTTCGGTGGAGCTCCCTATGGGGCCACGAAACGTGTGAGGGGTGTGCCGAAATGGGTGTGCGGGACGCATGCGGGCACACCCACTGTGACCTTCGGTGGAGCTCCCTATGGGGCCACGAAACGTGTGAGGGGTGTGCCGAACTGGGTGTGCGGGACGCATGCGGGCACACCCACTGGGACCTTCGGCGAAGCTCCCTATGGGGCCACGAAACGTGTGAGGGGTGTGCCGAAATTGGTGTGCGGAGGAGGAGGGGGAGGAGGAGGAGAGGAGGAGAGGAAGAGAGGAGGAGACGCGGGCCACCGTCTCTTCAAAACGAGGACCCAACAACACAGGTTGGTTGGGGAAAATCACTCCAGAATGGTCCAAAAAATACTCAAAAAAGTATCCCCTATTTTTTTGACTATTTTTGAATATTCCTCCTGTAGAGGGACGGGCCCGACTTAAGCCTCCCCCCCCCGTCGCACGGCGGCGACGGCGGCGGGCGGCGCCGCACTCCAGCACGACCATGGCCTACACTGGCCAGGCACTGGGCCGCCGTGCAGTGGGCGGTCTGCCTGGGCGGGATGCGACATCATGCCGAGGGGCTGTCAAAGGTGGTGCTCTTGCCTCTTTCCTCGGCTCGTTCACCCAGAGGCGACGATAGGAGCGAATAGCCCAGGGGAGAGCAATACATGTATCCAAATGCGCCGATGATCTATGTTTTCGAAAAGGCTCCCGGGCGAATACGTGTGATGCCCGCCCCTGGGCTGTTCGCCCCCATCGTCGCCGCCGATTCACGGAGTGGGGACACAGGCACGTCTTAAGCTCCCCATCTGCTGTGCACGCCGTGCTCCAAAAGAGAACTCCCGAGCCTCGAGCCAGAGGTGATCCCGGCCAGAGATGCCCCGAACTTTGGCCTTCTCGCGCCTTCGGAGTCTTCGGAAAGCCTTGGAAGAGCCTTCGGAGACCTCCGGGGAACTGAGAAATCCGGAGAGCCCCGCAAAGCTCCAGAAATCTGTGGACTTCGAAGCCCCGAGGGCTCTCTGGGCCTCGAGAGGAGTGCTCTGAATGCCGTCTGGACCTACCTTGGGCCAGGGCCACCGTTGGCAACACCTGAACACGTTGGAGGAAGGAAAGGAGAGGGAAGGGGGAACGAGAGAGGGAGGGGTAGAGTAGAGAAGCAAGAGGGGGGAGGGGGGGACGATCGAACGAACGCAACCCTCGCGCCAGAAGGAGCGCTAGCGGGGTGGAACAAGACATCTAGCTGGTGCTAGAAAGCAACACGACTTCAGTGTATCTACTGTTCTCCCACGAGGCCACTGATGTGTGGCCGCGACAGAAGAACGTCGGCTCTGCTTCCACGATTGGTTGTTTCCTCTTCCCTCCTCCCCGTTTCCTCCCTCCTCTTCTCTATCCTCCTCCTAATGGCAGCCGCTGGTTTCGCTCGGAGCTGGTTTCGCCCAGAGCTGGTTTCGCCTGGCGCTGGTTTCGCCTGGCGCTAGTTTCACCCAGGCTGGTTTCGCCCGACGCTGGTTTCGCCCGGGCTGGTTTCGCTCGGCTGCTTTCGCCCGGCTGCTTTCGCCCGGCTGCTTTCGCCCGGCTGCTTTCGCCCAGCTGCTGGAGGAGGTGCAGGAGGAGGAAGAGGAGGGAGGAGGAGGAGGAGGAGGAGGAGGCGGAGGAGGAGAATGACGAGGATGATGGGGGAGGAGGAGGAGGAGGAGGAGGAGGAGGAGGAGGAGGAGGAGGAGGAGGAGGAGGATAAGGAGGAGGAGGAGGAGGGGGAGGAGAAGGGGGGACGAGGAAAAGGAGGAAGAGGAGGTGGGGGAGGTGGGGGAGGAGGAGGTGTAGGTGGAGGTGGAGGTGGTGGAGGAGGTGGCTGAGGGAGGGCAGGACGGAGGGAGGAGGGAAGAGGGTTAGGGCCGCTGGACCGACCCGACCCGACCCGCCCGTTAGGGTCCGCCCGTCCCGACCCGACCCGACCCGCCCGTTAGGGTCCGCCCGACCCGACCCGACCCGACCGTTGGGGTTTTCGTGTGCTCTCTCGATTCTGCACCACACTTTGATGTCCCGCTCGCCCGACCCGGCCCGCCCGTTAGGGTCCGCCCGTCCCGCCCCGACCCGACCCGCTCGTTAGGGTCCGCCCGACCCGACCCGACCCGACCGTTAGGGTTCGATTCTCGTGTGCTTTCTCGATTATGCACCACACTTTAATGTCCCGCCCGCCCGACCCGACCCGACCCGCCCGTCAGGGTCCGCCCGACCCGACTCGCCGACCGGACCGCGGGGCGAAACCAGCGGGACGAAACCAGCGGGCGAAAACAGCGTCGGGCGAAACCAGCGCCGGCGAAACCAGCGTCGGGCGAAACCAGCCCCGGCGAAACCAGCCCTGGCGAAACCAGCCCGTGCCCTCCTAATCCTCCCCCTCCTCCTCATCGGTCTCCTCCTCCTGCGGAAGAACTCCGTCGACACCTGCGCCAGTGACTGCGCCCCTCGTAGGCGTCGACAAAACGGCACTCTGTCAGCGCTTAACCGGCAACCCGGGCTGACGAACGGCCGCTGGCCCTCGCAGCATCGCTATACTGTGACGGACGCGGTCAAGGTAAGGACAACGCTACCAAGACTCGGACACAAAACGGCGGCAGGAGGCGTGGCTGCGCTGGCGCCTGCAGGCCAAGCCTTCTGGCCCAGATGAGCTGCGCGCGCTTGACCCACGCGCGTCAGGTTGCCCGTTGCTCAGAAAGCGAAACGGCGGACCTGTACGGGAAGCGCACCTGCAGAGGTGACAGCGCGACCACCCTGCAGCATGCGGGGGAACCCGACTTTGACGCAAGGGTCGTCATCGCTGGCTGCAAGGGCACCTGCTCCACAGCCAAGGTGAACTCGCACCGCCGCCCTCGCTGCGGCGACAAGGCCCACCGAAAGCAGGCGGCGCACACCCCAGCGTGGCAAGGTGCAAAAAAATGCAGGCGGCGCAGCTGAAGGCGGGCTGGCCCCCTGGCCCACTGAATTCCTGTTCGCAGTCCATGGCGACGTCAACTTTGCATCTCTAGAAGACAGAAAATCCACCACGATAACAAACACCCCGACAGGCGAAGCCGTTTAGTAAACGCACCCGAGGAAGGAATCGAACAGGGTGGGGTTGTTTAGTAAACGCCCAGGGCCGTTTGGGAAACGCCAATTGCCGGGGTCTGGCTGCTTGTTCCTCCCTTGAATCTCTGCGCACTGCCTGGCGTGGCCAGAGCGCTCCGTGTGGGGAGGGGGGAAGGGCGTGCGCCCCGCCGGCGCAGGCCGCGCGCGCGCGCGAGCGGGCGCGCCCGCCGCCTGCGCCGAGGGCGCGGCGGGTGCAATGGCGCGCGCCCGCAGGGCCCCCCGGACGGCGGGCGGCGCAGGGGCGGCGGGGCCAGGCCACCGTGCAGGCCCCTGGGCCCCACGGTGGTGCGGCCAGCACGCCGCGTCCAGCGCAGTCTGGGCACGCCGCCCTGCCGAGGGGGAGGCGCAGTGGCATACGGGGGGGCGCCGACGGAGGTCGGGGTCCCCAAATGTGTTGGTATCCGCAAGACGGCGCATAGCCCTGGCTCGCGCCGCTGGCAGCCCTGAGTTCGCGCCCCACTGTGTTCATGCGCGCTCTTGTAGCGTAGTCCTCCTCCTCCTCCTGCTCCTCCTCCCTCCTCCTCCTCCTCCCCTCCTCCTCCTCCTCCTCCTCCTCCTCCTCCTCCTCCTCCTCCCTCCCTCCTCCTCCTCTCCTCCTCCTCCTCCTCCTCCTCCTCTCCTCCTCCTCCTCCTCCTCTTCCTCCTTTTCCTCTCCTTATCCTCCTCCTCCTCCTCCTCCTCCTCCTCCTCCTCCTCCTCCTCCTCCTCCTCCTCCTTTTCCTCCTCCTCCTCCTCCTCCTCCTCCTCCTCCTCCTCCTTTTCCTTATCTTCCTGCTCCTCCTCCGTAGCCATTTTGGCTCAAGTCCGTAATGTTTCGCTCAGGATTTGAGATTCTGGCGTGGGGGAGGCGCGGCCCCCGACCGCTCCCGCGTCTCCCGAGTGGCCTGCCCAGGCCGGGAGGCACTGCTGCATACCGTGTACTGTGCGCGGGTTTCCCGCCTGTGCACAGCACCCTTTTTTTTGTGCACTCGCGAATACGGAAGGCCCATGGCGCCCTCTCATGTTTCTCAAGGCGGTGCGCCGCCCTCGGATCACAAGCAGAGACGCCAGGCGTGGGCCAAGCCATGGTTTTGCAAGCACTGCTGGTCGCATCAGACAGGCGATAAGTGGTGGAACAGAGCGGATCTCGATCACTGCTCGCTACGCAAGCAGCCCAAGGCGTCGGCATCTGCAGGGATCAAACAGCCAGCCACTCCCTCTGCGTCGGCGCTTAAGGCCCCAGCGCAGCCCGACCCCAAGCTCACTGCCGAGCTCAAGAGGCTGCGCGATGAAGCTACACAGCTACGGAAGAAAGAGGTAGCAACAAAGCCCGACGGCGACGCCATGGATGTCGACGAGGGCAAGGACAGTCCTTTCGGTACACGAAGTTAGCCAAAAAGCGGGAGCGCCAGACCGAAGTGGTCGAGGAGTTCAAGCAGGTGGTGGCAGAAGCGCAGAAGGCTGTGGAGAACGCGGCCAAGGCGCTTCAGGCCAGTCACGGAAATCACGGAGTTGGAGGCCGACGGGGCCAGTTGGTGGCCAGCGCGCCACGGGCCCCTGAGAAGCCCATTGACGACGGCGCACAGGGGCTCAAGCAGCTCCTTGCCAGCAACCTCACGGTCGAGAAGTGTGGCGAGTTGCTCGAGGGCTGTGGTGGCAAGCCGGCTTTGGCGCAGAAGCTGCTAAAATTATTCCTCGCATGTACATTCACGCGTTCCCACACGTGCAATGGGCAACACACATACGCGCAGCTGGCTGGGGCCGCCCTGGGAAACCTCCAGGGCACCCAACCAGCGGAACGCGAGGGAGCGGGTGGGCGGGGAAAGCAACCCAACCCGAGAGCAGCCTGCACCGCGGCAGCGGCAGCCCCACGAGAAGCGATGCGCACGCGCACCCCCTGACCCCGCAGGCGCTGCTGCGTCCGCGTGCTGACGCAGGGTCCACAAGGCCCCTGGTGACCAACGACAGACGGACACGGACGGACGGACACGGACAGACGGGCAGAGAGGGAAACCGCACCCTGAACGGGCCAGGCGTGAGCAAGAACTTCCCCTCCAACTCCGCAGCCTCCGTAGGAAGCTACCGGCCATGAGCCAAACGCACGAAGCTAGGAGGCCAGGAAGCCAAGAGGCTAAGAGTGGACAAGAATCCTACTCCTCAAATTTCACTGCCCCCCAAACCACTCGTGCCTCGTGATTTAGGGGCGACTAAAATTATTCCTCGCATGTACATTCACGCGTTCCCACACGTGCAATGGGCAACACACATACGTGCAGCTGGCTGGGGCCGCCCTGGGAAACCTCCAGGGCACCCACTGCACCCAGGTGGGTCCGGACAGCTGCGCGAAGCGGTTTGCTACTGGTACCTGTGCCCCCCCATGCAAGCAGGAGCATTTTTACTCAGCAGCGTCCGACGAATCTGAGTGTTCAACTAAGAACTCTGCCGCCGCCACGTTCCCCCGCGCCCTGGCTGAGGCGTACGCGAACGCGGTGAGCCCGCGCAGGAAACAGCGCTCCGGAATGACAGCTGTGGCGAGAAACAAGCACACATACTCCACAAAGCGCTTTACCCTGGAGGGCGCATATGCACCTCCGAACCACTTGCACGGGCTCGCTTTACCATTTCCTGTTGGTGAAAGTGATGGACACCTCCTTGCGCGTACCAGCCGCCGCGGCGAGGCAGACTGGCGCTGTCACCGATCCAATCTGGAGAACCTCGCCATACCGTAAACAGAAATGACGCGCCACGACCCAGGACGCCCCAACGTCGGGCAGGCCGAACGTCGAGCACCACATGGACAGCGCTTTGGTCTCAGCAGCGGTGGCACGAACGCGAGGCCGTCTGAACGACCGGCCTGCCTTTTCAGCGCCACGGACGACCCGGGCCGTATCTGCCAGGGCGCCCAAAGGGAAACGCATCCAATGCAGCACAGTGCGGAGGTGGGACAAATATCGCGCCAAGGTCCCTGCACTCCGAAATAAGCTGATATATGCGTCAACCACGGGCGTCGTCGGCGGCCAAGGTGCAGATGCCGAGTGCAAAGCCACCTGGCCGTACAACCGCACTGCAGAAGAGTAGCCTCGCGCACTGGCGCGCCACCCGCAAAATTACTCGGCTGAAGCGAAGGCGGCGGAGGAACTGCACAGCGCCCAGCAGCGCCGCGCCGCCGAGGAGGCGAGGCTGCGGCAGCAGCAGCAGCATTAGCAGGCCGAGCAGGCCGCTCAGGCTGCTGCAGCTGCGACGGCTGAGCACTGGCAGCGCTGGGAGCAAGCCATCCCGTCGGAGGCGGACGATCCAGAGGTGCTGAGAGAGTTCCTCCGCTCGGTCGGGCAGCAGATGCCAAATGATGAAGTTGAATTGCGTGAATCAGCCAAGAAGACGGGTGCCATATTGTCGTCTTTCGCGAAGCGGCACAAGGCGGCGTAGTTCGCAGTTGGCGTTGATTGGTATGTGCGTGTGTGTTTGTTCTCTTTGGTCGGCATCATGACGCGCATTGCTACTGTCAAGACTACATCGTTCAACCCGCTTGCTGAGATGTTCGAGGCAGATACTCCTGTGCTAGGAGATGTGCAGCCTATCACGCGCGCACAGGAACATCACATTACGGCTGCGAAGATGGGATCAGTTCAAGGACGCATGAGTGCGGTCGGCTACCACGGTGCGTGGGCCCCAGCCACGGAGACTGGCCACGGGCATAGCACAAGCGGTGGCGTGGCTGTGATTGCGCCGAAGAAGGTGCAGGTGACGGCGGGGCCGATGCTGGCCGACACCACAGGAGTGCTGATGGGCGAGAGAATTGTTGCGGCGCTAGTGCACACTTGGTTCAAAGGAGGCTTTGTGGCAGTGTCAGCATATCTCCACGTCAGCGAAGAGATGGGACAGAAGAATATGACATTGCTCACGACGTTGGCTCAGTATCTGCTTAGATGGCTAGCGCTTGGGTGTGAGTAGATTGTTGCAGCTGACTACAACATGGACCGCGCTCTGTTGCAGCCTTGGGCGACTTCTACGGGAGGAGTTATGGTGGCGTCGTCTGCGCCCATATGTATTCAGAGAACACCAGATGACGATTGATTACTTCGTCATGTCTGAGGGGTTCGCTATCCGTTCTGGAATGATTAAATGATGGACACTGCGACGATCTGGCCACATACTGCGCTGCCCCGACAGTTTCCCCAATTTCGCCACCGTGCTCGCCGGGGCCATCTGGGATTGCGCGCGCAGGATGAGACAGACTCGCGGGGCACGAGGGAGGATGGGGGCGAAGTCGCGAGGGCAGAGTCGGCGCGCGGATGGGCAGGCCGGCGCCCCGTTTGGCCGGAGGGGCCCATTACAATGCAAGGGCAGAGCGCAACCCCTGCCCAGGGTCACGGGATCGGGTTCCCTGTCGGAATTTAAAATTTCAAATCCCACACGGTGTACGGACCCGAAAATGAGCAAACGGCATAGGACCTCCTCGAAACAAGCTTTCGGGTTCGGACATGCGACGGCCCGAGAATTTTATCGACCTATATGAAAGTGGCCAAATCAGGAGGACTTGAGCCAAACAAAAACTTCGGGCCCAGTTCGAAAGACCCGAAAATGTGCGAACCGCCTAGGACTTTTCGCAAAAAAAACATCGACCTCGACGTCTTCGGGCCCACTCCGAAGAAACCGAACATGGGCAAACCGCTTAGAACATCCGATGGCAAACGATTTCTCGGTGGTTCCGGATCTCGTCCGAAGGAGCCGCCGATGGGCCGACCGCGCAGGACTTCCTGCACAAGAAACGGTTTCCCGGGTGAGCCACTGTCAAACGGGAACGCGCCGCTCGCGGGATCGGGGTTCGCACGGGGGCGCGGTTGCTCGCGCCTGTCCAGGAGGCGCGCGTTCCCGCGCCCTTCCAGCATCGCGTTTGCTCTGCATTCGCGCGGGGCGTTTTTCTCAAATCGGAATGTACTTTCGGAGCGCCGATGTAGGCCTGTACCGATGCAAGTTCACGACACAGACACAGTTTTGTGGCGCCGAGTTGCTGATCAACCGAAATCTCTTCCTGCACTGGCCAAGCCAGGTTGCGGGCGGTTCCCACGCGATGGGAAGCAGCTGCATAGTAATATTCGACATGCCAAGACAGCTGATCAGTCGGCAGGTTTCTGGGACTTGACGATTGAGGGCATCGAGGCTGAGCTTCTGGGCCGACATGACGTCGTTAGACCCCGCCGCCACGGTCACGAAGGCAGAGCACCGAGCTCGTCGGAAGAAGCTCCGCGCAGCTCCACAGGACCGACAGCCTCGACCCTCGTGCGAGTATGCAGCGTGGAGCGCAGCGGCCAGGTGGGCCAGGCATCTGCGCAGTGCGCAGATCGTGCTGGAGTCGTACACTTCCAACCTTGACGCGGACTTGGACGAGCAGCCGAGGAGGTTGAAGCGCGTTGCCAAGGTCCTGATCGACACCGAGGCCTTCCGAGACCCAGCCCGGCTAGCACACAAGACACCCCAGGGAGGGCGGGCGGGAAAGCCGGCCGCGCCGGCGAAAGCGACGCCCCAGGCGACCAGCGCCTGCGGCCCGCAGGAGGGCGCGCCGGCCCGCCAGAGCGTCGCCCCGACGAGGCCGCGCGCGCCCAGGCCACACTGCACAGCCGTTGGCCTGCAGCGTAGCCACGCGGCTCCCACGGGAGCACTGGCCGACATTTGCTACCCCGCCTCGGGCCCGGGCGGCAAGGGGAGCGGAGACGCCGAAAGGCAACCGAATCACCGAATCCCGAATGGGGACAGAAGCGGCCTGTGAGAATCTTCCTCCCCAGAACCAAAGCTTAGGGATGATGAAGATTCTCGTGCGGCCGCTCTCCTCTGGGATGGTCCTGTGCGCTCGCACGGACCGTTGGGCGACACACAGCGTGCAGCCGGGCAGGGGAGCACGAGAGACCCCAAGGAGCTCTCGAGACCCAATGCTGGGGCTCTCGGCGACCCGGACCCCAATCCCACTGCTGACGACGAGAGCACAGCAGTACTGATGATGGCATAGACCCGACGATAATTTTTCACAGTCTCCACCGCTCACGGCGCGCCGTCGGACGCAGGCGAGTCTGAAAACTCCACTGGCCACTCCGCAGCAGTCATGGCGTCTCTGGAAGCGGCAGAGGCGTAGCCGAACGCAGCGACGCCAGGCCAGCCTCCACTGTGGAAGAGCGCCGGCACGCCGCCCGCCGCTAAACACTCGTCCGCCCAGCCTCTGCGGAAGGCATGTGTGCCCCACTCGGCCGCGCGCTCGAAGCCGAGCGCCAGCGCCGATGCTTTCAGCGTGGCCAGAGCTGCCCTGTAGGACAGGCCAGGGAAGAGGCGCCCCCGCCCAGCCCGGCGCTGCAGGACGCACACCCCGCACAGCTGCCGCGACTGGAGAACGCAGATGCACCGCCTCGTCACCACCACTGTCTCTGTGTGCATCTTGCGCTTGTGCAAGTAGATGCACGCCTTGGGCAAGCCCCCGTCGACCGAGAGCACGACCCTGGAGCGCGGCCCGTCGTGCTCCAGAGGCACCACCTCCGACGCGAAACGGAGACAGAAGTGTCTGGCGACCACGAAGGAATCCGCCACCAGAGGGTCCCGGAGCACCTCCCGCACGTGGCCAGCAACGCTGCGGGTGTCGTGCGGACTGGCCCGAGCTCGAAAGCGGCTCGTGCCGGGCACCGTTTTGGCGGCCCCCCGTGCCAGACTTGAGGTGTCTTCCAAACACCCCGGAGGGACCCGGGCCAGCCGCAGGGCCGCCCGGACCTGGGTGCAGTACGTCATCAGCGTGTCGCCGTTCTGCACTGCGAAGGCAAAGGCCCCCAGCACGCTGTCTGTCGGCGGCCACGGCGGCACTCCCAGGCCCTTGGCTACCTGGCCCCAAAACCGCACTGCGGACGCATACTTGTAAGCACTCCGATGCCACCCGCAGAGCTCTCGTCTCAAAAGCTCCTGCGTCGCTGCGAACTCAGACATATTGTATATTGCCCACCAGTTGCAAAGCACGCTCTCTCGGGTTGCCCCCTGCGCCTCCGTGACGCCGAGCCCACGCCACTTGGAGCTCTTCAGGCGTAACGCGGCCCAGCGTTTGCACTGCGTCGGCCAAGTCCTTGGGCTCCAGGAAAGTCCTCCGAAAGCGAGCTGCGGCCAGGAAGCCAAGAGCAGCAAGGGCAGCTTCAGCTTCGCCCCTTTGTGGCCCTGCGGGCGTGGCGCTTTCCACCAAAGGCGATGCGACCTCACCGCTCGGGCCGCCGCTGCCCTGGGAGGGCCCTGCCGGCGGCGCCACAGGAGAGCGCCTCCCGGAAGGGAAACTGGCCAAGAATTCACTGGCCACCTCTCGGAGGCACGGCCAGACGTCCCGAAGTTCCTGCACACTCATGTCGTTGAAGTCCTCTCCGGCCACGGCCCCGCCACTGGCGAGAGCGCGCAACACATTGTCAGGCGATGCCGGGTGGTAACGCGGCGGCGTGCGCCGAAGCACCCCCGTGAACCACTGTGCAAGAGCAGGCGGCACCACATCATGGGAGCATGCTACTTCGCGCGGCCCAGGGTCCGAAGCGCCATCGCCCAAAGCCCACCGCGCGCGCTTGCGGTTGATGAACTCAAGAGCCATGTTGGGCCAAGCTGACTACGGATGACTGCGTGGGAGGCTGTGCGCCGCCGCACGCGGCAAGAAACGCTGACGAAGCCACAACTGCGCACTTTTTTCCTTCCTCGCGAATGCATGCCCGTCACCGCCTCTGCTGCCAGAAATCCACTGCCGGCCAAGCCCGCTCGAGGCGAGCGAAGCCGCGAGAGACCAGCTGTGCCAACTCCGATGCCTTCTGTTCTGGACGAGTTGGCCAGTCTGCCAAATTTAAATGTGAAGGCACGCGGAATGCACTTAAAAAGTGGCCGCGGTCTGCTGCAGCAAACCACACGCCAGCCACCATAGCATTCCAGTCACGCTGGCGGGAGCACCCGCGGAGCAGCGTTCCGAGTGCGACTGTCGAGTCGATAAAAATCACAACGTCGAGCCCCGCTACGCCTTCGGGCAGACTGAAAAAGTGCCAGAGTGCACAACACACTGCAGCTACTAGCTCCCAGGTGTGGATTTGCTGCTGACGCGGACCCCACCTCGCAAGCCAGCCCGGCACTGGCGCTGAAGCGAAAAACTTACGCCCGGCCAGCACTGCCACCCAAGCCAGCACGCCTGCTCCCGAGGCGTCAGTGTACACCACCAAACGTGGCTTCACCGATGGCGACAGCGGGACGGCCCTGCTTGGCTGCGAATTGAGGAACCGCTGCCACCACAGGAGCGCAAAGCGCAAACGCTTGGAGATGCGAGTGCTTCTCCCGGCTGAATGCCGGAAGAGCGGCGCCAAATAGACGCGCGCGCCCTTCCCGAAGACTGCTGTGGCCCCCCAGCTGAGCCGGCCGGCCAGCTTCTGCGCGCGCGCTGGCGTTAAACGCTGGTCCCGGAGCATCTCTGCGATTTCCGCCAGCCACTTGGCGCACTTGTCGCTGGGCACGACAAAGTTTAAACACTCTGTGGTTGCGTCCACGGACACACGAACGCCCAGCTCAACAAAACTCAAAGCTGCCGTAACTGCATTATGTGAATCAAGACGCCAGCCCAGCAAATCCTGGATGACGAATCTAGCTAAAGAGGCGGCGCCTACGGCGCTATCACCCCATTCGTGCGCTTGCTCTGCATCAATGCCGAAAAAATCGTCCACGAAACGTGGATACACGATGCTAAACAAACGCAAAAGTATGGCTTGAAAAGCCGCGCCCACGCGCTGCCAGGCATGGACACTCGCCTTCCCCCCAAATGGACAGCAGAACAGCTGCAGGAACTGATCCTGCGAGACGGACTCCGCCGTCACAGCGGCCGCAAACGGGAGGTGGTCACTATGCAGCGGGAGAGTTTTGTAGGCCTCGCAGACGTCATCCTTGCGGAAGCGGACGTCCGCTGCGCTGGCTCCACCAGCGACGAGGCACTGCGCCGCCGCCACTAAATCATCGAGAGTTTCGTGGGCGACGCGTTCGGAGACCGTGGTCGCGCCATTGACCCCAGAAGCTGTGAGGTCATCGATGGCGCGGACCTTGAGAGACCACTGTCCATCGCGAAAGCGCCAGCCCTCGTCCACAGCGAACCGAGGAGACAACACCATGCCCGAGAGATCCGATGGCAAATCGCGCCACTCGGCCTGTCCAGCCGCCACCTCCGCCCGGATGCGGGCCTCGAGGCCTACTGCAACGCGACCGTCCCTTGCGGGTGCGCTTCGGACTCTTTGCAGGATGCTAGCGTTGGCGCCTGGCGCTGCCTCCAACAGCTCCTCCGGCGATGCGTGGCTAACGGCGTCGCTCAAGCACATGGTGCCACTCGGGGGGATGTACCCCGCTAGAGGGAAACCCTGCGCGAGCGATGCTGCGAGGTGAGTGTCTGGAGAGCCCGAGGCCTCCAGCATCTCGGAAAACAACGCCAAGTTCTTTTCAGGCCCCAATATGGCACGGACGTGCGCCGGCAAGCGCGCGCACTGGTCGCGCCATGCTAGCGCCGTCACCTGTTGGCGGTGCTTCCAATATTTCAACTGGCGCCACCTGAACTCGCACACTGCGCTAGGGTCGGCTGAATGCCAATTAATTGCATCTCTGGACGCCTCAGGGATGGAAAACTCCCCGGTGCACAGCGGCAGGTGCAGCGCCCAGTCTAAATGAGCAAACGGGTCCATGCCCACTAGATCTAACAGGATCACTTAAAAAGAGCTCTACAGCGCCACAGAGAGCAGAGAAGCCTTCGCCGGCGCTAAACACGCCCGAGGCATCGCCGAGGGGTTGTCCCTCTCCCGAAGGCGCCTCGCTGGAGGCAGACGCCGGTTCACTTCACCAGCTGGACCACTTCTTCTCCTGGCTTTTGGTGTGCCACTGCGCAGAAGCTGCGCCCTTGCCTTTGGGCGGGCTCCTGGAGCGCTGGGGCGTGGTCGGGGCCGGCCTGGCGGGCTCGCTCTGCTTTCCGCCTTTGTCTGGCTTGCCACCCTTCTGGCCCCCCTTGCCCTGCGCCCCCGGCTTGCCTCCTTGCGAAGGCGCGTACCCCTGCGATGACGCCGGGCCGCTCGTCTGCTTCGAGTTGGCCCGGTTGACCTCCTCGGCGCGCTGCTTGACCTTGTGCGAGGCGTCTTCCAGTACGTCACGATCCAGCCTGCACAGCAAGACCTCGACCTGGTCGCCCTGGCCCTGCTCGAGGGCACGGGCCAGCTTCTGGCGGAGAAGCAGGTCGTAGTAGAACGCAACCCTCGCGCCGCCGCGCTCCTCACACAAGCGCACCAATTGCATCTCGCACGCCCAGTACTGCACGGGCGTGATCACCTTGGAGAGAACCATTTTGGTGCCCCAATCGTGGAGGTGACCGAGAAAATTCGCGAAGCCCATGAAGCCGATCCGCTCCTCCATGGCGCGGGCCCGCTTCGCTTCCCGGGCCTCCGTGACTTTGTCACCGACGGTCCCGTTGCCCACGAGGACGTCCAGTTTAGGCGCCATTTCCGGCCCTTATCCCTGGCAATCTTCGCCGACGGGAGATTTTCCATCCGGAGCAGAGCCTCTTCTGTGGGGAGTAAATCTCCTTGGACACACCGGAGCCCCACTTCAGCGATCCTGTCCTGCAAGTTGAAGCTCAACGTCCCGCGCTTAGCTTCTTTCTCCGCCTTGGCGTTTTGCACCTTGGCCCACTCTGCAATGGCCTGGGCAGTCTGGTCCGCGGCGCTGCTGGAGCCCGGGCAGCCCGACGGGAACTCACGCATCGCCTTCGTTTGGATCTTGAGGGCCAAGGTGATGTGGGCAGGTTTGAGCTTGAAGTTTCCCCATTGCTCATCTTGGTCCTGGTCGAAAGGAACAGCGTTCACTTGCAAGCTACTGATGACAAAATCACGCATCTTCTCTTCTGCGTAATCAGTGGGCTCCACTGACCCAATGGACTCGGCGAGCGCCCGGGCCGTGCCCGCGTAGAAGATGAGCGGGTGAGTATCTGCTGGGGCATCCTGCACAGACGCCACGAACTGCACCCACTGAGCTACTTTGTCGTTCCCGCTCCCGCCGAAAGCGCCCTGCCCTGCAGCAGAGACCATGGCGCGGACGTCGCTGTCTGCGAAAGCCATATTGAGTGTGGCCTTTAGAATGAGTACTCGGGACACCTTTGCTGGGCCGGAGGGGTCGTGTGAACTTGGCAGCACCTGTCTTTCTGAGCCATCACAGCAACGGGCGCGCGTAGGAAACGCGGGGCAATGACGACAACGCCTGGACCCTTTGGCAACGCTACTGACACGGCCATCCCTCTGTTGCACATGGGCGCACCACCGTTTCAGGCTTTCGAGCACCCCCACCTGCGTCCAGCAGCCAGTTTTCCGATCGCGCCCAACTGTTACAACGGCACGTCGGCCGCTTGAGCCCCAGCGCGAAGGAAGGAAAGGGAGAGAGTCCCCCGCTCCGCTCCGCCTTCCCTGGACGCAAATTCGCACAGCTCTCGCTGCTGCACATCCCGGCGACCCCCCTTCGACGTCCATCGCGGCCAGGGGGGCCACTCGGGTCACCTTGGAGCGAAACCATGCAAGCTACAGCAGTGCCACGCCGATCCCAGTCGAACCCCTTTGACCGCTCAGCGGCCAGGGGAACTACATGGGTCTCCCTGCTCCTCCCCCTCCGCCGGGCCAGAGTGAGTAGAGGGAGTCATTTTAAGCGTCCAAGGCCTATTTTGGCCAAGTGGCAGCACGCGAGGGGGCTTCCGCTCATCCCACGCTAATGCGGTCGGACGTCGTCGCCCTGAAATTTTTCGGACTGCCCGAAAATTGCGCCTAAGAAATCCGTCCGTAGCGGACGAAATGGCCAGTGGCCAGAGCTCAATTTTCACGAGCTACACCAGAATTTAATTCTGAGTTCTCTGGTGAAAGGGCGTCAGCATCGATATTCCGACTACGCGCCGTTTGGGACGCGGGCCCCCCGGGGTCGGTCGAGGACGGGCGTGCTGCACAAGTGCAAAGCACCCCCGCCCCCGTTGTGTGCAGGTGGGGGGTTAGCCAATGCCCCCCCATCAAGGACTAGCTTCTGCCGCCTGCACACATCCGACCCCGAGCGCCCAGAGTGTCCGTAGCCATTCTTTCTAGCTCGTACGGTCCGCGAAATCGCGCCCCAGACGATTGTCTTGCAGCCGTCCTCTGAGATTCTCCAGGGTCCCAGGACCGCAAATTTGCGTTCAGATTGCAAATCTGAATGGTGCCAGAACGCAATGAGCTCAGAATGCAATTCTGGGCGCGCGGACGCGAGCGCTTAGATTGCGAATCTGGGCGCGCCTCGGCGCCAGAACGCCCGCATGAGCTCAGACTGCAATTCTGAGCGCGCTGACGCCCAGGCGCGCGAATTCGCCCAGAATGCGAACCTGGGCGCTTCGTGCATATCTGGGCGCGCCTCGGCCCAAGACTGCAGCATTGAGCACAGATTGCAATTCTGGGCGCGGGCGCCCAGGAGCGCGACTTTGCGATCAGACTGCAAGTCCGGGTGCGCCCCAACCACAAACCGCATAGTTGACCCCGGAAGGCAATTCCAGGCGCGCGGACGCCCAGGAGAGCAAATTTTGCGCTCAGATTGTGACTCTGGGCGCGCTCCGGCCGCAGACCGGAGAAAGAGCACAGAAAACACTTCCGGGCGCGCGGAACGCCCAGGTGCGTCAGATAACCCATTGGACGCGCGAGCGCGCGATTGCACCCAATTGGCCCGTCCCGGCGCGCGAGCGCACAATTGTGCTCGAATGGCCCCTTGAGGGGCGCGAGCGCGGGCACTCGAACTGCCCGTTAGGTCGCTGCGCGAAATTGCGCTCAGATAGCCCATTCGGGTGCGCGAGCGCGGGATGGTACTCAAGACGCGCGAGCGCAAAATTGAGCACAGTTTGCTCGTCTGGCCGCACAAGCGCGACTTGCACTCGAATTGCCCGCTTGGGCGCGCCAGCGCAAATCTGCACCCATGCGTCGCGCAAGCGAGATTGCGCACAATTCGCCCGCGGGGAACACTAGCGCAAAATTGCACTCAGATTGCCCGTCCGAAGGCGCGCGAGCGCGAGATTGCATCCAATTGACCCATGCGGGCGCGCGAGCGCGAAATTGCACTCTGATTGCCCGTCTGGGCGCGGGAGCGCGGATTGCACCCAACTGGCCCGTTCGGGCACAAATTGCTCCCAGATTGCCCAGTTGGGCTCGTTACAGGGACATTGCGCACAGACTACTTCCTTTGGGCGCGCGAGCATGGAATCGCACCCCATTGGCCGGGCCGGGCGCGCTGCGCCGCTGGGCGGCAAATTGGCGGCGAGGAAGGCGGATAGGCGACGAGGGCGCCGGCAAAAACACAAGAGCGCGCACTGCGCAAGGGCCCAAGCCGAGTGCGCCACGCGGGCAGGCACGTACGCACGGACAGGCAGGCGGGTTGCGCAGCGACCCTGGGTTTGCGCTGGGACCCTGTGCGTCGACGCAGTGCGCGAACACCGCCGTAGAACGAGACGAAAAGCAGCGGGCACGACGAGGGACCACAGGCAAACCGGATTGCCCGCAGACCAAGCCCAAGGTGCGCGCGTCACGCAAACACCCCGTGTGGGCAACCCCGCTGGGAGGAAGGAACCCGTTCCTGTTGGGAACACCCTGCCGGCTGGTACACGCGGCCAACCAACGGCAGGGAGTGCGCGTTACGGACGCCCCAGTGGGCAGAGACCCTGGGCGTACCCTGTTGGAAAGAGGCCCGCCCCCTGTTGGGGACCTTCTGCCGGCTGGTACGCTTGGCCAGCCACCAGCAGGCAGGGGAGTGCGCGTTGCGCAAAACCCTGTGGCAGACGAGGGCGCGGGGCCGATTGACAACGAGAAGCGGCGGGTTGGCGACGAGGAGCGCCGGCAGAGGCCCCGCAAGGCACAGGGTGCGCGCGTAGCGCAGGGACCCGAATGGGCAAACAGCCTGGGCGTACCCTGTTGGGCAAAGGCCCGTCCCCTGTTGGGAACCTCCTGCCGGCTGGTACGCTTGGCCAGCCACCGGCAGGAGTGGTATGCGCGTTGCGCAGGGACCCGGGTGCGCGCGTAGCGCAGGGACCCCAAGCGGGCACGCGGAGCGCGGGCAACCGGCACGGAGTGGCGACGAGGAGCAGCAAGGTGGCGGCGAGGGGCGGCGGCGTGGCGACGAGGAGCGCCAATGGGCAAACAGCCTGGGCGTACCCTATTGGGCAGAGGCCCGTCCCCTGTTGGGAACCTTCTGCCGGCTGGTACGCTTGGCCAGCCACCGGCAGGAATGGTATGCGCGTTGCGCAGGGACCCGGGCGCGCGCGTAGCGCAGGGACCCCAAGCGGGCACGCGGAGCGCGGGCAACCGGCACGGAGTGGCGACGAGGAGCAGCAGGGTGGCGACGAGGGGCGGCGGCGCGGCGACGAGGAGCGCCGGCCGCGCCGGCGAAAGCGACGCCCCAGGCGACCAGCGCCCGCGGCCCGCAGGAGGGCGCGCCGGCCCGCCAGAGCGTCGCCCCGACGAGGCCGCGCGCGCCCAGGCCACACTGCACAGCCGCTGGCCTGCAGCGTAGCCACGCGGCTCCCACGGGAGCACTGGCCGACATTTGCTACCCCGCCTCGGGCCCTGGCGGCAAGGGGAGCGGAGACGCCGAAAGGCAACCGAATCACCGAATCCCCGAATGGGGACAGAAGCGGCCTGTGAGAATCTTCCTCCCCAGAACCAAAGCTTAGGGATGATCAGGATCCACAGGCTCGACTGGGTGTTCGCCCACCTGGACGAGCTGGCGGCAAATTTTTCAGGTCTTGAATGGATGTGATAGGTGATCCGTCTACGCCCGATTTGATAGAACGAGTTCTGTCCCTGGCCCAAGAAAAGGAGGCCGTGAAGCCTGAAGTCCCGGGTCAGGGAGGCGCCCCTGGACGGGGCCAAAGCTGCCCCTCGCTTTACCAGGGCCCGTGGAATCCAAGGTGCTCACCGAGGAGCATCGGATCCAACCTTTCGAGCTCGCCGACGATACGCGCTGCGAATGGTCACACATTTGGACCACTCATTCTTGCGACGATTTGAAGTTGCCGAGCGATTCAGAAGATTGGGCGAGCCTGCCGCCGCTCGGGGTCGACGATTTGAGGAAAGCGATTGCGCGATTCCCCCCGAAGACGGAGGTCGGCTGTTGTAAGATCCATCCTCGTGCGCTCCAGTACCTTTTCTGATGCGGTGCTAGCCGCACTTGCGTCGCTACTTATGCAGTGTGAGAGGGCACTCGTCTGGCCAAGCAAGCGCTTGGTGAGCAGGCTTGTCAGGCCACCACAACGCGACGGCGGCCACAGGCTCATCGCTATTCTAGGCACGATTCTGCGAGTCTGGGGACGCATTCGGCGTTCTGTTACTGATGCGTGGGAGGCGGGGAGTCGCACTCGGGAGTTCTGGGGGTCTGGAAAGGGTAGAAGTGCGTCGGATCTGCATTCGATGCAAGCCTCTCGACCGAGCCAGAGCCAGAGGCCGGCACCCGGTAACCCTCTTGCCATACATGATTAAATGTTACGAAATGCTAAAGCTCTCGGTCCTGTCTCAGATTCTTAGACAGATCGGTTTCCCGCTCCGCCATGGTTGCATGCTTTCCGCTTTACACCGCCATATTTGTCAGCCCCCGTAGGCCGCAAGGGCCCCGGGGAAACCCAACACAAGGGCACCCGGCCGGGAGGGACGCGAAGCGTAAGGAATGTACAAAACTCCTTCTGCCACGGATGTGGCTCTTTTGGGAGTGCTGCTTCTGCCGCAAGCCACGGCAGCGCCTCCAGAAGAGGAGAGCCACCTACCCCCCCGAAGGGAAGCGGATTGCGACCAGCACGTCACGCCACACACGGTGTGCGGTCGGCCGCTGCGCCGGCGCACCGTGCGCTCAGTTGCGGGACCAAGCAACCCTGTGACGCTCAGGTCCTGTCCGCTCGCGCAGAGCGGCACGGAGCTGTGCATCTTGGGTCGCGGTGTGCGGTCGCCCGTCGCGCTGTCGCACCGTGCGCTCAGTTGCGCGACCAAGCAACCCTGTGACGCTCAGGTGCCGTCCGCTCGCGCAGAGCGGCATGGAGCTGTGCATCTTGGGTCGCGGTGTGCGGTCGGCCGCTGCGCCGGCGCACTGCGAGCTCAGTTTTTTCGCAACCAAGCAACCCTGTGACGCTCAGGTGCCGTCCGCTCGCGCAGAGCGGCTCGGAACTGAAATTATGATGTGCTTTCTGTGTTTCTCTTGTCGTGCTATTTCATTATCGCTTTTCCTTGCTCGTTATTTTTCTCGCGCGCGGGCTTGGGTCGGTTTGGTCCTTGCTCGTTTGCTACAAGCTCCCTCGTCTGGGGGCCCGTGCCGGTGCACGGTCGGCTCCCTCGGCCGGGGGTCTGCGCCGGCGCACTGCGCACCCAGATATCCCGAGAAAGCCTGTGACGCTCAGGTGCCGCCCGCTCGCTCAGAGCGGCGTGGAGCTAGCACTTTCGGGTGGCGGTGCACGGTCGGCTCCCTCGTCTGGGGGTCTGCGCCAGCGCACCGCACACACAGATGTGCCCAGCAACCCCGTGACGCTCAGGTGCCGCCCGCTCGCTCAGAGCGGCGTGGAGCTAGCTAGCATTTTCGGGCGGCGGTGCACGGTCGGATTCCTCGTCTGGGGGTCTGCGCCAGCGCACCGCGCATCCAGATGTCCCGAGCAACCCTGTGACGCTCAGGTGCCGCCCACTCGCTCAGAGCGGCGTTGGAGCTAGCACTTTCGGGTGGCGGTGTACGGTCGGCTCCCTCGGGAGTCTGCGCTGGCGCACTGCGCACACAGCTGTCCCGAGCAACCCTGTGACGCTCAGGTGCCGCCCGCTTGGTCAGAGCGGCGTGGAGCTAGCACTTTTCGGGTGGCGGTGTTTCAGTCGGCCCGCGTTCCCTCGTCTGGGGGCCCGGGCCGGCGCACTGTGCATCCAGATGTCTGGAGCAACCCTGTGACGCTCAGGCGCCGCCCGCTCGTTCGGAGCGGCGTGGAGCTAGCACTTTCGGGTGGCGGTGCACGGTCGGCTCCCTCGGCTGGGGGTCTGCGCCAGCGCACTGCGCATCCAGATATCCCGAGCAACCCTGTGACGCTCGCACGGTCGGCCCCCTCTGGGGGTCTGCGCAAGCGCACCGCACACACAGATGTGCCCAGCAACCCTGTGACGCTCGGGCGCCGCCCGCTCGCTCAGAGCGGCGCGGAGCTAGCTAGCATTTTCGGGCGGCGGTGCACGGTCGGATTCCTCGTCTGGGGGTCTGCGCCAGCGCACCGCGCATCCAGATGTCCCGAGCAACCCTGTGACGCTCAGGTGCCGCCCGCTCGCTCAGAGCGGCGTTGGAGCTAGCACTTTCGGGTGGCGGTGTACGGTCGGCTCCCTCGGCTGGGGGTCTGCGCTGGCGCACTGCGCACCCAGCTGTCCCGAGCAACCCTGTGACGCTCAGGTGCCGCCCGCTTGCTCAGAGCGGCGTGGAGCTAGCACTTTCGGGTGGCGGTGTTTCAGTCGGCCCGCGTTCCCTCGTCTGGGGGCCCGTGCCGGCGCACTGCGCATCCAGATGTCCGGAGCAACCCTGTGACGCTCAGGTGCCGCCCGCTCGTTCAGAGCGGCGTGGAGCTAGCACTTTCGGGTGGTGGTGCACGGTCGGCCCCCTCGGCTGGGGGTCTGCGCCGGCGCACTGCGCATCCAGATATCCCGAGCAACCCTGTGACGCTCAGGCGCCGCCCGCCTGCTCAGAGCGGCGTGGAGCTAGCACTTCCGGGTGGTGGTGCACGGTCGGCCCCCTCGTCTGGGGGTCTGCGCCAGCGCGCCGCACACCCAGATGTGCCCAGCAACCCTGCGACGCTCAGGTGCCGCCCGCTCGCTCAGAGCGGCGTGGAGATAGCTAGCATTTTCGGGCGGCGGCGCACGGTCGGATTCCTCGTCTGGGGGTCTGCGCCGGAGCACTGCACATCCAGATGTCCCGAGCAACCCTGTGACGCTCAGGTGCCGCCCGCTCGCTCAGAGCGGCGTTGGAGCTAGCACTTGTGGGCGGCGGTGCATGGCCGGCCCCCTTGTCTGTGGGCCTGTGCGGACGCACTGCGCACTCAGATGTGCCCCGCAACCCTGTGACGCTCAGGTGCCGCCCGCTCGCTTAGAGCGCCGCGGAGCTAGCACTTTCGCGTTGCGGTGCACGGCCGGCTCGCGCTCCCTCGTCAGGGGGGTTAGGGGTTCGCGCCAGCGCGCCGTGCATCTGGATCCTGCAACGCAGGTTTCAATGTTGCACCCAGAGTGTGCTCCCTGACAGGCCAAGCCCCTGGAAAGGAGCTGAGCTTGTGTGCTCCCAGACAGGAGCGGCGCCCGAAGTTCTCTAGCAGGAGTCGCGCCTGCGTGCCTCCCGGGCGGCTCCGTGGCGTGGCGGTGCGCCAGCGCGCTCCCCAGCAACAGCCTGTCGGCTGTCTGCCAGTTCTGGCGCCAGCACGCCCAGAATGCCACGTTCGGAAAGCGCGACTGGCCCAGACTTGCATTCAGAGCGCAACTGCGTGTGCTCTGGCTCTGGCGGGCCCAAATTCGCATTCCGACGCGCAGGTCGCGCATTCTGTCGCTACCGTCCTCAGATGCGCAGTCTGCGCGTGGATCCGCAGAGTGGCATTGCGCAGTGTGGTGACCCCTGCTGCCAACCTGCGTGCGCCACGCTTGGCCCAGTTGCTGCAGTGCGGCGTTCTGTGCGCCCCCTGCCTGGCGCACTGCGGCGTCTGCCCCCTGCTGCCAGCCTGCGCAACGCTTGGCCCAATTGCTGCAATGTAAAATTCCTTTGCGCCCCCTGCCGCGCGCAGTGCGGCGCCTGCCCCCCTGCTGCCAACCTGCGCCACGCTTGGCCTGGTCGCTGCAGTGCGGCATTCTTTGCGCCCCCTGCCGTGCGCAGTGCGGCGCGTCTCGCCCCTGCTGCCAGCCTGCGCCATGCATGCCCTGTTTGCTACAAGGCAGCGTTTCTTTGCGCCCCCTGCCTTGCGCGGGTGGCGTTTCGCCGCTGTTGCCAACCTGCGCACGCTTGGCCTGGTTGCTGCAGTGCGGCGTTTCTTTGCACCCCCTGCCTTGCGCAGGGCGGCGTCTGCCCCCGCGGCCAACCTGCGTCGGCCCAGTTGCTGCAGCGCAGCGTTCTGTGCGCCCCCTGCCTTGCGCAGTGCGGCGTTTGCCCCCTGCTGCCAACCTGCGCCACACTTGGCCCGGTTGCTGCAGTGCGGCGTTCTGTGCGCCCCCTGCCTTGCGCAGTGGGGCATCTGCCCCCTGCTGCCAACCTGCGCCGCGCTTGGCCCGGTTGCTGCAGTGCGGCGTTCTTTACGCCCCTGCCTCGCGCAGTGGCGCGTCTGCTCCCTGCTGCCAGCCTGCGCCACGCTTGCGCTGACCAATCCAGCGTTGCATTCTGTTCACGGTCTTGCACTTTTGGCGCTGGCGCGCGTAGCTTCGCAACTGTGGCGCAGCTACTCCAGCATCAAGTTTCAGAATCACATCCTGAGCATGCTTCCGCGTTTCTGGCGCGTGCGCACCCAGATTCGCGATCGTGGGTCAGTTTGGCCAGTTCTGGCGCTGATGCGCCAGAATTGCATTCTGAGCTCGATTTTACATGTTTCGCGCTCCGCGCCTGGATTCGCATTTGCAGCTCAGCTTGGCTTTTGCCTGTTCTTGCGTTGATAATTGCTTTCTGAGCTCGATTTTGCGTTTCTGGCGCCTGCGCGCTCAGATTCGCAACAGCCCAGATTTGCATTCTGAGCTCGTTGTCGCGTTTCTGGCGCCTGCGCGGGCGGATTCGCAATTACGGCTCGTTTCGGCCAATTCTCGCGCCGATGCGCCTAGATTCGCGATTGGTGCGCAACTCTGGCACCAACACGTGCAGGGTTGCATTCTGGGTTCGTTGGCGCCTCTCGCGCACTCGCGCCTTGATTGGCAATTGCGGCGTGTTCGACGTTCTGACCGTGATTTTCTTTTCTGCCGTCAGCGCGCCAGATGCAGAAAATTGCAGCAATCTGCGCCGCAGATCTGCAGATTCGTTTGGTGTTTCCAGCGGTGTGATTTTAGCCATTCTAACGCAAGCGCGCGCGAACTTGCATGCTGAGCCCGATTCGCATGCTCAGCGCCCGAGCGCTCAGATTCGCCATTGGCGCCCAGAATCATTCAGCTCTGCCCGCCCGCAAGCGCCGCCGGGCGCAATTCGGCATGGTGAACAGTGCGCGGGCGCCCCCCAGTCTGGGAGTCTGCGCCAGCGCCCAGCGCCACGTGTTTTCCGCCAAGCGTTTTCGTCACGCTTATGTGCCGTGCGCTCTTCTTCAGAGCGGCGCAGACCTTTCGACGCACCAGGCTCCGTGGTGCACAGGCGGCGGTCGCTCCCTGCTTTGGGGGGCTGCGCCCACGCCGCGTGCCTTCTGCCGAGCAGTGACGCTCACGAGCTGCTCGCTCCTCTTCTGAGCGGCGCGGGGCGCGCAGTTGGCGGTCGCCCCCTAGGCGGTGTCTGCAGCCAAACCGCGCGCCTCCTGCCAAGCAGCCCTGTGGAGCTCAGGTGCCGCGCGCTCTTCCTCAGAGCAGCGCGCAGCAGGCCCGCGCAGCGCTCCCCGCTTTGGAGGTGCGCAGCCACGCCACACGCGTTTTCTTCCTGGCACTCTGCGACCCTCAGGTGCTGCGCGCTTCTCATGCTTTGCCGCGCGCTCTTCATCAGACGAGGGCGGAGCTTTTGACGCACGCTCGCGGTACAGTTGGCGGCCGCTCTGTCCTTGGGTGTCTGCAGCAACGCCGCGCGGCTTCTGCCACCCCCGGGGCCGCGCGCTCTTCGTCTGAGCAGCGCGGAGCTCTCGACGCAGGCTCCTGGCGCGCAGCCGGCGGCCGCTCTCTTGTCTGGGGGTATGCGCCCACCTTCTTTCGAAACAACTCAAGTGCCGCGCGCTCTTCTTCAGAGCCGCGCTGTCGCGCGATCTTCTTCATACCGCGCGGAGGTTTCGGCGCAGCAGGCTCATGGCGCCCAGTCGGCGGCCACGCCCTGCTTGGGAGTCTGGGTTCACGCCGCGTTCCGTACCAGGCAACCCTGTCACGCTCAGGTGCTACGCGCCGCATGGGGCTTTCGACGCAGGCTGCACGTTCATCCCCCTAGGCGCTGCACCCAGAATTGCATTCTGAGGTCGGTTCCCCAGCGCCCACCGCCCAGACTCACAATGGCGCGTCAATTTCGCCTTTCTGGCGCTGACGCGCTCAGATTCCAACTCACGCAGTGCAGCCCTCTCGCGAGTGCAGCGTTTGGCCTGTCACCCTGTGCTCACTCAGGTTGTGGCAGGGCGTCATTCTGCACCCCGCCTGCCTTGCGCAGTGCAGCGCCTGGCCACGGTTGCCAACCGCGTGCAGCGCTCCAGTGGTGCTGTGCCGCCTGGCCCCCTTGCACCCGCTGCCTTGCGCAGGTGGCGCGTGCTGCTCCAGATAACAGCCTGGTTGCCGCACGGCCGCCTTCCGTTGCACGGCCAGCAATGCATTTGGAGCACGGGGCCTGGGTTCTGGCGCCAGCGTGCCCCGAAGATTCGCGAGCGCAATATACTGCTTCCGCGTGCTCGCTAAGACTGCACTCTGTGCTTTCATTGCTGGCGCAGCGTCGTTGATGAGCGCGCAGCAGCAGAGCATCCGCTGGTTGTCAGGCTGCCATTCGGTGGTCAGGCCCCTGCGCTGCTTCCGGCGCTGGCGCGCCCAGGAATGCCTTCCGAGCTTCGTCGATTCAGCGCCGATTTCCGGCGCCAAGGTGTCCAGACCCGCATTCTCGATTTCGCGATTCGCGCGCCTGCGCCGCGCATGATTAGCGATTGCCAGCGATTTGGCTGTCGTCTGAGGCGGCCGAGAAGCGGGCCGCACCGCTAATCGCTCCAACGCAGCGCGCCCCCGCCTTGTATTGCACTAGTTTCTGTCCATGCGAAGCTTGTAGAGGGATCCGTTCACAACACCGGACTGGATCAAGCAAATGAAACGCTCATTCGAAAGTCACCTGTTCGCGCAGGAGAGCGGACCACGCCGCGCCGTGCAAGCTGCGTTCGAACCACTTTCTTTGCACGAAGGAACAGTGCAGAGGACGCAGTTTGCCTCGAATGGTGCCCGCAGCAGCGGCTCTGCAGCCGCTGAGTCAAATACTGCATCCACAAACTTTCTTTTGCCTCTGTGGGGTAGGTGGCTCTCCCTTGCGGAGGCGCTGCCGTGGCCTGTGGCAGATGCAGCACCCCCAAAAAGAGCCACACTTCGTGGCATTGAAGTTTTTCTCCTGCACGATTCGCGTCTGCCAAGTCTGGAGAGAGAAGGTGCGAAGCGGAAAGCGGAGCTTCTGAGGAGGCTGTGCATTCGGGAAGCAAGGTTTTCGCGGGCACCCTTCGTTTTCCATCTGCTTCGCTCCAGGCTGGTTCGTTGGTTGGCATTGGCTGGTCAGCAGTCTTTTTTGCATCGATTCTCTCCAGGCTGATCATTGCCTGTCCAAGAGTTACCTCTTGTTACTTTTCCATTGCTTTTGAATCGATGGATTCCTTGCGCGCAGGCCCAGGGGATGCTGCCGCGCGTCTCGCGGCCCCTCTGGTTGGGGTTCGGATCGTCCCCACGCAGCCGAGATCCACGTCCTCTGTCGACGCAGTCCCCGCGTTCTCTGTCTTGGGGCGCTCGGGCCAGATCTCGTCGCTCATTGCTCAGCAATCCTGGGACGCTCAGGCGCCATCCGCTCGCGCAGAGCGGCATGGTGCTGCGCATCTTGGGTCGCGGTGTGCGGTCGGCCGCTGCGCCCGCGCACCGTGCGCTCAGTTGCGGGACCAAGCAACTCTGTGACGCTCAGGTGCCGTCCGCTTGCGCAGAGCGGCATGGAGCTATGCATCTTGGGCCGCGGTGTGCGGTCGGCCGCTGCGCCGGCGCACCGTGCGCTCAGTTGCGGGACCAAGCAACCCTGTGACGCTCAGGTGCCGTCCGCTCGCGCAGAGCGGCACGGAGCTGTGCATCTTGGGTCGCGGTGCGCGGTCGGCCGCTGCGCCGGCGCACCGTGCGCTCAGTTGCGGGACCAAGCAACCCTGTGACGCTCAGGTGCTGTCCGCTCGCGCAGAGCGGCACGGAGCTGTGCATCTTGGGTCGCGGTGTGCGGTCGCCCGTCGCGCTGTCGCACCGTGCGCTCAGTTGCGCGACCAAGCAACCCTGTGACGCTCAGGTGCCGTCCGCTCGCGCAGAGCGGCATGGAGCTGTGCATCTTGGGTCGCGGTCGGCCGCTGCGCCGGCGCACTGTGAGCTCAGTTTTTTCGCAACCAAGCAACCCTGTGACGCTCAGGCGCCGTCCGCTCGCGCAGAGCGGCTCGGAACTGAAATTATGATGTGCTTTCTGTGTTTCTCTTGTCGTGCTATTTTATTATCGCTTTTCCTTGCTCGTTATTTTTCTCGCGCGCGGGCTTGGGTCGGTTTGGGCTGCATTTCTCGCGGTCCCTCCCGCCCTCCCCGCGTGGCGAACGTGCTGGCCGCAATCCGCTTCCCTTCGGGGGGGTAGGTGGCTCTCCCTTGCGGAGGCGCTGCCGTGGCCTGTGGCAGATGCAGCACCCCCAAAAGAGCCACACTTCGTGGCATTGAAGTTTTTCTCCTGCACGATTCGCGTCTGCCAAGTCTGGAGAGAGAAGGTGCGAAGCGGAAATGGGAGTGCTGCTTCTGCCGCAGGCCACGGCAGCGCCTCCAGAAGAGGAGAGCCACCTACCCCCACGAGGCACACGTCCGGGAGGATGGCGCGAAGCGTGGACCGACGGGGACGCCAGCGCAGGATGCCAAGCCGTCTCAATGTTTTTCACTGCGCAGCACAAAGGAATCACATTGGACGTTGCCAGACCGGCAATGCATCTAAATTCGCCGGTCGGCTCGCAGACGGCTGTGCAACCGAGCACGCAGCACGGGCGGCGGCTTCCAGCAGGCGCTCTTTCCTAGCTGCTGCGGAAAACTTCGCGTAGAAGTTCCGCATCGCATCGATGGAAGACCAGCCGCCCTGGCCCTGCACAAGCTCTTCGGGCAGGGACGCTGCGTTTTTCGTCGCCCCTAGATTGCGCAGCAATTTGGGGGGCAGGGAAATTTGAGGAGCGGGGATGTTGTTTTTGCCACTTGTTGCCTCATTGCCTTCTGGCCTTCTTGCTGTCACGCCCGTGGGCGCTCCCAAAGCGGGGCTGCGGATTCGGGGGGGTCCCCGTGGGTCTCCGCAGGCCTCCCTGGCGCCCTCTTGATCTCTGTCGGGTGTTTCTTGTGCTCCGCGCCTTGGGCTGCGGCGCGGCCGGTGGTAGTCGGCGTGGGGATGCCACGCCGCGTCCTCCTCCTCCCTCGTCCTGGCTGGTTGGCTGGTTGATTGGCGCGCTCTCGTGCGCGTCAGCCGCGCGTGGCCGTTCGGCGTGGGTCTGGGCGCGCGCCTGGTGCAGTGCCAAAAGGAGGGTCTCATTCTCGCCCTGGCGCCGGCTACCGTTCAGACGCCTCAGCGCTGGCCACCCCCTTGTTCGGATGGTGCCGTTGCGCGTCGCCGGTGCTCTCGTCGCCACTCTGTGCCCTGCCCGTGCTCTCGTTGCCACGTGTGAGGGTTTCCTCTGGGGCGCCCTTGCTAGCGCTGGGCGGCTCCAGTAGCCAACAACCCTTGCTAACGCTGGGTTCCTCTGGGGCGCCCTTGCTAACGCTGGGCGGCTCCAGTTGCCAACAACCCTTGCTAACGCTGGGTTCCTCTCGGGGCGCCCTTGCTAACGCTGGGCGGCTCCAGTAGCCAACAACCCTTGCTAACGCTGGGTTCCTCTGGGGCGCCCTTGCTAACGCTGGGCGGCTCCAGTAGCCAACAACCCTTGCTGACGCTAGGTTCCTCTGCGGCGTCCTTGCTAACGCTGGGCGGCTCCAGCCGCCCGAAACCCTTGCTAACGCTGGGTTCCTCTGGGGCGCCCTTGCTAACGCTGGGCGGCTCCAGTAGCCAACAACCCTTGCTAACGCTGGGTTCCTCTGGGGCGCCTTTGCTAACGCTGGGCGGCTCCAGTTGCCAACAACCCTTGCTCACGCTGGGTTTCTGGACGCCCTTGCTAACGCTGGGCGGCTCCAGTTGCCCGTAACCCTTGCTAACGCTGGGTTCCTCTGGGGCGCCCTTGCTAACGCTGGGCGGCTCCAGTAGCCAACAACCCTTGCTAACGCTGGGTTCCTCTGGGGCGCCCTCGCTAACGCTGGGCGGCTCCAGTAGCTAACAGCCCTTGCTATCGCTGGGTTCCTCTGGAGCGCCCTTGCTAACGCTGGGCGGCTTCAGTGGCCAAGTACCTGGCTATGCTGGGTTCCGCTGGGGCGCCCAGCCACTGTTGCCTGGCCTGCGTTTGCGCAGTGGGGCTCTCGTCGCACATGTTTTGGCTGGATTCGCTCGCTGCCTTGCACGTGGGTCGTGCGTCTGTGATCTGTAGCCTCGGCGGATCAAGTCCTTTGCTGCTATTCGGCCAAGCTCGCCAGTCTGCCGTCTTCCACTGTGCTTTCTAAAGGCATGGCGCAGGTGTCTTTCACTGATGCAGAGATTGCTGCCGATCTCGAAGGCCTGCCGGATGCAGCTTTCGCAGGCGCCACCAGCTCGGAAAGGTTGAACTGGGTCCGGTTCGTTCTGGAGGTGGACGAGGCTCCACGGGCGAAACACGGTTTGCGCTTCTACTCCAGCGCGGCGGGGGTTCTCGCCGACTTGGTCGGCAGCATCCACCCCGGCGACTACAGCGACGTCGTCATCCGCGGGATGATTACTGAGGGCCTCAAGCCAGGGGATTTCCCTTTCAGTGGCGAGGCCTTCCCTGAGTCGTGGAAGTCGCTGAAGTTCACGCCGGCACAGATCGTGCACGCCCTGCGCGTTCAGGGCAAGTGCGTCGCGCAGGTGTCCACCCCTGGGAGCGGCAGCTCGGGCTCGTGCGGCGCACTTGCGACGGCCGCGCCTTCGAGCAACGATGCCCTGGCGGAGGCCATGCGTGACTTCGTGAAACAGGCAAGCACCCAGCCCAAGAAAGGTTTGTCTTTCAGCTTGGCAGACCGGATCCGCGAGGTCGGTCTGCAGGACTTCCCTTCGGAGGCGTTGCCCTCCGAGGAGCTCGCCGCGAAGTGGGAAGCCGCCGGCCGTGCTGCCGCCGACCGCGGCCGGGCTTACGTCGGAGGCGCCGACGGTGACGACCTCCAGGCGGCCCACAGGCCCCAGTGGAGCCGCACTCCGGAGATCGACGTGGTCGCTCCCGGCGGGTCTTGGGAGGATCGCATGCGTGCGTCGCTCGAGATGCGCCGCGCGCGGACGCAGGAGGACCGAGTGCACTACGTCGGGTTTGCCACTTTCTTGGGCCACGTGATGACGTGGGGGTTGAAGATCTGCATCATGAAGGTGTGCTCTCCGTCCGAAGTGTTGGGTTACGTGTTCTTGCTGACCCGGGTGGCCGAAGAGTTCGGCGGCGTGCACACGGCTTATTTCTACGACTGGCTTGTGCGCCGCGAGATGGCGCGTTGTCTCGAGAGAGGCGAGGTGGATATTTCGCATTTCTTTCAGAAGTTGGATCGTGAGATCGTCCGCGACGCCCGCGACAAGGCTCAGATGGCCATGAGCCGCGCCGGCAAAGCTGCAGCCAAAGGCACTGCGGCACAGACGCAGCCCAAAGGCAACAGCGGCAAGGCCAGCAGCAGCAAGCAGTCCACCCCCAAGGGCGGCGGCAAGACCAGCAAGGCCGACACTGGCAAAGGCCGTGCTCCAGTCTCCCCGCAGCTCAACCGTTCCAGGAGTCCCCGGACCAGCCAGGCCAACCAGAACGGCAGTGGCAAGCAGCGCAGTGGGAACGGCTGGGGCGGCTGGTGAGATTCCAGCAGCTCAGACCCAGAGCTTTCCCATTTTGGTGGAAAGGACACCCTGGCGCAAGCGCGTGCTCGCGCAAGTTTTGGCTGTGACAGGGAGGCGCCTGTGCGCGAGCTGGCGCCGACCGGATCCGAGTTTCATTTTGCATGCCTCGATTGCCCTCGCGTTGCCGCTGTGCGTGAGGGTACATAGCTTTCTTTCTGGTCCGGGGGTGCGCCGGCTCACCCCGTTGGATCACCTAGCTTGGGCTTTGCAGTTGCCGTCTGGCGACGAACTGCCAGAGGTTCCCGCTGCAATCGCGGAACCTCTTCACCATTCGCTTTGCCTGAATGGGCACAGTTTGGCTCAGGCCCGCGCTGAGAGCCTCGAGCACTGGCGCCAGCGCAAGCGCGTGCTGGACCCGCTTTGGGCGCGCAGGTTTGCGGAGCTGCCCGCGCACGTCCAGAGCGTTCTCGGTCCGAAGAAAAATCTACTTGTGCTGGCAGAAATGCTCGAGGCAGTTGGCTGGCCTGACGCCCGGCTCGTTGGGGACCTACAGAACGGTTCCCCACTTCTGGGCCAAATCCCACGCAGCGGTGTGCCCCCGAGCATTCCTTTCTCCGAGTGTGCCGAGACAGCAGCTACGCTGCGAGATCGGGCGCATTCTCTCGACTCTGAAACGCTGCGCCGCGCGCGGCGGCCTGCCACTGTGGAGCAGTTGGTCCAGGCAGTTTTTCACGAGAAATGCCAAAAGGAGGTCGCCGATGGTCACGCTAGGTGGCGCCCTCTGGGTGACACATGCGTCCTCACTGCCAGGTTCCCTGTCGACGAGGGCTGGAAAGCTGCCTCAAGGAAAATCCGCTGCATCGACGATTTCACGGCGTCGCATATAAATGCAGCTGTTTCCGTAGGGGAAGCAGTCCAGCACGACGGTCTAGATCAATTCGTAGCTGTCCTTTGCAAGACGAACCTCGCAAGCGCTGGCGGAGCCGCGCTTCGCAAGGAGGATTTCGTGAATGCTTTCAAAACGCTCCACTGGCGAGCTCACACTTGCAGTTTGCTGTTGTCACCTGGGCTGCAGCCGAGTCCCGTGGCCAAGGGCTTCAGCTTTTGGCGTGCCCTTTTGGCGCAGCCGCCTCTGTCTACAACTGGGAAAGGTTTGGCGCGGCCGCCCGCGCCACTCTGGCCAGGTTGTTTCACGTTGTGTTTCTTCGCTTCGTGGACGACCTTTTTGGGGCCGACCCGGTTTGGGCGGGGGCGCCGCGCTTGGGCACGCCTGCAGGCGCCAGCGACGTGGCGTGCGAGGTGGTCGCAGGCCTGCTCGGGTGGGAGCTGGACGCTTCCAAGCGGGTGTCGAATGCCACACCTGCGCAAATTTTGGGAGTAGATTGCGAGATTGTTCAGGGCTGCTCCGCGGTGCGCATGTCGATTGGCCCCGAAAAGCTCGCGCGGTGGAGTGCGCAAATTCGCGCCATCCTGGGCCATGGCGCGATGTCCCCAGCTGAAGCCAAGAAATTGGCCGGCCGACTCAGCTGGGGGTCGTCAGCAGTGTTTGGTCGCACGGCCAGAGTGCACCTGGCTCCACTTTTCAAGCACGCGTCGGAGCACGGCTCCAAACTTTCTGGTCGTGTTACTCGCGCGCTGCAGTGGTGGCTTCGCTTCCTTGAATGCGTTCCGCCCCGCACTGGCGAGGCCAGCAGCTCGCGTCCGCTGCATTGTGTACTCAGACGCCACGGGAAGTGGCAGTGTGGCGTGGGCCCTTTGCTTCCCCGGCGCGCGCCTGTGGTCGGCTGCCACTGTGCCCGAACCAGCGCGGAACTGGGTACACCACCGCAGGAATCAGGTAGCCACGTGGGAACTGCTCGCTGCAATTTGCGCGATCAATTTCCTTCTCAGCCAGAATTTGGGCGAGCTCGAGGTGTTGCTTTTTGTGGACAACACCGTGGCCCTCGGCACTTTGATCCGAGGGTCGTCCAGGCAGTCTGATTGGAACTCTCTATAGTTTTTTCGTTCCCAGCCACCTTAACGTGGCAGACGCGCCAACCAGGCCGGAAGGCAAGGCCGCAGCGCTGGAAGCGATGCACGCCGCAGGTTTCCGCCATGTCGCATGGGTTGCCCCCTGCGATGCGCCGCGGCCGCAGTGAGGCCGTGGATCTGGGAAATGAGCGCCATGGAAAAAGCATGTGCTCATCTGCGTCCTCAGTCGTCTCTTCTGGCGCGTTGCTTCTCGAAGGCAGTTCGCGGGTTTTGGCATGGCTGGGTCCGCGTTATGGTTTCGGCGTTGGCCGCGTTTCGGTGCCGTTTTGGGCGGATCCCAACCGGGTGCCGTGTTCGCGGCGCGTTCCTTTCTGGCCTGGAAACGTGGTTCTGTGGTTTTCGTTTTGGGCGTCCGGTCCGCGTCTCGTGCTTGGTTTTCAGTTTGATGTGGGTCATGCGTAGTCGCGCTGCCTGTGCGTCATCGTCGCCGCACGTCGATTCTGTAGCAGCTTGGCCCAATATGCTCAAATTTCTTGAGCAGAGCCGGGCCAGCGCTGCTGGGAGGTCAATTGCAGCAGCGGACCCACCTTCGGGCTCGGAGGGTTCATTTGCAGGGTTGTCCACGCTGCTGGAGCGAGCCGCTGCTGTTTCCAGGGCCGACGTCGACGTGGCGTCGCTGTGCAGCAAGCTTCAGAAGGCAGGCGTTTCGAGCAGTGATGATTTCCGTGGCATTACTGTGGAGGAAGCGGTGCTTATTTAGGCACCTTTGGCCACCGTGTCCGAGACGTTCGTTCGTGCGCTGATTGCTGTATGCAGCCCTGCAACTCGAGTGGCAGCGCCCCAGAGTATTAGTGGGGCAGGTATTTCATCAAGCTTGCTTCCTGGTCGCCAAGGAGGTGCGGGCCCACGTTCACCGCCTCCAGCGCCGGACACCAGAGCGACAGCTGAGGCAGCGCTTCGGTTATGTGCCCTGGCGCGTGCTTCTGGGCAGATTCCCGAGCCAGAGCCCCTCGCAAAAGCGATTCTTGCACTGGCGAAGCATGATTGTGGGCTGTGCGCGCCCCCGACGAAGAAGCCACGCACAGAACTTTTGCAGGCCAACTTGGCGCCAACGGCGCTCGCTGAGCAGGCAGTTTGGCTGTAATTCTGCGGTTGGAAAACCAGTGCTCCTGGCCACGCGTCCGCGGTTCGCCTCTACGGGCAGGCAGCGCGCGCTTGCGGGAGCCCTCCGTGGCCTCCCACGCAGGTAGCGCTGGATTGCTTTGTTGGTTTATTTCGCAGCTCGTCGTCGTTGAGCCGGTACTTGTCCCATCTCCGCACAGTGCTGTCGTGGCTGAGATGCCCAATCGGGCCACTGGCAGACACGGCTCGAGTTGTCCGAGGCGCGGAAAAAGCAGGGCGAGCTCAACGGAGGCTGCGGGTGCGGGCTTCGGCTGAAGAGACAAGAGCCCTCGCAACGTGGTGCGTCAGTTTCGGCTTTCCATTGCTGGGGGATTCCTGGGTTGTTGCCAGGCATTTCTGCTTGCGCTACGGCGAGGTTCTCCAGATCGGGAACGAGCGTGCCCCCGTTCGCGTCGGCGTTGCCGCAGACGGGCGCCGTCACGTTTGCATCACTTTCATGCAGAGAAAGTGTTACTCGGAACCGGTGGAGGTCACGCGAACCTGCATCTGCAAACTGCAGGGTCGTGCCCTTTGTGGTGTTTGTGTTGTGGTCCGGCTGCGTGGCGACGTCCAGGTGCCCAACATTTTCGCAAGCATTACTTATGCTGAAAGCTTGGGGATGCTAAAAATTGCCGCCGGCGCGTGCGGCTTTGCCAACGCCGCGTCCTGGGGCACCCACGCTTTTCGGCGGGGCTGGGCTACAGAGCGCCTGCAGGCAGGTGGCCCGACTGCTTTGTTTTACTCGGGAGGCTGGCGCGGATTGACTGCCTTTGCTTACGCTTCTGCTCGCGCCAGAGGAGCCATAGCGGCTGCAGAGTTTCTGGTTGACCACTCTGACTCGTCGGAAGCTGGCGAGTGAAAAGCTCCTGCTTGCACTGGGCTCAAAAATATTCGCAGTCGCTTCGCGCAGCTGCCTGTCCCTGCCTGGGTGCACTGGGCCGCTCTGGACCTCCCAGGTCATGGCCCGCCAGCTGCACGATCCGTTCCGCCCTCAGTGCGTGCGGGAACGCGGGCAGCTTCATGCTCTGCGACGGTAAATTTCCGTCGCCCCTAGATTGCGCAGCAATTTGGGGGGCAGGGAAATTTGAGGAGCGGGGATGTTGTTTTTGCCACTTGTTGCCTCATTGCCTTCTGGCCTTCTTGCTGTCACGCCCGTGGGCGCTCCCAAAGCGGGGCTGCGGATTCGGGGGGGCCCCCGTGGGTCTCCGCAGGCCTCCCTGGCGCCCTCTTGGTCTCTGTCGGGTGTTTCCTGTGCTCCGCGCCTTGAGCTGCGGCGCGGCCGGTGGTAGTCGGCGTGGGGATGCCACGCCGCGTCCTCCTCCTCCCTCCTCCTGGCTGGTTGGTTGGTTGATTGGCGCGCTCTCGTGCGTGTCAGCCGCGCGTGGCCGTTCGGCGTGGGTCTGGGCGCGCGCCTGGTGCAGTGCCAAAAGGACGGTCTCATTCTCGCCCTGGCGCCGGCTACCGTTCAGACGCCTCAGCGCTGGCCACCCCCTTGTTCGGATGGTGCCGTTGCGTGTCGCCGGTGCTCTCGTCGCCACTCTGTGCCCTGCCCGTGCTCTCGTTGCCACGTGTGAGGGTTGCAGCGCTGTCTCATTGCCCACCCACTCCACCCTGCGCTGTGCTCTGCTCGCGCGCGCAACTGCGCTGGGGGGGGGGCCCTTTGTGCTGTCCGCGTTCCGCTGGCTTTGGGCCGCTCTGGACCTCCCAGGTCTCACATTGCAGGCTTACCGGGGGCCGCTGCGTCTTCCAGCGGGGCTTCCTGGTCGGGTCCGTTGCTGTCCGGCACAGGACGTGCATGAGCTGGGTGTGCGACGGCCCCTGCTAGCGGGTCGTTGCTGGCCAGGTGGCGCTCCGTGGTGCGCCCCAGAGGCGCGTTTTTGTTCAGTTTCTGGCCTGGGTACGCCTCTGCGGTTCTGGGTCTGGCGCGAAGGCTTCAGGCATCTGCGAACGCAAATTCGCGATTTGCAATTCCAGCGTTGCCGACGCTCCAGATTTCGTTCAGGGCGCCGTTTTGTTGCACTCGCGCTTCCAGGTCCATACTTGGGTGATTTGGAAGTTGCTGACCTGCCTGGGAGAGGTCGCACGTGTGCGAGTCTCTGTGCGCGAGGACGGCGCGAGCCAGAAAGACGGGCTACGGACACCCTGGGCACTCGTGGTCGGATGTGTGCAGGCGGCAGAAGCTAGTCCTTGATGGGGGGGCATTGGCTAACCCCCCACCTGCACACAACGGGGGCGGGAGTGCTTTTGCTTTGCACTTGTGCAGCACTCCCGTTCTCGACCGACCCCGGGGGGCCTGCGTCCCAAATGGCGCGTCATTGCAATATCCATGCTGACGCCCTTTCACCAGAGAACTCAGAATTAAATTCTGGTGTAGCTCGTGAAATTTGGGCTCGGGCAATTGGAAATTCAGTCCACTGCGGACGGATTTCTCAGTCGCAATTTTCGGGCAGTCCGAAAAATTTCAGGGCGACGACGTTCGTCCGCATTAGCGTGGGATGAGCGGAAGCCCCCTCGCGCGCAGCCATCTTGGCCAAAACGGCCTCGGTACGCTCAAAATTGCTCCCTCCTCACTCTGGCCCGGCGGAGGGGGAGGAGCAGGGAGACCCATGTAGTTCCCCTGGCCGCAGAGCAGTCAAAGGGGTTCGACTGGGATCGGCGTGGCACTGCTGTAGCTTGCATGGTTTCGCATGAGGTGACCCGAGTGGCCCCCCTGGCCGCGATAAACGTCAAAGGCGGGTCGCCGGGATGTGCAGCGGCGAGAGCTGTGCGACTTTGCGTCCAGGGTCGGCGGAGCGGAGCGGAGGACTCTCTCACCTTCCCTCCTTCGTGCTGGGGCTCAAGCGGCCGACGTGCCGTTGTGACAGCTGGGCGCGATCGGAAAACTAACTGCTGGACGCAGGTGGGAGTGCTCTTGGGGCAGGAACGTAATGGGCGCCCATGTCCCACAGAGGGATGGACGTGTCAGTCACGATCCGTTGCCATAGGCTCCAGGCATTGTCGACGTTACCCCGTGTTTCCTACACACGTCCGCCTTGCTTGTGTCGAGTGTGCCCGAGAGGTCATGCCGCTCGAGTCAGCAGCCGTGCAGGCCTTGGTGGCCACCGTGCCCGAAGGCAAGTTCTTGGCCCTGTCCGGTGCCGATATGGAAAAGTGGATCCAGTTCGTCGCGGACGCAAACGAGCCCACGCGCCACCCAGAACTCTTCTATGGAAGTGTGGCGCGCCTCCCCGCGGACACACATGGGCTCGGCAGTCCCAGCGGATTATGCAGACGCGCAGATGCGCACATTTGTCATCGATGGTTTCCGCGCCGGGGCCAAGCCCTTCGAGGGAGATGGCGACACGCAGTGGAAAGACGTCAAGATCACGCCAGCGCACGTGGCAGCTGCTTTGAAGGTGCAGAGTGCTGCCGCTGCTCTGGACAAGCGTGTCGCGGACGGGCGCCCCGGCAGTGGGCCACCAGCTGAAGGCTTGGCCCAGGCCATCGAAGCCCTCGCAAAGGCAACAAAGGACAGAGAACAACCCAAGAAAGAATACTTCAGTTTCAATCTCAAGGACCGCCTTGGTGAGCTTGGTCTCAGTTGCTTGCCAAAGGATATGATCCCCTCAGAGGAGTCACTGCTTCGGTTGGGCAAGGCCAGCAAGGTTGCCCGAGAGCAGGGGAGGCTGTACATTGGCTCAGCAGAGGGCGAGGACCTGCAAACGTCGTTTCGGCCTTCGTGGTCCCGCACGCCGAAGATCGACGTCACTGTCAGCGATGGAACCTTCGAGGAGAAATTGCGGAGTGCAATGGAGGCAAAGAAAGTCAGGTCCATGGAAGATAAGACGGCTTACCTTGGGTTTGCGACGTTCCATGGCCACATCCTCGATTGGGGTGTCAAGATGGTCCTCGCGAAGGTCATCACAGCCGCCCAGTTGCTCGCTTACCAAATGGTGCTCGCTCGAGTTGCTGAGGAATACGGAGGTTTTCGTGTGTGCGCGCACTACGACTTGCTGCTGAGGCAGAAACTTGCCCGCGCATTGGAGCGGGAAGAAAACGATCAGATCGGGAAGCTTCTGGGCGACTTGGACAGAGATGTGCTGGCCGACGCCAAGAACATCGCTGAGAAGCGTGTTTCAGAAGTTGCGAGGGCAGCTAATAAAGTGAGCCAGAGCTCAAGCTCGCAGCAGTCACAGGCAACACCAGGGAAGGGCACAGGCAAAGGCCCTGCCAAGAGCAAGGGGGCAACCCACCCCGCGAACGTCGGCCGCCAGGTGCGTTCCCCAGCGCGGAGTCTCGCAGTCCGAAAGGAGGCCCCGCATCTAGCTGGGGCTCTCAGAAGTGGGACAACAATCCGAGGATCCCTCGGGCACATTTTTGAATGCGAGTGGATTTGCCACCGATTTTGACGAATTGCAAGCTGAAGTGAACAGTTTGCTGCAAGATGTACATAGACTTAGCTGCGTGGCACCGAGCCATCACATAGATTGGGCGCGCGGTCTCCCTCCTAGTGCAGGTACTTTGCGCCTGCGCGGAAAGACGCAGTCGAGCGCCCTCTACGAGTGCGGGCCCAGGCGCGACCTGCATGATTTTCGCGCTTCTGCTTTAGCTTTCTGGCGCGAGCGCAAGCGTGTGACGGACAGGGAATGGCAATGGGAGTTTACCAAGCTCCCACAGCACGTGCAAGCTGTTCTAGGTCCGGATAAAAAACTTGCGGTTGCTGGCAGAGATGCTGGAGGCATCTGGGCATTCTGACGCCGAATTAGTGGCAGATTTGGCAGCGGGTTTTAAGCTGACCGGGGTGATTCGTCCGAGCGGCACGCTGCCGACATGTGCACCTGACGCGCCCTTGCCTTTGGACTTGCTGTGGGCGCGCGCGCCCGCGACGAACGCGAAGCTGATTTTGAGGGCTGCTTCTTCTACCTTGATAGATGAAGAAGCGGCCGCAGCTTTGCGTGCGCAAACCGAGAGCGAGGTCGCAGCAGGCAAAGCAAGGTGGGTGCCACTGTCCGCTGCTTTAGACGACGTCGTTTGCTCCCCCCGCTTTGGAGTAGACGAAGGTTGGAAAGTGAAGCGCGGCGCTGTCGTCCGGGCAGTCCGCGCCATTGATGATTTCCACGCTTCGGGAATCAACGAAGCAACCCAGGTGTCGGAGCGCATTTGTTATGATGATCTTGACACTTTGGTTGCGGTAGGCCAACTTGTCCGGCAGAACAGCCCCAGACCGCTGCGCTTGCGGAAGGATGACGTTGTCGGCGCGTATAAAACTTTGCCCATACGGACAGTGCACTTGCCGTATGCTGTGGCTGTTACAGAAGATGCGGCGTGCACAGGCGTCGCGTTGCAGCTTTTCTCCTGCCCATTTGGGGCGCTGTCAAGTGTGCACTCCTGGCACCGCGTGGGCTTTGCGATCCAGCACGTGCTGGCGCACCTTTTTCGCATATTCTATCCACGCTTTGTTGATGATTTCTTTAGCATTGATCGTGAAACGCCAGACGACACCAGCCTCACAGGGCGTCAGGCACCGCCGTCCTCGCGCGCGAAGTCGTGCAGGGATTGCTTGGGTGGCAACTGGACGAGGCCAAGAGCGCCACAGCTGCCAGCGACGCAACTGTTCTCGGCATCCACGTCGTGTTGGAAGAAGAAGGAGAGCAGTTCGTGTTCACGGTGCCAAGTCAGAAATGCTCTCAATGGGTTGCAGAAATTGAAGCAATCCTAGCTGTAGGCGTGCTCACACCAGCAGCGGCGCAGAAACTGGCTGGCAAATTGAGCTGGGGGGCGACTATGGTGTTTGGCAAAAGCGCGAGGGTTTACCTCGCAGCTTTGTTTCACCATTCGGCGCGGCGATCCTCGAGGCTGTCCTCGCGTTTGCGCCGCGCTCTGCAATGGTGGCTGCGTTTTCTGCATTCGGAGCCTCGCCGTGCAATTCCCTATGCGCCATCGTTGCGTCCGCGTGTCATTTTGTACACCGATGCAGCGGGGCGTGGGGGTCTCGCGTGGGTGCTGGCGCACGATGATTTTAAAGTTTTTGCTCGTGCTCGGGTGCCCCGGTGGCTTCGCAATAGGGTGAAGCCTCGCCGACAGCAAATCGGCACGTGGGAGCTGATAGCCGCGGTGTGTGGATTATGGCACGCTTTCTCGCAACTGCCACAGGCGCTGGAGATTTTTCTTTCCGTGGATTCCAATCCAGCGTTGGGCGCGCTCGTCAGGGGCACGTCGAGGCAGGTCGACTGGAACGCGTTAGTGACATCGATCTGGTTTGCTGCGGCGCAGCGAGCCGACATTCTCTGTCCGTTCACAGTGCCGTCGGCCCAAAATTTAGCAGACGCCCCGTCTCGCGCCCACGAAGATACTGCAAAACTTGATGTTTTATTCGAGCTGGGTTTCAAGGAAACCCAGTGGCAGTGGCCAGAGTGCGGGGTGTGGGACGAGCTGCGGTGAGAGAGTTGTCGCGAGTGCAAAAAAAGAGACCTGTGTGGGCGCTCCAGAGGTCCAGAGGTTCCAGAGGTCTGTGTTGTGGTCGCCCCTACTGGTTGCCCCAGCAGTTGCCCCAGCGGTTGCCCCAGCAAGTTGGGCAACCCAGTGTCTTTGTGTGTTTCTGTCTCTACGTTGTGTTCTTGGTAGGCAGGCTTCTGACGCTGCAGGCAGCAATAGGACTCCAATGGAGACCCCTTCATGGCCCAACAAGTATTTTTACCTACGAACAGCGCCCGCGGAGACCCGCGCCGGAGCGAGGGGTGGTGACGGCCTTGGGGCGGGCCTGTCAGTAGCCGTGGGGGCCCAAGCGTTTTGCTATGGCCTTGCAGTTCATCAATGCTTCCCGCCGCCGTTGCCGGGGCGACGAGGAACAACCTTGCGTGCAGGGCGTGGAGATCCCGTCGGACCTCAGCGAATGGTTCCACAGCGTTCTGGCTGGGACACCACCGTCGTGCCACCCGCCGTAGGCCAACCTAGTGTTGCAAGCTTTGGCAGACAACGGCGCGGTTCACGGGAGCGACGAGTTGCGGGGAATATGGCCCCCGCTAGCTGGGCCATCCGACGAGTTTCTGCGGGCAATGGTGTGGCACGCGTCCAGGTGTCGTAGTTCAGCACTTGCACTTGCGCCTGCGCATACCCGTGCTGCCAGCGGCGCCAAACGGTGCAGGCTGGCGGAGAAGTGCAGCGTGCCGGCGCCGACGCCGGCACGGCGGTCCGCGGGCCTACCGCTGGCAAAATTTCGGCAGCCGTTGAAGTATTGGCGCAGGCGCGTGCCCAGAGAATGGCGCCGCCAGCAGAGGCTCTTGCTCGGGCCATTTCTGTTGTATGCAGAGTGATGGTCCTCTGTTGCCGCCCGTCGCTGCGGAGTTGGCTCTTCCATAAAGTCGTGCAACTTGGTTGGCGCAAGTCCCTGCGGAGACACGCGCGCCCATTCTACGGAACCAGTTGTTGCTTCAGGAATTGGAGAACTGGAGACAGAGTGGGGCGGGGCATGCGTCCGCCATCCGCTTGTGGGGCAAACTCGCGGCGGCGACGGAGGTGCCAGAGCGGCCGCCTGACCAGGTAGTGCCGGCAGCGCTGGCGTTCGCCGTGCCGCGCGCTTTTGCTCCCACCTGCGGTCTACGTTGCGGCTTCTACAGACGCCTCTGGGGGCTCTTGCTGACACGAGTGCCCTCGTCAGGGGCGCCATGAAGAGCCACGGTGCGGTGCCTCGTTTCAAGGCCAGCGCGTCGGCGAAGCAGGTGCAGGAGCTTGCTGAGTACGCTCGGGACGTGCTGCATGACGCGGAGCTGGCCGACAGCTGGGTGGTGGCCAGACATTTCACGCTGCGCTACGGGTGTGAAGTGTTGAAGCTCGGGACGTCTGTATTGCATTCTGAGATAGTGTGCCGTGCGCGCGGAGGCACGCCAGAGGTCACGATAATATTCCACAAGCGGAAAATGCAGGACAGAGCAGTTCATGTGGTGAGGCAGTGCGTGTGCCGAGCGTGTGGTCCAGCTCTGTGTGGGGTGTGCGTCCTGCGCAGACGCAGTGAGGGCAGGCCGTGCTTCCCAACGTTGCGTTACGAGAATGCCTTAGCAGCCCTCAAAACCCCAGCGTTGGCGCTCGGCTTCCCGCGCGGAGGAGAATGGGGAACCCACTGCTTCCGCCGAGGGCGGGCCAACGATGCTCTACGGCAGGGCGGTGTGCCCGCGTTGTTTCACTCAGGTGGCTGGCGCGGATTACCCGCGTTTGGCTACGCATCAGCGCAGACGAAAGGGGAAGTCGTGGCCGCAAAGTGGGCCGCTGATTTTTCGGATTCGTCAGACAGCGGCGTCGTGGACTGTTGAAAAGAAAAAAAATGATTCTGCCGCGTCGAGGCCAGCGCTTTTCCAACGGGCGCGTGTGTGAAGGCTCGGGCCGCCGACATTGGGGCCCAGATTGACGGGCGAGTCGAGCCTGAACAATGGGCAGCCTCGCTTGGGGTCTTGCTCGCCCGTCGCGCCGGCAGCGTCTTCTCCGCTGTCCCAATGCAGGCGCGCCCACCCCAACGGAGGCAGTGAGAAGATTTTCTTACCCCCTAAAGGTTCTTTCGTGGGGGGGGAAATCGGCGTTTCGGCCGTAGTTTCCCACGGTTGGTCGTTTGGTCCGTTTGGGGAGTTTCATGGTTTCCTCATGGCCTGGTTGGCTCCAGTAGGAGCGGCGGCGCTGGCGCGTGTCGTCGGGGTTTTGTGGTTTGCCGCCCGGCGCGGGGGCGGGGTAGCAAGTTCCCGGCGTCCTCGTCGCCACGTTCGCCGTGGCTACGCAGGCGCGCTCCTGGCTGACTTGGTCTGTCCAGTGCGCGTGCCTCGTCTGTCCCTGCGGGGTGTGCCGCGGCTCGGCCGGGCTGGGGCTCTGGGCCCCGGCGGCTTTGATGCTGCCGCTTTTGCCCTCCCGCCCTCGCTGGTTTGGTGGGTGTGGTTCGCTGCTGGCCGCACAGGCAGCGGTGTCTGGTTGGGGTCTGGGTTCGGCGTGTCGGGCAGCCTCGCTTGGGGGCTTGCTCGCCCGTCACGCCGGCGTGAGAAAATTTTCCGCCCCCTGCCTTGCGCAGTGCGGCGTGCCCCCTGCTGCCAACCTGCGCCTCTCGTGGCCCGGTTGCTGCAGTGCGGCAGTCTTCGCCCCCTGCCTTGCGCAGTGCAGCGTGTCCCCTGCTGCCAACCTGCGCCTCTTTTGGCCTGGTTGCTGCGGTGCGGCATTCTTCGCCCCCTGCCTTGCGCAGTGCGGCGTGTCCCCTGCTGCCAACCTGCGCCTCTTTTAGCCTGGTTGCTGCGGTGCGGCATTATTTTCATAGCCCCAAAATCGCGTAGCGGTTTGGGGGGCAGGACAATCTTCAGGGAGGCCTTTGTAGGCTTCTTGGCTTCTGTGCCTCTGGGCTTCCTTCCTTCTCACAGCCTTGGCACCGCTGTGGTGCAGCGGAGTGGTGTCTCACAGCCTTTCGCTGCAGCGCAGCAGGCGGATGCTCACGGCCGCACGCTGCATTGCAGCAGGTGGTTCTCACGGCCGCGCGCTGCGTAGCAGCAGGCGGTTCCTCCTCCTTCTCCTGCCGTTGGTTGGTTGGTTGGTTGATTGGCGTGTCTTGGGCCGCGCTCCGCTGTTCCTGGGTTGGCAGGTGGCGGCGGCGTCGCAGTGAAGGCTGCACGGGGGCCGCGCCCCGCTTGGTCGAAGATGCCGCGCATTGATGTCCCCGTTGGCGAAGGCAGCGTTGCTGAGCGGCACCGCCAAATGGTGGATTTCAAGCGCGCCAAGGCCAGCGGGGAGCTGGAGTATCCTGGGTACGCGTCCTTCCAGTCGCACCTGATGGATTGGGGTACTAAACTGATCCTCATGAAGGTTGCGACGCCCGTGGACATCCTGGGTTACACGGGCCTCCTGAGCAAAATGGCCGAGGAGAATGGGGGCGTCCGGACGGCGTACCAGTACGACCTGCTCAACCGGACCGCTATGGCCAAAGCTTTGGAGAAGGGCGATGCTGGGTGGAAGCGTTTATTCTCCAAAGTCGACATGGACAGGCTCCGCGAGGCCAAAGACAAGGTCACGAGCAGGGCGGCCGAAGCAGCGAAAGCAGCTTCTGCGAGGGGTTCTGGTGCGGCCAAGGGCAGCAGCGGCGGCAAGGGCGGCGGCAAGGCCCCGAGGTCTCTTTCACCAAAGGCGCCGCCGCGCTCGCGCAGCCCCCGGGACAGTGGCTGGAAGCAGAGCTCGAGCTGGAAGCAGGACAGCTGGCACCAGAACGCCTGGTCGAAGAAGAAGTGAAGCCAGAGCCGGAGCTGCAGCTCAGGCTCCAGCGACGATTCCCGCCGTTTTGATGCGGAATCGAGCGATGTAGCATCGCATGCTTGCCGCAGTTTAAGCGGCGCTGCCAGCGCGCCCCGCTCCCCCCAGCGGCGGGTCGAGCCTGGATTTAAGCTTGAATTCCCGGCCTTTCCTGGCCTGTCTCGGATCCGGGAGCTTGTGCATAATTTCGTCTCTGCTCCGGGCGTGGAGACTTTAAATCCCCTGCAGCATCTAGAGTGGGCATTGGCCCTTGCTCCTGGCGAAGACTCGCCAGTTTTGCCTTTCCAGCTCCAGAAGTGGCTCGACAGAGAACTTTCTCTCGACCCGCCCCGTTTAGCGCAGGCCCGCTACGATAGTCTGCAGCATTGGCGTGAGCGCAAGCGCGTGCTGGACCCACTTTGGGCGCGTGAATGGGCGCTGCTGCCTGAGCACGTGCGTTGTGTGTTGGGTCCGAAGAAAAATCTGCTTGTGCTTTCCGAAATGCTCCAGGCGCTGGAATGGCCCGACCAGGCTCTCGTGGATGATCTCAAGCGAGGTTTTCCTTTGATAGGCGCACTCCCGCGGAGCGGGGTTTTGCCAAGCAGCTCTTTTGGAGATTGCTTGGAATCTGCGTCTAGTCTGCGCGAGCAGGCCAGCGAGATCAATCGCGATACGCTCCGGCGCGTTGGGCGCCCAGATTGCTTCGAAGCCTCCGTTCGCCAAGTTTTTGAAATAAAGTGCGAGCGCGAGGTTGCCGAGGGCCACGCTCGCTGGCGCGCTCTGGACGACAGTTGCGTTCTCAGTGCTCGTTTTCCGGCCGACGAAGGCTGGAGAATGAAATTCGGCAAATGGGAGCGCAAAGTGCGTTGCATAGATGACTTCACAGCGTCCAAAGTGTATTTGGCAGCATCGCCATGCGAGGTTGCCCAGCACGACACGCTGGACAGGTTTTTGGCTGTTCTCTGCAAGGTTATGCTGGCCAACGCTGGCGGAGCCGCGTTGCGCAAGGAGGATTTTGTAAACGCGTTTAAGACGCTGCCCCTCGCCAGCTCTCATTTGCAGTTTGCAGTTGTGACGTGGGGATCTGCCGCCAGTCGCGGCCAGGCTCTCCAGCTCCTTGCATGCCCATTTGGGGCAACGGCGTCAGTGTACAGCTGGGAACGGTTCGGCGCAGCCGTTCGCGCCATTTTGGCTGAGCTGTTTTTCGTCGTTTTCTTGCGTTTTGTCGACGATTTGTTCGGCGCAGATCGCGTGCTGCACGGAGCGCCGCACCTGGCAACGCCAGCTGGCGCATCTGACGTCGCGCGTGCCGTTGTCACCGATCTGCTCGGCTGGGAGTTGGACAGCGAGAAAAGAGTTGCGCAGGCGGACGCTGCGCCAGTTCTTGGCGTCGACTGCGCAATTGACAAGGACGCCGGATGCGTTATTGTGGCCATCCCTCCGGCGAAGATCGCTGAGTGGACGTATGAAATTCGAGACGTGTTGGCTCAGCAGCGCCCGCAGCCAAACGCAGCGAAAAAGCTCGCTGGGAAACTCAGCTGGGGCTCGTCTGCAGTGTTCGGCCGTGCTGGACGGGTGCATTTGGCCCCGCTCTTTTACCACGCGTCGCGCTGCAGATCGTCTTTGTCTGGCCGCGTGGAGCGCGCGCTGCGCTGGTGGCTCTGCTTTCTGGAGTGCGTGCCCCAGCGAATCGTTCCCTGCGCCAGTCCACTCGCTAGAACTCGGTGCATCGTCTATTCCGACGCAACAGGGCATGGCAACGTGGCGTGGGCCATCTGTCTGCCTAATGCGCGGTTTTGGGCGGCTTCCCAGGTGCCTAAAGCTGTGTGGCGCTGGGCGTGCTACAGAAAAACTCAAATTGCTACGTGGGAGTTGCTTGCAGCAATCTGCGCGCTGCAGTGGCTTCTGGGGCAACGCCTCGGGGACCTCGATGTGCTTCTTTTCGTGGACAACAAAACTGCGTTGGGGACGCTGGTCCGCGGCTCGTCCAGGCAAGCAGACTGGAACGAACTGATCGGTGACCTTTGGCTCCGCGTAGCCAGGACAGGCACGCTGCTGTCGAGTTTCTACGTGCCTAGCCAGTTGAATCTCGCAGATGCGCCAACGAGACCGAAAGAAAAATATGCTTCGCTGGAGGCGATGCAGCGAGCAGGTTTCACCAATGTTCCGTGGAGCATGCCATCAGACGCACCATGGCCCCAATGACTGCCTTGCGGCCTGCGGTCGGAAAATGCATCGCCCGCATCGTCAGTCATCGAGTGTGGCGTTTGTTGCGCTTGTCGCGCTTCTGCCTGCTGCCAAGGGCTTTCCGTAGCCCCAAGGCCCAAATGCTTCAGTTCATTGGCAAAAGCCGCGCCCAAGCCATAGCAGCAGCCAGCAACGCCGCCAGTGATGGGCCAGGAGGCGGCCAGGCCGAAGCCGCGCCCCCGCTTGGCCTCCGCGGCGCTCTGCCAGACTTAATCCGACAAGCCGCGGGCACGCATGCCCCGGGAGTTGGATTGGAAGAGTTGTGTTCTGGACTGGCTCGTGCTGGCGCTGAGGACCCCCTGGATTTTTCAGGATTGGACCAAGACAGCGCCCGTATCATTTGGAAGCCGCTGGCAACGTGTACGCCTGAATTCCTTTCCAGGTTATTACGTTTATGCGACAATTACTCGTCTCTTGCTCAGCGTGGGTTGGCGCAGGCAGTGCCATCGCCAGTCGGCGGTCGGACCGAGGATGCCGAGGTTGCCGCGGCAGCTCAGAAGCCCTTTCCCGCGCAAGCGCCCCCCGCTTTTGCGGCGCAGTCTGGGGCGCAGCGCGGGGACCGAGGCATGGCCGCACTGGCGCTTGTCGCGCAGGCCAGACAGCAACGACTGGCTCTGGCGCCGGACGTGCTCGCCAACGCTCTCCGGGACATGGCCAAATTGCCCGACCAACCGTTTGGAGTGCTCGAGTTAGGCCCACGGGCTGTTGCAAAACGAGCTCGGAAGGACGATGCAAGCGTGGATTCGTTCGAGTTGCAAGCTACGTGGCTGGAATTCTCTGGTTGGAAGCGCAGCGCGTCGCAATATGCGAGCGCGGTTCATCTGTGGGGTCAGGCCGCGGCCCTGGCGCGTGAACCGCCGTGGCCGCCGTCGCACTCTTCCGTGTCAGCTTTCTGTGTTTTCTTCCGCAGCAGTGCTTCTCTGGGACGTTATTTCTCTCATATCCGGTCGGTGTTGGCCCTTCTGCGCGTTCCTGCTGGGGAATTGAACGATACGACACGGTTAGTGAGAGGCGCTCAGAAGGCAGCGGCCAGTCGAGTGCGCCCACGTATATGGGCATCCAAGGCGCAAACGCGGGATTTGGCACAGTGGGCAACTGACGCCAATCGTCGTGACTTGGCCCTGTCATACGTGGTGGCTCGGCACTCTTGTCTGCGGCACGCTTCGGAGGTGCTTCCTTTGGGCTCGCCTTCAGCACTTTACCGGTTCAACGGCGGAGGCACAGAGGCAGTTGTCACGTTCACCCGCAGAAAATGCTACAGCACGCCTGTCGAGGTAGTTCGCAAGTGTTTATGCGGGGACACGCGAAGTGATCTTTGTGGCGTGCGTGGCCTGCGCGAAGCTGCGCATGGAAATCCTCTGCCTTTCGCACACATCACTTATGCGGAAGCTCTGGGATTTCTGAAAGCAGGTGCTGCGGCTATAGCTTTGCCCCAAAGTGAGCACTGGGGCACGCATGCGTTCCGGCGGGGTTTCGCCAACGACGCTCTCCAGGCAGGTGGTTTGTCAGCCCTCTTCTGGTCTGGAGGGTGGAAGGGCGTGGCCGCTTTCGGCTATGCCACTGCCCAATCTCAATTTGCAGCTGCGCAGTGGCTCACCGAACACTCGGAATCGAGCGGTGACGAAGACGAGAGAGCGTCTTCGCATGCATTGGGCGCGGAAGCCAAAACAAACATCCCTCATCGTCCGTGGCAACGTTCGCCCTGCGCCTGGCGGCTGTCCGCGCATGCTGTCGTTTTCGGGCAGGGTAGCCATTTGGCCCAGACTGCATGCGTTGGGCCCTGGTGGATGTCCAGTCTGGGCCAACCTGGCGGCGCCAAACATTTCCGCTCGCCAATTGTTAGCGCGGAGGCGACGCCTAACTTCACGGTCGCATGGCCGAACGCAGAAGATTTTCATAGCCCCAAAATCGCGTAGCGGTTTGGGGGGCAGGAAAATCTTCAGGGAGGCCTTTGTAGGCTTCTTGGCTTCTGTGCCTCTGGGCTTCCTTCCTTCTCACAGCCTTGGCACCGCTGTGGCGCAGCGGAGTGGTGTCTCACAGCCTTTCGCTGCAGCGCAGCAGGCGGATGCTCACGGCCGTGCGCTGCATTGCAGCAGGTGGTTCTCACGGCCGCGCGCTGCGTAGCAGCAGGCGGTTCCCCCTCCTTCTCCTGCCGTTGGTTGGTTGGTTGGTTGATTGGCGTGTCTTGGGCCGCGCTCCGCTGTTCCTGGGTTGGCAGGTGGCGGCGGCGTCGCAGTGAAGGCTGCACGGGGGCCGGCGCTCACCGTCGTTCCCAGGCCGTGCGGTGCAAGCGCGCCCATTGGGCTCGCATCCCACCCATTCCCGCCCTTGTGGCTACGCGTTTGTTGGGCGGCGCCTTGGTCAGGTTGGGGCCCTGGTGGATGTCCAGTCTGGGCCAACCTGGCGGCGCCAAACATTTCCGCTCGCCAATTGTTAGCGCGGAGGCGACGCCTAACTTCACGGTCGCATGGCCGAACGCAGAAGATTTTCGCGCCCTGCCTTGCGCAGTGCGGTGTGCCCCCTGCTGCCAACCAACCTGCGCCTCGCTTGGCCCGGTTGCTGCAGTGCGGCATTCTTTTACGTCCTGACCCGACCCCATTTGCCTTGGGGAAGCGGTCCAGCAACCCTTGTGACGCTCAGGAGCGGCCCCCAGTCTTTTTGGTGCGCGGTGCCAGCAACCCTGCGACGCTCAGGAGCCGCCCCCACTTGCACGTGGGAGCGCGGTCCAGCAACCCTGCGACGCGCAGGAACCACCCCCATTTGCAGTGGCGAGCGCGGACCCAACACCCTGTGAGGCTCAGGAGCCGCCCCCATTTGCACGTGGGAGCGCGGTCCTGCAACCCTGTGACGTGCAGGAGCCGCCCCCATTCGCACGTGCGAGCGCGGTCCAGCAACCCTGTGACGCTCAGGAGCCGCCCCCAGTCTGCTGGTGCGCGGTCTCAGCAACCCTGTGACGCTCAGGAGCCCCCCCCCCGTTTGCATTGGGAAGCGGTCCAGCAACCCTGCGACGCTCAGGAGCCGCCCCAGTTGCACCGGGGAGCGGTCCAGCAACCCTGTGACAGGAGCTGCCCCCCTCTGCCGGTGCGCGGCCCAGCAATCCTGTGACGCTGAGGAGCCGCCCCCACTTGCACGTGGGAGTGCGGTCCAGCAGCCCTGCGACGCACAGGAGCCGCCCCCATTTGCAGTGGCGAGCGCGGCCCCAGCAACCTTGCGACGCGCAGAAGCCGCCCCCATTTGCACGTGGGAGCGCGGTCCAGCAACCCTGTGACGCGCAGGAGCCGCCCATATTCGCACGTGCGAGGGCGGTCCAGCAACCCTGTGACGCTCAGGAGCCGCTTCCAGTTCACACTGGAATGCGGTCCTAGAAGCCCTGTGGGAGCCGCTTCCAATCTGCTGGATTGCGGTCCCAGCAACCCTGTGACGCTCAGGAGCGGCCCCCATTTGCATTGGGGAGCGGTCCAGCAACCCTGTGACGCTCAGGAGCCGCCCCAGTTGCCCTGGGCAGCGGTCCAGCAACCCTGTGACGCTCAGGAGCCGCTTCCAGTCCCACACTGAATTGCGGTCGCAGCAGCCCTGTGACGCTCAGGAGCCGCCCCCAGTCTTCTGCTGCCGCGCGGTCCAGCAACCCTGTGATGCGCAGGCGGGTTCTAGCGGGGGATAAGCGAATGCTCTTCGCATGGGCCAGAATGGCCACAGTGACCAAAAACACCTCCCGCCTTGTTATGGCGCGTAAACTTGTTTCCGTCACAGGAAAATCATCAGGAGCAAGCCCTCGCATTGTTTTCCCCTTGCTTCTTCGCCTCTGTGCCTTTTCGCCAGCCTCGCCGGCTTGAACTCCTCGGCAGGCAAGCCGGCGATTCCGTGGAACGGCGGAAGTAAGCTCCTGAGCGTGGCTCTGCTGGCGTGGGTTCCTCGAGGCTTACCCGCGCTCCCCGTCGCCGCAGCCCGCGTTCCTCGTCGCCTAGGCGTGTCCGTTGTGCTCGTCACTTGAGCTTCCTGGAGGAAGCAGCGTCGAAGGCTAGTCGATTCTTGCCGCTCCTCGTCGCCTTGACCGCTGGGAGTGTCGTCCTGCCGCTCTTACACAGCCATGTCCGCCGACTTGGGACCTCTGGCTTGCCACGCCTACCGACTTGGAGGTCTCTGGCGCCAAGCCCGCCGACTTGGGGCCTCTGGCATGGGCCCCTGCCTTTTCGCGGGCAAACCCAGGGTCCCTGTCTTCTCGCGGACAAACCCAAGCCTTAAGGGCTGTTCCCCTTCGGGCCTTTGCCTTTTCGCGGGCAAACCTAGGCTTCCTGCTTTCTGGCGGACATGTGCTGCTTCAAGAGCGTGATGCTCTCTGGCGGGAGCGCTCTGTCTGGCGTGCCCGCGCTCGTCGCCATCCTGGCCCGCCGAGAGGGCATCCTCAGCCATGTCCGCCGACTTGGGGACCTCTGGCTTGCCACGCCTACCGACTTGGAGGCCTCTGGCGCTAAGCCCGCCGACTTGGGAGCCTCTGGCATGGGTCCCTGCTTTTTCGCGGGCAAACCCAGGGTCGTGTCTTGTCGCGGACAAACCCAAGCGCTAAGGGCTGTTTCTCGCGCTCGTCGCCACCCTGGCCCGCCGAGACGGCATCCTCAGCCATGTCCGCCGACTTGGGACCTCTGGCTTGCCGCACCTACCGACTTGGAGGTCTATGGCGCTAAGCCCGCCGACTTGGGGGACTCTGGCACGGGTACCTGCCTTTTCGCATGCGCATTGTGGCGCAGGTGCGCCCAGAATGGCGCGATTCTGCATCCTCTGGCGCAGGCGCGCCTAGAAGCGCAAATGGAGCGCGACTCCGCATTCTCTGGCGCACGCGCGCCGAAAAGCGCAAATGCAGCGCGACTCCGCGCAGTCAATCGCAGACGAAGCGCGAACCCGCGCATTCTGTGCAGGCGCGTCCAGAGTCGCAAATTGAATGCGAGTCCGCGCATTCTTGCGCAGGCGCGCCGAGAATGACAACTGGAGCGCGATTCCGTGCATTCTGGCGCAGGCGCGCCCAGAATCGCCAATAGAGCGCGGCCGCGCGCATTCTGGCGCAGGCGCGCTCAGAATCGCAAATGGAGGGCGGGTCCGCGTATTCTGGCGCAGGCACGACCAGAATCGCAAACCGAGCGTGACTCCGCGCATTGGCGCGGGCGCGCCCAGAATCGCAAACGGAGCGCGAGTCCGCGCATTTCGGGGCAGGCGCGCGCAGATTCGCAAATGGAGCGCGAATCCGCGCACTCTGGCACGCGCGCCCAGAATTGCAACTAAGCGCGACCTCGCCCATTCTGGCGCCAAGATTATCATTCCAAGCGCGTTTCTGCGCTCGGCGGTGCAGGAGGCGGCCCAAATCGTCTGCGGCGCGAGTTTTCCAAATCTTCGGCGCAGGACGCCCGCAGTGGTATTCTGAGCGCAGTTCCGCGCACAGCGGCGCTGGTGCGCCTAGAATTGCGATTGCACGCGATTCAGTGGTTGCCTGCGTTGCAGGGCGCCGCACGCTTAGATTGGCATCAATGAATGCAGTTTTCGTGCCTCCGCGGCGCAGGTGCGCCCGAAATCGCAGTTCGCGCGCGATTTCGCAGTCTCTTGCATTCTGGAGCGCTCAGATTAGCATTTTGAGCGCGTTCCCGAGCTCTTCTGCGCAGGGTAGCGCGGGTGTGCCCAGAATTGCAATTCGGATGCGATTCCGCGCCTTCGGCAGTCTCCAGCGCGAGGCGCCACATAGATCAGTATTTGGAGCGCAATTCCGCGCTCGGCGGCGCGGGCGCGGCACGCTCAGATTGGAATTCTGCGCGCGGTTCCGCGCCTCTCGGCGCAAGGGCACCCAAAATTGCAGTTTGTGCGCGTTCCGCAGTTTCGTGCGTTCTGCGGCGCGGGGCGCTTAGATTGGCATTCTCAAAGGCGCGCAGAGACGCGCAGGAGCGAGCAGCGTGCAGAGGTGCGCGGAAGCATCTTGGCACGCAATGGCGCGTTGCAGCGCGCCGCAACAGACGAAGTCGCGCAGTGGTGCGCAGACGCGCACACACGCTGAAAAGCGCGAGCGGTCGCGCATGCAGAGCGCAAACGAGCACACAAGCGCTGAGGACAAGACAGGCATGGCTGCGCCAGCGCGCAGGAACGTTATCAGTGCAAATTCGCCGCGGAGGGCGCACATTGGCGGCGGGATGCAGAAGCTCACGCATCAGTAAGCAGCTGGCAGCGTTGACGCTGATCGTGTGCATTGGGTGACGAATATTCACGATTGCATCGCAAGCTGCTGCGCTGTCTGGCGTCTTCTGGTGCATTGGAAGTCTCGGATTGAGATCCAGAAGATCCCAGCCAGGCAGCGCTTCCCTCAAGCCCCTTGCTGGCGCGAGGGCGCCGGCCATTTTTCTGCACATGAGGGCTTGGCGGCCGCAATGATTTTCATGGCGCGGAAAACCATTGCGGTAGCCAGGCCCACTGTAGAATGGCCGGTGTCCTTGCGCCAGCGTAGGGCGTGTGAACGGCGGTGCCTGGCTGGCAGGAGCCTTCTGGGAACCCGCCCCTTTGGGCTCCCAGCCAGGGCAGGACGCCGGCGCGGGCCATAGGGTGGCATGAGGGCGGGCAGAAAGTTGGCAGACAGCCGCCAGGCTGTTGCTGGGGAGCGCGCCAGCGCAGCGCCACGGAACCGCCCCAGGAGGCACCACGCAGGCGCGACTCCCGCTATAGAGCTTTGGGGGGGCCGCTTCTGTCCGGGAGCACACAAGCGCAGCTCCTTTCAGGGAGCCTGGGGGTGCTGCTCCTGTCAGGGAGCACAGGAAGTAGCTCTGGTGGGCAGCGCTCCCGTCGAGGAACGCACAGGCGCAGCTCCTTTCAGGGAGCATTGGGCGCCGCCCCCTTCGGCGAACTTCTGTTCTGGGGGGCCGCTCCTGTCAGGGAGGTTGGAAGCGCCGCTCCTATCAGGGAGCTTTGAAGCGCCGCTTCCGTCAAGGAGTTTTCGGCCGCTGCTCCTGTCAGGGAACACGCGAAAGGGAGCTTTAGGGCGCCGCTGGCTCCTATCAGGGAGCACGCAGGCGCAGCTCCGTTCAGCTTCGGACGCGCCGCTCCTATCAGGGAGTCTGTCTTGTTTGTGCAGCCGTTGTCAGCGAGTTTTGTTTTGCCGCTGCTCTTATCAGCGAGCATTCTCGATCTGGCTTCATGGAGCCAGCGCACGGGAGCAGCAACAGAAGAACTGCGAGACACGATCGGACCAGCAGACGAGACCCGAGCAGCGCGGGCGAACCGCCATGCGAGACCGCACCAGAGTACACACGAACAGAGCAAGGTGAGCATGCTTCCGCCGCTTCGCGCAGAAACCGCCGGCCGCCAACACCGCAGCCCGCTGCGCAGGCATTGAGCGTGCAGGAATTGAGGCAAACACACGTGGGGCTGCTCCTCACGGTTTTCCTGCAGCATAAACGAGTTTATGAATCATTAAACTTGTTTCCGTCACAGGAAAATCATCAAGAGCAGGCCCTCGCATTGTTTTCCCCTTGCTTCTTCGCCTCTGTGCCTTTTCGCCTGCCTCGCCGGCTTGAACTCCTCGGCAGGCAAGCCGGCGATTCCGTGGAACGGCGGAAGTAAGCTCCTGAGCGTGGCTCTGCTGGCGTGGGGTTCCTCGAGGCTTACCCGCGCTCCCCGTCGCCGCAGCCCGCGTTCCTCGTCGCCTCGTCGAAGGCTAGTCGATTCTTGCCGCTCCTCGTCGCCTTGACCGCTGGGAATGTCGTCCTGCCGCTTTTTTCCGCTTCGCACCTTCTCTCTCCAGACCTGGCAGACGCGAAGCGTGCAGGAGAAAATCATTGCGGCCGCCAAGCCCTCGTATGTGCAGAAAAATGGCCGGCGCCCCGCGCCAGCAAGGGGCTTGAGGGAAGCGCTGCCTGGCTGGGATCTTCTGGATCTCAATCCGAGACTCCCAGCCAAGACAGGGCACCGGCGAAAGCTGCGAGGGTGGTATGCGGGTGGGCCAGAGACGGCGCGCAGGCGCGGTGAGAAACAGCCCTTAGGGCTTGCGTTTGTCCGCGACAAGACACGACCCTGGGTTTGCCCGCGAAAAGGCAGGGACCCACCATGCCAGAGGCCCCCAAGTCGGCGGGCTTAGCGCCAGAGGCCTCCAAATCGGCAGGCGTGGCAAGCCAGAGGTCTCTAAGTCGGCGGACATGGCTGAGGATGTCCTCTCGGCGGCCAGGGTGGCGACGAGCGCGGGCACGCCAGACAGAGCGCTCCCGCCAGAGAGCATCACGCTCTTGAAGCAGCACTTGTCCGCGAGAAAGCAGGAAGCCTAGGTTTGCCCGCGAAAAGGCAAAGGCCCGAAGGGAAACAGCCCTTAGGGCTTGGGTTTGTCCGCGAGAAGACAGGGACCCTGGGTTTGCCCGCGAGAAGGCAGGGACCCATGCCAGAGGCCCCCAAGTCGGCGGGCTTGGCGCCAGAGGCCTCCAAGTCGGTAGGCGTGGCAAGCCAGAGGTCCCAAGTCGGCGGACATGGCTGTGCAAGAGCGGCAGGACGACACTCCCAGCGGTCAAGGCGACGAGGAGCGGCAAGAATCGACTAGCTTTCGACGCTGCTTCCTCCAGGAAGCTCAAGCGACGAGGACAACGGACACGCCTAGGCAACGAGGAACGCGGGCTGTGGCGACGAGGAGCGCGGGTAAGCCTCGAGAAACCCCACGCCAGCAGAGCCACGCCCAGGAGCTTACCTCCGCCGTTCCACGGAATCGCCGGCCTGCCCAGGACTACTAGCCCGCGAGGCAGGCGAAGAGGCATAGAGGCGAAGAAGGAAGGAGAAAACAATGCGAGAGCTTGCTCCTGATGATTTTCCTGTGACGGAAACAAGTTTACGCGCCATGAAAATCATTGCGGCCGCCAAGCCCTCGCATGTGCAGAAAAATGGCCGGCGCCCCGCGCCAGCAAGGGGCTTGAGGGAAGCGCTGCCTGGCTGGGATCTTCTGGATCTCAATCCGAGACTCCCAATGCACCAGAAGACGCCAGACAGCGCAGCAGCTTGCGATGCAATCGTGAATATTCGTCACCCAATGCACACGATCAGCGTCAACGCTGCCAGCTGCTTACTGATGCGTGTGCTTCTGCATCCCGCCGCCAATGTGCGCGGTGACGCGCATTTTCCCCCGCGGCCAATGTCCGCTGGCGCAGCCATGCCTGTCTTGTCCTCAGCGCTTGTGTGCTCGTTTGCGCTCTGCATGCGCGACCGCTCGCGCTTCTCAGCGTGCGTGCGCGTCTGCGCACCACTGCGCGACTTCGTCTGCTGCGGCGCGCTGCAACAAGCCATTGCATGCCAAGACGCGCATCTTTGCGCGTCTGCGCTCCTGTACACTTATGGCGCGCCTTTGGACATATGCGTGCATCCGCGCGCTTGCGCGCGCTTCTGAACTTGTGCGCGCCGCCTGTGCGCACGTGCACTTCGGCACGCGTTCCCGCGCGCTTCTGCACTCCGCGCCTCTGCGCGCTTGCGCGCGTTTCAGCGTCTCCGTGCGCGCTACTGCTCATTTCTTCGAGCATCGCGCGTCTTCGCACCTGTGCGCACGTCCGCGCGACACTCTGCGTCCCTTACCTATGAGCGCGAATATCTGCGCACCTCGGCACGCTGTTCCACGCTCGCGCGTCTCTGCGCGTCCGTGCGCACTGCGTGCTGCTGAGCGCTATGTGGACGATTTTGCGCGCCTCTTGCGCATGTGCGCTCCGCTGCCGCCTCTGCGATGTCTCTGCGCTCGCGCGTTTCCGCGTGCCGCTGCTTGCATGTGCGCGTCTGCGCGACGCTGCGCGCCCCTGCGCGTCAGCGCGTTCCGCGCGCCGCTGCGCAATTGTGGTCCTTCTGTGCGTTTTGCGCGTGCGCACTTGCGCGACCCGGCAGGCCCGTGCACCGGTGCGCGTCTGCGCGCTCCCGCGGGCCTGCGCGCGCTTCTGCGCCCCATCCCGCCTGCACGTGCCGCGCCCCGCATCGCACGCAATTGCGGAATCGCGTCCATCGCAATTCTGGGCGCACCAGCGCCGCCGAGCGCGGAATTGCGCTCCAAATGCTTATCTATGTGGGCGTCTCGCGCTGGAGACTGCACGAAACCGCGGAATGCGTCCGAATTGCAATTCTGGGCGCACCTGCGCCACCGAGCGCGGAAGAGCTCGGAGACGCGCTCAAAATGCTAATCTGGGCGCTCCGCGCCGCAGAATATAAGACTCGAACTGCGATTTCGGGCGCACCTGCGCCGCGAAGGCGCGAAAACTGCATTCATTGATGCCAATCTAAGGGTGCGGCGTCTTGTAACGCAGGCAACCGCTGAATCGCGTGCAATCGCAATTCTGGGCGCACCATCGCCGCTGAGCGCAGAACTGCGCTCTGAATACCACTGCGGGCGCCCCGCGCCGAAGATTTGGCAAACTCGCCCCGAAAACGATTTGGGCCGCCTCCTGCGCCGCCGAGCGCAGAAACGCACTTGGAATGACAATCTTGGCGCCAGAATGCGCGGAGTCGCGCTTAGTTGCAATTCTGGGCGCGCCTGCCAGAGTGCGCGGATTCGCGCTCCATTTGCGAATCTGCGCGCGCCTGCGCCAAAGTGCGCGGACTCGCGCTCCGTTTGCGATTCTGGGCGCGCCTGCGCCAGAATGCACGGAGTCACGCTCGGTTTGCGATTCTGGTCGTACCTGCGCCAGAATGCTCGGACTCGCGCTCCATTCTGAGCGCGCCTGCGCCAGAATGCACGGAATCGCGCTTCAGTTGTCATTCTGGGCGCGCCTGCGCAAGAATGCACGGATCAGCATTCAATTTGCGACTCTGGACGCGCCTGCGCAGAATGCGCGGGTTCGCGCTTCGTCTGCGATTGACTCCGCGGAGTCGCGCTGTATTTGCGCTTTTCGGCGCGCGCGCGCCAGAGAATACGAAGTCGCGCCCATTTGCGCTTCTAGGCGCGCCTGCGCCAGAGAATGCAGAATCGCGCTCCAGTTGTCATTCTGGGCGCGCCTGCGCAGACATGCGCGGATTCGGACTCCACTTGCGATTCTTCTCGCACCTGCGCCACAATGCGTTGATTCGGGCCCCATTTGCGCTTTCGGGCGCGCCTGCGCCGGAACGCGCGAATTCGCGTTACTTTTGCGATTCTGGGCGCACCTGCGCCCGAACGCGCTGAGTCCACTCCATGTGTGAATCTGGGTGCCCGCGCAAGAATGCGCGGAGTCGCGCTTAGTCGCAATTCTGGGCGCGCCTGCGCCAGAATGCTTGCGATTCTGGGGGCGCCTGCGCCAGAATGCGTGGAGTCGCGCTCCATTTGCGATTCTGGGCGCGCCCGCGCCAGAATGCGCGGAGTCGCGCTCGGTTCGCTTCTGGTCGCGCCTGCGCTAGGATGCGCGGAGTCTCGCTCCATCTGCGATTCTGGGCGCGCCTGCGCCAGAATGCGCGGAGCCGCGCTCAATTGGCGATTCCGGGCGCGTCTGCGCCCGAATGCGCGGGTTCGCGCTCTAGTTCTCATTCTGGGCGCCCTGCACGCTCACTCCATGTGCGATTCTAGGCGGGCCTGCGCAAGAATGTGCGAAGCCGCGCTCCAGTTGCGATTCTGGTCGCGCCTGCGCCAGAATGCGCAAACTCGCGCTCCGTTTGCGATTCTGGGCGCGCCTGTGCCAGAATGCGCGGAGTCGCGCTCCATTTGCGATTCTGGGCGCGCCCGCGCCAGAATGCGCGGAGTCGCGCTCCATTGACGATTCTGGGCGCGCCTGCGAGTGCGCGGAATCCCGCTCCAATTGTCATTTTGGGCGCGCCTGCGCGAGAATGCGCGGATTCGCATTCGACTTGCGACTCTGGACGCGCCTGCGCCAGAATGCGCGGGTTCGCGCTTCTTCTGCGATTCAGGGCGCGCCTGCGCCAGAATGCGCGGAGTTGCACTGTATTTGCGCTTCTCGGCGCGCGCGCGCCAGAGAATGCGGAGTCGCGCTCCATTTGCGCTTCTAGGCGCGCGTGCCCCAGAGAATGCGGAATCGCGCTCCAGTTGTCATTCTGGGCGCGCCTGCTCAGAAATGCGCGGATTCGGGCTCCACTTGCGATTCTGGGCGCATCTGCGCCAGAATCCGCCGCCCCACTGCAAAACTGGGCACGCGGACGCCCGCGAGCGCAAAGTCGCGCTCAGACTGCGAATCTGGGTGCGCCTGGGCACCAGAACGCAGAAAGGAAGGAGCATAGAGTGCAATACTGGGCAAGCGAGTGCCGCCCGAGTGCACCGTCGCGCTCAGACTGGCCGGCACAGACCTGGGAATGGCAAGCGGCGAGGGCCAGAGAGAGCACGGCCCCCACGGCGGCAGCAACGACGCAGTCTACGTTTCACCACAGGCGGCGAGGACCAGCGAGAGAGTAGCCTTCACGGCGGGGTGCGAGTATGGCGCTCAGCGGCACCAGAAACGCACTGAGGGCCGCACCCACTTGGAAACCAACGAGGACCCTGCGCCCCGGGACGCCCGCTCCTCTGGCGAAGAGGGCCGGAGAGCGTGGCTCCAAGCCTGGGTGTGCCGCTCGCGAGAAGGCAGGGAACCTCCACATCGCACGAGGTAAAGCTCGCGAGAAGGCAGCGACCCCAAAGTGATACAGCTTCTCGCGACAAGGCAGGGACTTTGGGTGCGTGCGAGAGGGCTTTGCCCGCGAGAAGGCAGCGAAATAAACTGCACGCAGCATGCCACACAGAACCGGCAGAGCCCGGGAGAAGTGCTGAGTTTGCCCGCGAGAAGGCAAGAACTCTGGCTGTGCCCGCGAGAAGGCAGGGACCCGGGTTTGCCCACGAGAAGGCAGGGACCCTGAACTTGCCCGCGAAGGCGGAACCAGAGAATGAAAAACACGGTGGCCTGAGTTTGCCCGCGAGAAGGCAGGGACTCTGGCTGTGCCCGCGAGAAGGCAAGGACCCTGGATTTGCCCGCGAAAACGCAGGGACCCTGAACTTGCCCGCGAAGGCGGAACCAGCCAGAGACGGCGCGCAGGCGCGGTGAGAAACAGCCCTTAGGGCTTGCGTTTGTCCGCGACAAGACAGGGACCCTGGGTTTGCCCGCGAAAAGGCAGGGACCCATGCCAGAGGCCCCCAAGTCGGCGGGCTTGGCGCCAGAGGCCTCCAAGTCGGCAGGCGTGGCAAGCCAGAGGTCCCAAGTCGGCGGACATGGCTGTGCAAGAGCGGCAGGACGACACTCCCAGCGGTCAAGGCGACGAGGAGCGGCAAGAATCGACTAGCTTTCGACGCTGCTTCCTCCAGGAAGCTCAAGCGACGAGGACAACGGACACGCCTAGGCAACGAGGAGCGCGGGCTGTGGCGACGAGGAGCGCGGGTAAGCCTCGAGAAACCCCACGCCAGCAGAGCCACGCCCAGGAGCTTACCTCCGCCGTTCCACGGAATCGCCGGCCTGCCCAGGACTACTAGCCCGCGAGGCAGGCGAAGAGGCATAGAGGCGAAGAAGGAAGGAGAAAACAATGCGAGAGCTTGCTCCTGATGATTTTCCTGTGACGGAAACAAGTTTACGCGCCATGAAAAACTTCAATGCCACGAAGTGTGGCTCTTTTGGGGGTGCTGCATCTGCCACAGGCCACGGCAGCGTCTCCGCAAGGGAGAGCCACGCGGCCAGCACGTTCGCCACGCGGGGAGGGCGGGAGGGACCGCGAGAAAATCTTCTCACTGCCTCCGTTGGGGTGGGCGCGCCTGCATTGGGACAGCGGAGAAGACGCTGCCGGCGTGACGGGCGAGCAAGCCCCCAAGCGAAGCTGCCCGACACGCCGAACCCACACCCCAACCAGACACCGCTGCCTGTGCGGCCAGCAGCGAACCACACCCACCAGACCAGGGAGGGCGGGAGGGCAAAAGCGGCAGCACCAAAGCCGCCGGGGCCCAGAGCCCCAGCCCGGCCGAGCCGCGGCACACCCCGCAGGGACAGACGAGGCACGCGCACTGGACAGACCAAGTCAGCCAGGAGCGCGCCTGCGTAGCCACGGCGAACGTGGCGACGAGGACGCCGGGAACTTGCTACCCCGCCCCCGCGCCGGGCGGCAAACCACAGAGCCCCGACGACACGCGCCAACGCCGCCGCTCCTACTGGAGCCAACCAGGCCATGAGGAAACCATGAAACTCCCCAAACGGACCAAACGACCAACCGTGGGAAACTACGGCCGAAACGCCGATTTTCCTCCCCACGAAAGAACCTTTAGGGGGTAAGAAAATCTTCTCACTGCCTCCGTTGGGGTGGGCGCGCCTGCATTGGGACAGCGGAGAAGACGCTGCCGGCGTGACGGGCGAGCAAGCCCCCAAGCGAAGCTGCCCATTGTTGAGGCTCGACTCGCCCGTCACTCCAGGCCCCAATGTCGGCGGCCCGAGCCTTCACACACGCGCCCGTTGGAAAAGCGCTGGCCTCGACGCGGCAGAATCATTCTTTTTCCTTTCAACAGTCCACGACGCCGCTGTCTGACGAATCCGAAAAATCAGCGGCCCACTTTGCAGCCACGACTTCCCCTTTCGTCTGCGCTGATGCGTAGCCAAACGCGGCTAATCCGCGCCAGCCACCTGAGTGAAACAACGCGGGCACACCGCCCTGCCGTAGAGCATCGTTGGCCCACCCTCGGCGGAAGCAGTGGGTTCCCCATTCTGCTCCGCGCGGGAAGCCGAGCGCCAACGCTGAGGTTTTGAGGGCTGCTAAGGCATTCTCGTAACGCAACGTTGGGAAGCACGGCCTGCCCTCACTGCGTCTGCGCAGGACGCACACCCCACACAATGCTGGACCACACGCTCGGCACACGCACTGCCTCACCACATGAACTGCTCTGGCCTGCATTTTCCGCTTGTGGAATATTATCGTGACCTCTGGCGTGCCTCCGCGCGCACGGCACACTATCTCAGAATGCAATACAGACGTCCCGAGCTTCAACACTTCACACCCGTAGCGCAGCGTGAAATGTCTGGCCACCACCCAGCTGTCGGCCAGCTCCGCGTCATGCAGCACGTCCCGAGCGTACTCAGCAAGCTCCTGCACCTGCTTCGCCGACGCGCTGGCCTTGAAACGAGGCACCGCACCGTGGCTTTTCATGGCGCCCCTGACGAGGGCACTCGTGTCAGCAAGAGCCCCCAGAGGCGTCTGTAGAAGCCGCAACGTAGACCGCAGGTGGGAGCAATACCGGGAAAGCGTGGAAGCGCGCGGCACGGCGAACGCCAGCGCTGCCAGCACTACCTGGTCAGGCGGCCACTCTGGCACCTCCGTCGCCGCCGCGAGTTTGCCCCACAAGCGGATGGCGGAAGCATACCCCGCCCCACTCTGTCTCCAGTTTTCCAATTCCTGAAGCAACAACTGGTTCCGTAGAATGGGCGCGCGTGTCTCCGCAGGGACTTGCGCCAACCAAGTTGCACGACTTGATGGAAGAGCCAACTCCGCAGCGACGGGCGGCAACAGAGGACCATCCACTCTGCATACAACAGAAATGGCCCGAGCAAGAGCCTCTGCTGGCGGCGCCATTCCCTGGGCACGCGCCTGCGCCAATACTTCAACAGCTGCCGAAATTTCGCCAGCGGTAGGCCCCGCGGACCGCCGTGCCAGCGTCGGCGCCGGCACGCTGCACTCCTCCGCCAGCCTGCACCGTTTGGCGCCGCTGGCAGCACGGGTATGCGCAGGCGCAGGTGCAAGTGCTGAACTACGACACCTGGACGCGTGCCACACCATTGCCCGCAGAAACTCGTCGGATAGCCCAGCTAGCGGGGGCCATATTCCCCGCAACTCGTCCAGCGCCGTGCCGTGGAAGTCGCTCCCGTGAACCGCGCCGTTGTCTGCCAAAGCTTGCAACACTAGGTTGGCCGACGGCGGGTGGCACGACGGTGGTGTCCCAGCCAGAACGCTGTGGAACCACTCGCTGAGGTCCGACGGGATCTCCACGCCCTGCACGCAAGGTTGTTCCTCGTCGCCCCGGCAACGGCGGCGGGAAGCATTGATGAACTGCAAGGCCATAGCAAAACGCTTGGGCCCCCGCGGCTACTGACAGGCGCGCCCCAAGGCCGTCACCACCCCTCGCTCCGGCGCGGGTCCCCGCGGGCGCTGTTCGTCGGTAGAAATACCTGTTGGGCCACGAAGGGGTCTCCATTGGAGTCCTATTGGTGCCTGCAGCGTCAGAAGCCTGCCTACCAAGAACACAACGAAGAGACAAAAACACACAAAGACACTGGGTTGCCCAACTTGCTGGGGCAACCGCTGGGGCAACTGCTGGGGCAACCAGTAGGGGCGACCACAACACAGACCTGCCGGGGCAACTGTTGGGGCCACCGTCAGGGCCCAGGGGAACCCGCCGAAAGCGCCAGAACCTCTGGACCTCTGGAGCGCCCACACAGGTCCCTTTTTTTTCACTCGCGACAACTCTGTCACCGCAGCTCGTCCCACACCCCGCACTCTGGCCACTGCCACTGGGTTTCCTTGAAACCCAGCTCGAATAAAACATCAAGTTTTGCAGGGTCTTCGTGGGCGCGAGACGGGGCGTCTGCTAAATTTTGGGCCGACGGCACTCTGAACGAACAGAGAATGTCGGCTCGCTGCGCCGCAGCAAACCAGATCGATGTCACTAACGCGTTCCAGTCGACCTGCCTCGACGTGCCCCTGACGAGCGCGCCCAACGCTGGATTGGAATCCACGAAAAGAAAAATCTCCAGCGCCTGTGGCAGTTGCGAGAAAGCGTGCCATAATCCACACACCGCGGCTATCAGCTCCCACGTGCCGATTTGCTGTCGGCGAGGCCTCACCCTATTGCGAAGCCACCGGGGCGCCCAAGCACGAGCAAAAACTTTAAAATCATCGTGCGCCAGCACCCACGCGAGAGCCCCACACCCCGCTGCATCGGTGTACAAAATGACACGCGGACGCAACGATGGCGCATAGGGAATTGCACGGCGAGGCTCCGAATGCAGAAAACGCAGCCACCATTGCAGAGCGCGGCGCAAACGCGAGGACAGCCTCGAGGATCGCCGCGCCGAATGGTGAAACAAAGCTGCGAGGTAAACCCTCGCGCTTTTGCCAAACACCATAGTCGCCCCCCAGCTCAATTTGCCAGCCAGTTTCTGCGCCGCTGCTGGTGTGAGCACGCCTACAGCTAGGATTGCTTCAATTTCTGCAACCCATTGAGAGCATTTCTGACTTGGCACCGTGAACACGAACTGCTCTCCTTCTTCATCCAACACGACGTGGATGCCGAGAACAGTTGCGTCGCTGGCAGCTGTGACGCTCTTGGCCTCGTCCAGTTGCCACCCAAGCAATCCCTGCACGACTTCGCGCGCGAGGACGGCGGTGCCTGACGGCCCTGTGAGGCTGGTGTCGTCTGGCGTTTCACGATCAATGCTAAAGAAATCATCAACAAAGCGTGGATAGAATATGCGAAAAAGGTGCGCCAGCACGTGCTGGATCGCAAAGCCCACGCGGTGCCAGGAGTGCACACTTGAAAGCGCCCCAAATGGGCAGGAGAAAAGCTGCAACGCGACGCCTGTGCACGCCGCGTCTTCTGTAACAGCCACAGCATACGGCAAGTGCACTGTCCGTATGGGCAAAGTTTTATACGCGCCGACAACGTCATCCTTCCGCAAGCGCAGCGGTCCGGGGCTGTTCTGCCGGACAAGTTGGCCTACCGCAACCAAAGTGTCAAGATCATCATAACAAATGCGCTCCGACACCTGGGTTGCTTCGTTGATTCCCGAAGCGTGGAAATCATCAATGGCGCGGACTGCCCGGACGACAGCGCCGCGCTTCACTTTCCAACCTTCGTCTACTCCAAAGCGGGGGGAGCAAACGACGTCGTCTAAAGCAGCGGACAGTGGCACCCACCTTGCTTTGCCTGCTGCGACCTCGCTTTCGGTTTGCGCACGCAAAGCTGCGGCCGCTTCCTCATCTATCAAGGTAGAAGAAGCAGCCCTCAAAATCAGCTTCGCGTTGGTCGCGGGCGCGCGCGCCCACAGCAAGTCCAAAGGCAAAGGCGCGTCAGGTGCACATGTCGGCAGCGTGCCGCTCGGAGGAATCACCCCGGTCAGCTTAAAACCCGCTGCCAAATCTGCCACTAATTCGGCGTCAGAATGCCCAGATGCCTCCAGCATCTCTGCCAGCAACCGCAAGTTTTTATCCGGACCTAGAACAGCTTGCACGTGCTGTGGGAGCTTGGTAAACTCCCATTGCCATTCCCTGTCCGTCACACGCTTGCGCTCGCGCCAGAAAGCTAAAGCAGAAGCGCGAAAATCATGCAGGTCGCGCCTGGGCCCGCACTCGTAGAGGGCGGTCGACTGCGTCTTCCGCGCAGGCGCAAAGTACCTGCACTAGGAGGGAGACCGCGCGCCCAATCTATGTGATGGCTCGGTGCCATGCAGCTAAGTCTATGTACATCTTGCAGCAAACTGTTCACTTCAGCTCGCAATTCGTCAAAATCGGTGGCAAATCCACTCGCATTCAAAAGTGTGCCCGAGGGATCCTCGGACGATTCGCGGCCTGAGCCGGAATCCCCTCACTTCTTGGCGTCCCACTTCTTGTCCCACTTCTTGTTGTCCCACTTCTGAGAGCTCCAGCTAGATGCGGGGCCTCTTTTCGGACTGCGAGACCTCCGCGCTGGGGAACGCACCTGGCGGCCGACGTTCGCGGGGTGGGTTGCCCCCTTGCTCTTGGCAGGGCCTTTGCCGGTGCCCTTGCCTGGTGTTGCCTGTGACTGCTGCGAGCTTGAGCTCTGGCTCACTTTATTAGCTGCCCTCGCAACTTCTGAAACACGCTTCTCAGCGATGTTCTTGGCGTCGGCCAGCACATCTCTGTCCAAGTCGCCCAGAAGCTTCCCTATCTGATCGTTTTCTTCCCGCTCCAATGCGCGGGCAAGTTTCTGCCTCAGCAGCAAGTCGTAGTGCGTGCACACACGAAAACCTCCGTATTCCTCAGCAACTCGAGTGAGCACCATCTGGTAAGCGAGCAACTGGGCGGCTGTGATGACCTTCGTGAGGACCATCTTGACACCCCAATCGAGGATGTGGCCATAGAACGTCGCAAACCCAAGGTAAGCCGTCTTATCTTCCATGGACCTGACTTTCTTTGCCTCCATTGCGCTCCGCAATTTCTCCTCGAAGGTTCCATCGCCGACAGTGACGTCGATCTTCGGCGTGCGGGACCACGAAGGCCGAAACGACGTTTGCAGGTCCTCGCCCTCTGCTGAGCCAATGTACAGCCTCCCCTGCTCTCGGGCAACCTTGCTTGCCTTTTCCAACCGAAGCAGTGACTCCTCTGAGGGGATCATATCCTTTGGCAAGCAACTGAGACCAAGCTCACCAAGGCGGTCCTTGAGATTGAAACTCAAGTATTCTTTCTTGGGTTGTTCTCTGTCCTTTGTTGCCTTTGCGAGGGCTTCGATGGCCTGGGCCAAGCCATCAGCTGGTGGCCCACTGGCGGGGCGCCCGTCCGCGACACGCTTGTCCAAAGCAGCTGCAGCACTCTGCACCTTCAAAGCAGCTGCCACGTGCGCTGGCGTGATCTTGACGTATTTCCACTGCGTGTCGCCATCTCCCTCGAAGGGCTTGGCCCCGGCGCGGAAACCATCGATGACAAATGTGCGCATCTGCGCGTCTGCATAATCCGCTGGGACTGCCGAGCCCATGTGTTCCGCGAGGAGGCGCGCCACACTTCCATAGAAGAGTTCTGGGTGGCGCGTGGGCTCGTTTGCGTCCGCGACGAACTGGATCCACTTTTCCATATCGGCACCGGACAGGGCCAAGAACTTGCCTTCGGGCACGGTGGCCACCAAGGCCTGCACGGCTGCTGACTCGAGCGGCATGACCTCTCGGGTACACTCGACACAAGCAAGGCGGACGCGTGTAAGAAACACGGGGTAACGTCGACAATGCCTGGAGCCTATGGCAACGGATCGTGACTGACACGTCCATCCCTCTGTGGGACATGGGCGCCCATTACGTTCCTGCCCCAAGAGCACTCCCACCTGCGTCCAGCAGCCAGTTTTCCGATCGCGTCCAGCTGTCACAACGGCACGTCCGGCGCTTGAGCCCCAGCACGAAGGAGGGGAGGTGAGAGAGTCCTCCGCTCCGCTCCGCCGACCCTGCACGCAAAGTCGCACAGCTCTCGCCGCCGCACATCCCGGCGACCCCCCTTTGACGTTTATCGCGGCCAGGGGGGCCACTCGGGTCACCACATGCGAAACCATGCAAGCTACAGCAGTGCCACGCCGATCCCAGTCGAACCCCTTTGACCGCTCTGCGGCCAGGGGAACTACATGGGTCTCCCTGCTCCTCCCCCTCCGCCGGGCCAGAGTGAGGAGGGAGCCATTTTGAGCGTACCGAGGCCGTTTTGGCCAAGATGGCTGCGCGCGAGGGGGCTTCCGCTCATCCCACGCAAATGCGGACGAACGTCGTCGCCCTGAAATTTTTCGGACTGCCCGAAAATTGCGCCTGAGAAATCCGTCCGCAGTGGACCGAATTTCCAATTGCCCGAGCCCAAATTTCACGAGCTACACCAGAATTTAATTCTGAGTTCTCTGGTGAAAGGGCGCCAGCATGGATATTGCAATGACGCGCCATTTGGGACGCAGGCCCCCCGGGGTCGGTCGAGAACGGGAGCGCTGCACAAGTGCAAAGCACTCCCGCACCCGTTGTGTGCAGGTGGGGGGTTAGCCAATGCCCCCCCATCAAGGACTAGCTTCTGCCGCCTGCACACATCCGACCACGAGTGCCCAAAGTGTCCGTAGCCCGTCTTTCTGGCTCGCGCCGTCCTCGCGCACAGAGAGTCGCACACAAGTGCAACCTCCCCCAGGCTTGCGAGCTTGGACGGTGCATTCAGGGAAAACTGTTCGAAGCATGGCTACGCGGGTCTAGCAAGGCCATCGGCAGTGGTGTCGACTGTGTGGGCTCTTCCCTGTCTGTACGCCCGTGCCCCTATGACGCCGTCTGCCGGTGCACTCAGGTCGCAGACGGGGATAGGAGGCGGGAGGGGACTTGTTTTTCCCTAAACAGCACTCGCCTTCAGCGCCGCGTCACGTTCCCCTTTCCTGCCAGGGCGTTGTCGACAGAGCGAGTGCTTGTCTTGATGGCGAGTTGAAGGGATCGTTTTTCATCGTATACATGCTCAATAGGTTCACAGATTCTGTGCTACCAGGGTGGTGCAACCCTGCCGCTATCGCTTTGCAGGCATCGCCATCGTGCGTAGTCATTTGGGCTCGAATATGCAGCTGGCTCGGTCACGCCACGCTGAATGACAGACAGATTTTCGCAACTACTTACACAGGTCCGCCAAGCCAACGACAACCTATCATGGTGGCAAGGCATCCGAGGTCTCACACTGAAGTTGGACAAGCTGAAGCAGCTCGGCGCCACTCCAGATTTCCTCAACAAGTGGCTCCACGGTCAGCCACTGGGCGCCGCGGCAGCAGCGCCCACAAAGACGCCAAATCATCCATCCCTCACAGAGCACGATACCTGGGCCATAGTTGAGTGGAGCAGTCTGGAACGTTTTGGCAAGGTCTTCATGTTCCCGCCAGGGACGAGGATACCCGCACGCTTGAATGTTAATCCGTGCGCTCTACTGCTTAAGCCGCGGGAAGGCGTCGACGCAGCGCCAGAGGTTGACCGTTGGAAAGCACGCTTGATTCTTGACTTGCGGCGAGGCCGCGTGAACGAGCGGCTTCCCCAGGTTGGGGTCGCTTACGGCACGCTGGACATGGCTGTGTCGCGTCTTCGCCGCGGCAGCTACACGTTCGTCATTGACCTTCAAGATTGTTTTTTCAACTGGCGTGTCCACCCAGACGATGCAGATTTGCTGGGTTTTTACTGTCCAGCCCGGCAGCAATATGGGCGTTACGAGTTTCTCCCGTTTGGTCTTGCACCAGCGCCTGGGTTTAACGATTCAAACATGAAGGAACTTCTTCGTCTTCTCCGGCTTTCGCGGGGGGTTGACTTGCTCGATTTCGTCGACGATCTGTTCGGCGTGGGCGAGTTAGAAAAATTGGCGTGGTCACGTTTGGAATCAGCTGTTGCTTTCTTTGCCGAGGTCGGGATTCCAGTGAGCGGCAAGCCGACTGGCATTCGGCAGCCCAGCACGCGTCAATGTTGGATCGGCTGGATTTTCGATTCTATCGACCAAGTGGTCACCGTGTCACAGGAAAAGTGCGACAAAACATGTCGCGCCATTGTTGATATCCTCGCGCTTGACAATGAACGCAACCTTCGGGCCAAAGACGTCACTTCTGCCGCCGGCTTGATATCCCACCTCGGGGAGTTATATCCACAGGCGCGGCGTCGCTTGCACCCCATCTGGTCGGATCTGAATGCGGCGGGGGTATATTCTCTTTGGAGTAAGTGCCCCCAGGCAAACCCTACAGTGCATCTGACGGAACTCAGCCGCAAGAACCTTACTTGGGGATTGAACGCTTTGGCCATTCCGCCAAGGCGCGTCCTGCACAACTTCGCTGATCAACTCAGCAACTGGGGACACAAGTCGCCGGAGTACGAGCGATGGAGCGACTAGGCAAAAGAAGGTTCCATTCGCATCGTGGAAACGGACGCTTCTGGTCAGACAGGTTGGTCTTACCATCTTTGCCATTCTGGCAGATATGTTTCTGGTGTGCGGCCGCCCGACCTGGCTGAAAAAGAAGGCGTGCCGCGCGACAAACTTGACATCAACTTTAAGGAGTTGTGGGTTATCGTCAAGTGCGTGGAAGACAACGAGGTGGACCTTGGCGGCTGGCGCGTGCTGTTTCGAACCGACAACACGCGCGCGGTGCACTACACCAATGCGCGTTATGGCGCTATTTCAACTCTTGAAAGGCTTGCCGTGAAGCTGGAAGCGGCAGAGCGCCGCGCCTCTTGCTGGGCCTTTGCTGCGCACATCTCTGGCGTGGCGAACAAGGCGGCCGACCTCGGCTCTCGCGATGTACAGTTTTCCGCCCGGTGGAATTCTGACGTTTTCCGCGCAGCTTGTGTGAAGGATTCGGTTTTCCACGACATCCTCTCTCGCACGGGCGTGTCTTTCACCTTGGATTTGTTTGCTGACAGGGCGGGTCTTACAGCCAAAGCCCCTTCTTGGCGTTCCCCTGGGCTGTCCGCCTTCGAAGCCACCCTGTCCGGTGAAATCATTTGGGCGCATCCGCCGAGAGAGCTGCTGAAAGCGACGCTTGAGTTTCTGAATTCGGCGTTGCGGAGCTCCGATCCACCTCAGATTGTGCTTCTCTGTCCAGAAGACGCAGGGGCCCCATGGTTCCGGCCGAAATTACTCCAGCTTTGGCATCGGGTGCGCTCGTGGCCTGCCGTTCCGATTTATTCAGATTTCACTCGGGCTCTGCTTTCCGCAGCGGTCCGAAAACTGACTTGCCTTACTTGCTTCTTCAGAGCTGGGCGCCTAATCGGCGCAAGCGCAAGCGCTAGAAAAATCATCTCAGTCACGCTGATGTTCTAGTCGGTCTTGCCCTGGGAATGTCGCTGCATTTGAGATCGGGAAGGCGTTTGAGCAGGGCCAGCCAGGCGAGCTGGCCATCGCCGCCGGGGCTGCCGCCGCTGTCAACACGCACGCCTGCGCCTGCGTGGCCGCTGCTCTGAAGGACAAGGATTCCGAGGTTTACCAGCTGATCCAGTCCGAGTACGACCGGCGCGCTGACGAAACCTTCCCCTACAGGGCCAAACTGCGCCTGCTTACAGTCGCAGAGTGGGCTGCCGCGGCGCGATCTGGTTGTCGACTCGGACCAGGTTTCGTGGACCATGCAGGCGGTGGAGCGCAACCCGGTCCTTGCCAACATCATGGCCCTTTCAGCAAGCAATCCCGCGAATTTGGAGCTTCAGGAGTTGAAGCGGGCTACAACGGCACGTTGTGCGGCGAAGGTCTCTTGGAAGAAGCTGTGCCTGAGCACCCACGGCGGCTCCTGGGACAAGCTCAAGAATTTCCTCCTGGAGAAATCCGATTCGCCTCTCGAGAACGTGAAGGCGCTAGCCCGTTCGTTGCTCGTGCTGATCAACCTGATCGAACGCCGCTGCACTGTCGTGCAGTCGGCCAAGCAGAATGGCCCTGAGAAAGCTGCCGCCCAGAGGGCAGCGCTGATGGACACGATCTACCAGACGATCAAGCAATACAAGCGGCGCACAACCAAGACCAGTGCTTCGTCCACCCATGAGCACGAGGTGCTGCTGGCGAGGCGGCGGCGGCATTCGGGGGGCCAGTGTCGCTTCGGGCACTCAGGCAGCTACGTGTGACACTCCACCGCCGGCAAAGGTTCCCAGGCTCTCCGTCGCCTCCGATGGGCCGGCAGCCTCGGCCTCGCCAAACCCAAGTGGCGACAGGAAGCAGCTGGTGAACCGCCTGCTCCAGGAACTCGTTGGTCTCGTGCAGAAAAAGACGCCCCCCGGCAAACTCCAGTCGTGGATTGACAAGCAGTACCAGGCGGACGACAGCCGCAGCGCCATGACTGTGGTTCTGAGGGATCACGCTTGCAAGAACTGTCTGATGTCCGGAAAAGGCGTGGCCAAGCACACCCTGAAGCAGTGCCGAGAGATGAAGAATCTGCGCGTCTTGCCGTGCACCAAGTGCACGGCCTCCGGCAGGACCACCAACCTGCAGCACTGGGTGGCGGAGTGCAAGCACTGATTTCCGTCTTCCAGACCAGGCCCCGGCCCTGGCGGCTACCGTTGCGTACCTGGACGTAGCTGTTGCCAGGTCCCAGTCTGGGCGTAGCTGCTAGGCGGCCGCGGACTGCGTTGCGCAGTCCGCGCAATCGCTTGCGAAACACCATTGCGTGTGCCACTGACAGCGGTGCCGCGGCGTGTCGTGCCCAGCCCGCTTTGCCGATGAAAATTTTTCTTGCCTCTATGGGGCGTCCGCTCATGTCGCAGGCCCGGCTCGCCGAAACTCGCCTTTCTGACAGTGGTGTCTGCCCACGCTACTTGAGCGCCTGTTCCGTAGTCACGTCGGCTCAAACATGGAGGCAGCAAAAGGTAAGGAACATCAGTTTTTGGGCCAGACCGCCAGGCCATGCCTTCACGAATCCTGAACAAATCTGAGCCTTTGGGCCACGACCGGACACGGTGCCAATGCTGCAGGAAAAGTGGCCGGAACCACGGAGCCCCAACATCTTCCGGGCACAACAGCACGATCTTCGGCGGGTTTTCCTGTGCAAGTGCGGCGTTCAGGAATTCCAACGCAAGCCGGAGCAAGGCGCGCGGTGGATGAGCCCACACCACTTCATTGAGCAAGCACGCCTCGAATGCTGTGCGCTCGGGCGAACGCCACGTCGGGGCCCTGGCTGCCATCCCTTCCCTGTCCGCGAAAAGGTCGAGGGAGAATTCGGCACCTGTCCTGGCGAGGATGTCGCGAAAGATGTTATCCTTGATGGAAGCATGCTGGAACTGATCGGAATTCCATTGAAACGCAAATTCCGAATTTCGCGATCCCAAGTCAGCAATTCTATTTGCGATGCCTTTCAAATGCACCGCCAATGCCCACCAGGAGGCCCGTCTTTCTGCTGCTTCCAATTTTTCGGCCAGGGTGTCCATTCGAGAAATGTTGCCGCATCGCACATTCACGTAATGAACAGCGCAAGTGTTGTCCACTCGAAATAGTAAGCGCCAGCCACTTAACTCTTCCCCGCAATCCTCCAAACATTTTACGACAACCCAGAGCTCTTTGTAATTGATCTCATCTTCACCGGGTGACAAGTTCTGTGACGTGGCGAAATCGGACGGCCATGTTCCTGAAACTACTTTTCCCAAGTGGCAAATGTGATATGACCAGCCATGTTGGGAAGACGCGTCTGTTTCTATTACTCGAATGGCGCCTGCTTCTGCCAATTCCTGCCACCGAGAAAACTCTGGAGACTTGTGGCCCCACTTGCTCAGAGCACCCGCGTGGCAATGCAGAGGGCGAACAGGCGGCGACGCCAGCGATCGCAAGGCCCATGCAAGGTTTTCCCTGCTGAGTTCAGATAGCTGCACAAGCGGGTTCGCTACAGGGCTCCGTGCCCGCATCGCATACACACCAGCTGCATTCATATCCGCCCAGATGGGATGCAACCGCCGCCGTGCTTGTGGATAAATCTCGCCCAGGTGGCTGGCCAAACCCGCTGTGGTCGCCAGATCCTTCGCGCGAAGAGTCCGGGCTTCGTCTGCCGACAGAGTCTGCGCAATTGAGAGGCACACCTTATCACACTTGTCTTGCTCAACTGTCACCACCATTTCAACGGAATCGAAAACCCAACCGATCCAACGCTGCCGCGTGCTTGGGGGCCGAACGCCAGTGGGCTTCCCACTAACAGGCACACCAGCTGACAGTGCTTCCTTCCCCGAACATGTCGTCCACGAAATCGAGCAGGCGCACGCCCGCTGTAATCCCCAACAAGCGCAACAATTCCTTCATGGAACTACATTGAGGCCGGGCGCCGGGGCAAGGCCGAAAGGAAGATATTCGTATCGACCGCATAGTTGCCTGGCAGGACAAAAGAAACCCAGGAGGTTGGCATCAGCTGTGGACACGCGCCAGTTGAAAAAACAATCCTGCAAATCGATGACGAACATGAAAGAACCAGACTGCACCATGGACACTGCGTGGTCCACTGTGCCATATGGTACAGACACCTGAGGCATTCGCTCGTTCACTCTGCCCCGTCTGAGGTCCAAAATCAGCCTTGCTTTGAAGCGCTCTTGCTCCGCAGCACTGGCGTCCACGCCTTCCCTTGGTTTCAACAGCAAGGCACATGGGTTGACATGGAGAGTCGGCGGCTTTGAGCTGAAGAACCGAACCTTTCCCAGTGCCTCTAGCCTGCTCCACTCGGCAGTCGCCCACGAGCTATGATGGGCAACTGAAGGGTGATTGGGAATGTTGGCTGGCGCAGCCGCAGCGGCACCGAGACTGATCCCATTCCGCCACGTTTGTAAAAACTCTGGAGCGGCGCCACACTGTTTCAAGAAATCGAAACGCAAAGTCAGCCCGCGCACGCCTTGCCACCAGCCCATCGTGTCATTTGTCTGGCGAATCAAAGACCGCAGGTTCTCGAGGCGGTCTTCCATTATGCCGCCTTGCTTGGGCACAAATGTCTACAGAGCCAGATTGCTGACAGCGGAAGCCTCTACTACAAGCAACCTAGGTCTGGGGGTCGTTGGCGCACCGGCCAGCCTCGGAAGAAAGCCATCACAGTCACTTTGGGGCTGCCGCCAGACAACCTGTGCAAAGGCGAGTCCAGCGAAACCGACTGCGAGATGACAGCGCCTTGGCGTCCCGCAATGGGCATGGGCCTTCTATGCAATGCTTTTGGGCCTTCTATTGCGAATTTCACAGGCGCGAGCGGCGAAGCCAGCAACGGGCTAGAGCGAGGAGAGAATTATTTTGAGCGTACCGTGCCTGTTTTGGCCAAGTGGCCGCACGCGAGGGGGCTTCCGCTCGTCCCACGCTACTTCGGTCGACCATCGTCGGACTGCTATTTTCCGGGTTGCCCGAAAAATTGCTTTAACAGATCCGTCTGCAGCGGATCGAATTTTCAATGGTCGGAGCTCAAATTTTTCGAGCCACACCAGAATTTGATTTTGAGTTCTCTGGTGAAAGGGCGTCAGCATGGATATGCCGATTACGTGCCGTTTGGGACGCGGGCCCCCCGGGTTCGGTCGAGGACAGGCGTGCTGCACGAGCACCCCTGCCCCCGTTGTCCCCCCATCAAGGACTAGCTTCTGCCGCCTGCACACATCCGACCCCGAGTGCCCAGTGCAAGCTGACCGGGTCTTGTGCGTGGACCCTGCAGCGCGCGTCGGCCCAAGAAAGCAATTCGGGCAGCTGCACGCTCAAGTGCGAAATGGCGTGGCAACGCCAGGCGAGAGCGCCAGCGCCAGGGACCAAATGTCGCGCAGAATGCAACTCTGGATGCTCAGCGTTGAATGGCACATTTGCACCGCGATTGTCACTCTGGGCGCGCGAGACTCGAACGAGTTCAGAATCCAATCAGCGGGCGAAGTCGCGCCGCAATTGCGAATCAGCGCGCGCTAGCGCCCACGCCGCGGAATTAAGCTCTGACTGCAATTCTGGGCGCGCGAGCGCCCAAGCAGGCGAAATCGAGCTCAGAATGCAGTTCTGGGCGCGCAGGCGCCCGAACCGGAAAATAAAGCTCAGAATGCAATTCTGGGCGCGCAAGCGCCCAAGCACGCGAAATCGAGCTCAGAATGCAATCTTGGGCGCGCAGGCGCCCGAACCGGAAAATAGAGCTCAGAATGCAATTCTGGTCGCGCTGGTGCCAGAATGACGAAATTGCGCTGGAACAGGGAAATACAGAATGCGATTCTGCTTCCGCCAGCGCTGGCTGGGCGCGCTGGTGCCAGAATGATGGGAAACGTGCCCTACTTGCGAATCTGGGCGTTGCAGCGCCAGAACCGCGAAATTGAGCTCAGAATGCACTCTGGGAGTGCAGGGGCCCAAACACGTGAAATCGAATTCAGAATGCATTCTGGGCGCGGAGGCGCCGAAAGAATCGAGCTCACGCGCTGGTGCCAGAATGAGCAACTCGCCGCAATTGCGAATCTCGTTGTGGAGGCTCCGGAAACGCGAAAACGAGCTCAGAATACAAGTCTGGGCGCAGCGGCGCTGCAAATGCGAGAAAAAGCAGATTGCAAGTCTGGGCGCGCACGTGCCCATACGCGTGAAATAGAGCTCCGAATGCAATTCTGGGCGCGGTGGAGTCAGCACAAACTCAGGCTCAATTCTGGGTGCTCGCGGCGACCCAGAAACGCGGAAGGGCTTAGAAAACAATTCTGGGCTAGCACACGCCCAAACTTGCAAAAAAAATCTAGGAATGAAATTCTGCCCGCGGCGGCGCCAAAACATGACAATCGAGCTCAGAATGCAAATCTGGGCGCGCTGGTGCCTGGCCGACCAATTGCGAACCTGTGCGGGGCGGCGTCCAGCGAGCGTGAATGGACGTAGAAACTCTCCTCTCTCCGACAACGGTGATTTCTCACCATGCGCAAGCTAGAAGGACGTATGCCGTCCCTCGAGGACCACCGTTCTGCGGAAGGGAAGGTTAGCGGGATGAGGACTCCTCCTCCGCCTCCTGCCGAAACCAAGCGCTGCTCCCCATCGGCGTTTCACGCGGGCAGGGGGGCAGCCGGTGTCGAATGCAATCCTCCCAGTGCCCCCCGCAACGGGAGACGGGGGGAGGGCACTTGGGTCGGCTGGGAGGGGCCGTGGCGACAAGAATCCGGCCGTGGGAACGACCTGCTCCCTATCCCTCCCCGTGGCCTGAGAGGAGCACCCAGGCCGACGGGGAGCGTCATGGGGAGGCGGGAATCCAGCGCCCCTCCAGACTTGCCTCCGCCGCCACAGGACCAGGAAAATCATTGCGGCCGCCAAGCCCTCATGTGCAGAAAAATGGCCGGCGCCCTCGCGCCAGCAAGGGGCTTGAGGGAAGCGCTGCCTGGCTGGGATCTTCTGGATCTCAATCCGAGACTCCCAGCCAGGTCAGGGCACCGGCGAAAGGTGCGAGGGTGGCACGCGGGTGGGCCAAAGACGGCACGCAGGCGCGGTGAGAAACAGTCTTTAGGGCTTGGGTTTGTCCGCGACAAGACACGACCCTGGGTTTGCCTGCGAAAAGGCAGGAACCCATGCCAGAGTCCCCCAAGTCGGCGGGCTTAGCGCCAGAGACCTCCAAGTCGGTAGGTGCGGCAAGCCAGAGGTCCCAAGTCGGCGGACATGGCTGAGGATGCCGTCTCGGCGGGCCAGGGTGGCGACGAGCGCGAGAAACAGCCCTTAGCGCTTGGGTTTGTCCGCGACAAGACACGACCCTGAGTTTGCCCGCGAAAAAGCAGGAACCCATGCCAGAGGCTCCCAAGTCGGCGGGCTTAGCGCCAGAAGCCTCCAAGTCGGTAGGCGTGGCAAGCCAGAGGTCCCCAAGTCGGCGGACATGGCTGAGGATGCCCTCTCGGCGGGCCAGGGTGGCGACGAGCGCGGGCACGCCAGACAGAGCGCTCCTGCCAGAGAGCATCACGCTCTTGAAGCAGCACATGTCCGCCAGAGGCTTGGGTTTGTCCGCGAGAAGACAGGGGCCCTGGGTTTGCCCGCGAAAAGGCAGGGAACCACTCCAAGTCGGTAGGCGTGGCAAGCCAGAGATCCCCAAGTCGGCGGACATGGCTGTGTAGCGGAGATTCTGAGGAGGCTGTGCATTCGGGAAGCAAGGTTTTCGCGGGCACCCTTCGTTCTCCATTTGCTTCGCTCCAGGCTGGTTGGTTGGTTGGCATTGGCTGATCAGGAGTGTCTTTGCATCGATTCTCTCCAGGGTGATCATTGCCTGTCCAAGAGTTCTTGTTACTTTTCCATTGCTTGTGAATCGATGGATTCCTTGCGCGCAGGCCCAGGGGATGCTGCCGCGCGTCTCGCGGTCCCTCTGGTTGGGGTTCGGATCGTCCCCACGCAGCCGAGATCCATGTCCTCTGTCGACGCAGTCCCCGCGTTCTCTGTCTTGGGGCGCTCGGGCCAGACCTCGTCGCTCATTACTCAGCAATCCTGGGACGCTCAGGCGCCGTCCGCTCGCGCAGAGCGGCATGGCGCTGTGCATCTTGGGTCGCGGTGCGCGGCCGCTGCCGTCGCACCGTGCGCTCAGTCGCGGGACCAAGCAACCCTGTGACGCTCAGGTGCCGTCCGCTCGCGCAGAGCGGCATGGAGCTATGCATCTTGGGTCGCGGTGCGCGGTCGGCCGCTGCGCCCGCGCCGCGCACCGTGCGCTCAGTTGCGGGACCAAGCAACCCTGTGACGCTCAGGTGCCGTCCGCTCGCGCAGAGCGGCACGGAGCTGTGCATCTTGGGTCGCGGTGTGCGGTCGGCCGCTGCGCCGGCGCACCGTGCGCTCAGTTGCGGGACCAAGCAACCCTGCGCTCAGGTGCCGTCCGCTCGCGCAGAGCGGCACGGAGCTGTGCATCTTGGGTCGCGGTGTGCGGTCGGCCGTCGCGCCGTCGCACCGTGCGCTCAGTTGCGCGACCAAGCAACCCTGTGACGCTCAGGTGCCGTCCGCTCGCGCAGAGCGGCTCGGAGCTGATATTCTGATGTGCTTTCTGTGTTTCTCGTGTCTTGCTATTTCATTCTCGCTGTTCCTTGCTCCTTATTGTTCTCGCGCGCGGCGTGGAGCTAGCACTTTCGGGTGGCGGTGTTTCAGTCGGCCCGCGCTCCCTTGTCTGGGGGCCCGTGCCGGCGCATCCAGATGTCCGGAGCATTTCCGCTTTACACCGCCATATTTGTCAGCCCCCATAGGCCGCAAGGGCCCGGGGGAAACCCAAGACAAGGGCACCCGGCCGGGAGGGACGCGAAGCGTAAGAAATGTACAAAATTCCTTCTGCCACGGATGTGGCTCTTTTGGGAGTGCTGCTTCTGCCGCAGGCCACGGCAGCGCCTCCAGAAGAGGAGAGCCACCTACCCCCACGAGGCACGCGTCCGGGAGGATGGCGCGAAGCGTGGACCGACGGGGACGCCAGCGCAGGATGCCAAGCCGTCTCAATGTTTTCCACTGCGCAGCACAAAGGAATCACATTGGACGTTGCCAGACCGGCAATGCATCTAAATTCGCCGGTCGGCTCGCAGACGGCTGCGCAACCGAGCACGCAGCACGGGCGGCGGCTTCCAGCAGGCGCTGTTTCCTAGCTGCTGCGGAAAACTTCGTGTAGAAGTTCCGCATCACATCGATGGAAGACCAGCCGCCCTGGCCCTGCACAAGCTCTTCGGGCAGGGACGCTGCGTTCTTCCACCACTGCGCCCCGCCTTTCCGCAGAGAGTGGCTGCCCACCTGTGCGTCGTTGAGGTGACGAGCGAGCATGCGCCGGAATGTGTCGGCGGAAACAGGCTTGAGATCGGCCACCCCTGTCACACAGAAGAAAAAACCCTCGACGTCCCCGCGCGTCTCGGCTCGTAGACGTAGCCAGCTCCGCAGCAACTTCGTCGGACACAGCGGCCCCAAAGCCTGGATCTCGGGCACCCAGACGAGCAGACCTTCACCGAACGGATCGTTCTTCTGCCTCCTGATCCTGAACTGGAACGCTGTGTCTTGGTCCACCACGTCAGACACCAGGAGCGCCTGCAGCTCCGCAAAGCGCCGGATGCCGAAAAAAGCCAAAGCTATCATGGCCGCATCCCTCACGCCAGCCACAGAAGTCTGTGCCAGGCGACTCTGCTGCACTGATGTGATCTCCAACAGCGAGAGCGGTCTTTTCGCTCGGCGGAGCGAATGATCAGCCAGCTTCTTAAGACCACGCCAGAAATGCCAGGCTCGGGGGGTCCACGCGGCCTCGAAGGACTGCAGCAAATCACGCTCGAGGTGCCAAGCCCTGACTGCAGCTTTGGCGGCGCACACTGAGCCCCACGGGCGCCGGAGAAACCCCGAGAAGAGCAACATCAGCTTGACTTCGTTGTCGCAAGGCAGAAGCGCCATCTGGGTGGACGATTCCGCACCGCTCACCGCGCCGCGGAGCGTGTTGTCGTAGCGCGTCCTGGTGCTGTCCTCCCACGCCGCGTTGAAGCACGCGTGGATGTCCGCCGCTGCCTTCCGGCGTGCCTCCAGCGTGGCCGGCGCGCAGTCTTCGGACAGGAAGGGCAAGGTTGGGCGCGGGCCTTGGAGTCGCCGATCGCCCAACCGGTCGGGGGGCACGAGCGGGCCGCCCTGCGCCGCACGGCTACTGGCCAAGAAAGCCAAAAGACCCTGAGAGCCGACAGCAGGCGCCTGCGGCGAACGCCCTGGCGGCGGGGCAGAATGTGGAGCGGGCCCCGCTGCAAGGGCACCACGTGGCCTCATCAAAGGAGCTGGCTCTTTCGGAACAGCGGGGACGGGGGCGACGCTGCTGTCAGCGGATCCCGCGGCATTCTTTCCGAAATCGCTTCTGTGAACGTAATCCTCCATGTTTGAGCCGACGTGGCTACGGAACAGAGGCTCAAGTAGCGTGGGCAGACACCACTGTCAGAAAGGCGAGCTTCGGCTAGCCGGGCCTGCGACATGAGCGGACACCCCATAGAGGCAAGAAAAATTTTCATCGCCAAAGCGGGCTGGGCACGACACGCCGCGGCACCGCTGTCAGTGGCACACGTAATGGTGTTTCGCAAACGATTGCGCGGACTGCGCAACGCAGTCCGCGGCCGCCTAGCAGCTACGCCCAGATACGCAACGAAAGCTGCTGAAGGCAGGAGACTGGGACCTGGCAACAGCTACGTCCAGGTACTCAACGGTAGCCGCCAGGGCCGGGGCCTGGTCTGGAAGACGGAAATCAGTGCTTGCACTCCGCCACCCAGTGTTGCAGGTTGGTGGTCCTGCCGGAGGCCGTGCACTTGGTGCACGGCAAGACGCACAGATTCTTCATCTCTCGGCACTGCTTCAGGGTGTGCTTGACCACGCCTTTTCCGGACATCAGACAGTTCTTGCAAGCGTGATCCCTCAGAACCACAGTCATGGCGCTGCGGCTGTCGTCCGCCTGGTACTGCTTGTCAATCCACGACTGGAGTTTGCCGGGGGGCGTCTTTTTCTGCACGAGACCAACGAGCTCCTGGAGCAGGCGGTTCACCAGCTGCTTCCTGTCGCCACTTGGGTTTGGCGAGGCCGAGGCTGCCGGCCCATCGGAGGCGGCGGAGAGCCTGGGAACCTTTGCCGGCGGTGGAGTGTCACACGTAGCTGCCTGAGTGCCCGAAGAAGCCGGCGCCTCACGCGAACGTGACACTGGCCCCCCGAATGCCGCCGCCGCCTCGCCCAGGATGATGTCCTGCGCAAAATCCCGGAGCAGCACCTCGTGCTCAAGGGTGGACGAAGCACTGGTCTTGGTCCTGCGCCGCTTGTATTGCTTGATCGTCTGGTAGATCGTGTCCATCAGCGCTGCCCTCTGGGCGGCAGCTTTCTCAGGGCCATTCTTCTTGGCCGACTGCACGACAGTGCAGCGGCGTTCGATCAGGTTGATCAGCACGAGCAACGAACGTGCTAGCGCCTTCACGTTCTCGAGAGGCGAATCGGATTTCTCCAGGAGGAAATTCTTGAGCTTGTCCCAGGAGCCGCCGTGGGTGCTCAGGCACAGCTTCTTCCAAGAGACCTTCGCCGCATAACGTGCCGTTGTAGCCCGCTTCAACTCCTGAAGCTCCAAATTCGCGGGATTGCTTGCTGAAAGGGCCATGATGTTGGCAAGGACCGGGTTGTGCTCCACCGCCTGCATGGTCCACGAAACCTGGTCCGAGTCGACAACCAGATCGCGCCAGGCGGCAGCCCACTCTGCGACTGTAAGCAGGCGCAGTTTGGCCCTGTAGGGGAAGGTTTCGTCAGCGCGCCGGTCGTACTCGGACTGGATCAGCTGGTAAACCTCGGAATCCTTGTCCTTCAGAGCAGCGGCCACGCAGGCGCAGGCGTGCGTGTTGACAGCGGCGGCAGCACCGGCGGCGATGGCCAGCTCGCCTGGCTGGCCCTGCTCGAACGCCTTCCCGATCTCAGCCAAGATGGCTGAGTGGATCGCACCGGCGGGCTCCAGCGCGGCGGCGATGGCTGCCTGGACTGCGTCGGCCATGGCGACAGGCAGCGCCGGCGGAATACTGGGAAATGTCTCAGGCGAGGACGCCCGCGTGGAGTGCTATGGGTTGCTAGAGACTGATGATGGAAACGCTGCGAGGACTGGCAGCGTTGGCATGACTGCCCGAATGCAGCGACATTCCCAGGGCAGGACCGATTAGAACATCAGCGTGACTGAGATGATTTTTCTAGCGTTTGCGCTTGCGCCGATTAGGCGCCCAGCTCTGAAGAAGCAAGTAAGGCAAGTCAGTTTTCGGACCGCTGCGGAAAGCAGAGCCCGAGTGAAATCTGAATAAATCGGAACCGGCAGGCCACGAGCGCACCCGATGCCAAAGCTGGAGTAATTTCGGCCGGAACCATGGGGCCCCTGCGTCTTCTGGACAGAGAAGCACAATCTGAGGTGGATCGGAGCTCCGCAACGCCGAATTCAGAAACTCAAGCGTCGCTTTCAGCAGCTCTCTGGGCGGATGCGCCCAAATGATTTCACCGGACAGGGTGGCTTCGAAGGCGGACAGCTCAGGGGAACGCCAAGAAGGGGCTTTGGCTGTAAGACCCGCCCTGTCAGCAAACAAATCCAAGGTGAAAGACACGCCCGTGCGAGAGAGGATGTCGTGGAAAACCGAATCCTTCACACAAGCTGCGCGGAAAACGTCAGAATTCCACCGGGCGGAAAACTGTACATCGCGAGAGCCGAGGTCGGCCGCCCTGTTCGCCACGCCAGAGATGTGCGCAGCAAGGGCCCAGCAAGAGGCGCGGCGCTCTGCCGCCTCCAGCTTCACGGCAAGCCTTTCAAGAGTTGGAATAGCGCCATAACGCACATTGGTGTAGTGCACCGCGCACGTGTTGTCGGTCCGAAACAGCACGCGCCAGCCGCTAAGGTCCACCTCGTTGTCTTCCACGCACTTGACGATAACCCACAACTCCTTAAAGTTGATGTCAAGTTTGTCGCGCGGCACGCCTTCTTCTTCAGCCAGGTCGGGCGGCCACACACCAGAAACAGATTTGCCAGAATGGCAAAGATGGTAAGACCAACCTGTCTGACCAGAAGCGTCCGTTTCCACGATGCGAACGGAACCTTCTTTGGCCAAGTCGCTCCATCGCTCGTACTCCGGCGACTTGTGTCCCCAGTTGCTGAGTTGATCAGCGAAGTTGTGCAGGACGCGCCTTGGCGGAATGGCCAAAGCGTTCAATCCCCAAGTAAGATTCTTGCGGCTGAGTTCCGTCAGATGCACTGTAGGGTTTGCCTGGGGGCACTTACTCCAAAGAGAATATACCCCCGCCGCATTCAGATCCGACCAGATGGGGTGCAAGCGACGCCGCGCCTGTGGATATAACTCCCCGAGGTGGGATATCAAGCCGGCTGCAGAGGTGACGTCTTTGGCCCGAAGGTTGCGTTCATTGTCAAGCGCGAGGATATCAACAATGGCACGACATGTTTTGTCGCACTTTTCCTGTGACACGGTGACCACTTGGTCGATAGAATCGAAAATCCAGCCGATCCAACATTGACGCGTGCTGGGCTGCCGAATGCCAGTCGGCTTGCCGCTCACTGGAATCCCAACCTCGGCAAAGAAAGCAACAGCTGATTCCAAACGTGACCACGCCAATTCTTCTGACTCGCCCACGCCGAACAGATCGTCGACGAAATCGAGCAAGTCAACCCCCCGCGAAAGCCGGAGAAGACGAAGAAGTTCCTTCATGTTTGAATCGTTAAACCCAGGCGCAGGTGCAAGACCAAACGGGAGAAACTCGTAACGCCCGTATTGCTGCCGGGCTGGACAGTAAAAACCCAGCAAATCTGCATCGTCTGGGTGGACACGCCAGTTGAAAAAACAATCTTGAAGGTCAATGACGAACATGTAGGTGCCGCGGCGAAGACGCGACACAGCCATGTCCACCGTGCCGTAAGCGACCCCAACCTGGGGAAGCCGCTCGTTCACGCGGCCTCGCCGCAAGTCAAGAATCAAGCGTGCTTTCCAACGGTCAATCTCTGGCGCTGTGTCGTCGACGCCTTCCCGCGGCTTAAGCAGTAGAGCGCATGGATTAACATTCAAGCGTGCGGGTATCCTCGTCCCTGGCGGGAACATGAAGACCTTACCAAGACGTTCCAGACGGCTCCACTCAACTGTGGCCCAGGTATCGTGCTCTGTGAGGGATGGATGAGGCGTCTTTGTGGGCGCTGCCGCCGCGGCGCCCAGTGGCTGACCGTGGAGCCACTTGTTGAGGAAATCTGGAGTGGCGCCGAGCTGCTTCAGCTTGTCCAACTTCAGTGTGAGACCTCGGATGCCTTGCCACCATGAGAGGTTGTCGTTGGCCAGGCGGACCTGTGTAAGTAGTTGCGACAATCTGTCTGTCATTCAGCGTGGCGTGATCGAACCAGCTGCACATTCGAGCCCAAATGACTACGCACGATGGCGATGCCTGCAAAGCGACAGCGGCAGGGTTGCACCACCCTGATAGCACAGAATCTGTGAACCTATTGGGCCTGTATACGATGAAGAATGATCCCTTCAACTCGCCATTGAGACAAGCACTCTCTCTGTCGACAACACCCTGGCAGGAAAGGGAAATGTGACGCGGCGCTGAAGGCGAGTGCTGTTTAGGGAAAAACAGAAGGCCCTCCCGCCTCCTATCCCCGTCTGCGACCTGAGTGCACCACCCAGGCCGGCAGACGGCGTCATAGGAGCACGGGCGCACAGACAGGGAAGAGCCCACACAGTCGACACCACTGCTGATGGCCTTGCTAGACCCGCGCAGCCATGCTTCGAACAGTTTTGCCTGAATGCACCGTCCAGGCTCGCAAGCGGCGTCGTGGGATACAACCGTGCCGACTGTTCAACATAGCTTGCAGCGCAGGAACCGGACTTCCGCGGAACGGCTCTTCAGCAAGGGCGGCCAATCCCTCCGGCTGAACATTATCACGTGGAAACGCTTGACAGGAATCTCTGCGCACTGGCGTCGCGCGACACGTGACCGGCGCTGGAGGCGAATTGCTGCACGGAAGGAGCAGAAGAACCTTCCTTCGCCGCCGGGTCACCCAAGGGAGATGGAAGGGCACTGAATGATGGATGGTGGAGCGCCCGTTTTGGGCGATGCTTTTCCCTGGACGGTTCGCGGGAAGGCTTACGCACGTTCCCCGCCACTTGCAGCCTACGGGGGCGGCCTGCAGCTCAGCAGAACAGCTGATTAGAGCCAGCCTCGAGAAATCATCCGACCAGGACGGCCGACTTGCGAAATCCGACGTGGATAAAATCCCGCCGGAATCTGCATCAATGTTTAGCCTCCTGGGCCAGATTTCCGCGAGACGCGCGGCGCCGCCTCCCAGGCCTGCGCGCGTAGAAAGGAACGAAAGAGATGGGGTGGCCGCGAAAACCACATTTCCCGAATGCACAGCCTCCTAAGAAAAAACGCGCCCTGTGACGCTCAGGCGCCGCCCGCTCGTTCAGAGCGGCGTGGAGCTAGCACTTTCGGGTGGTGGTGCACGGTCGGCTCCCTCGTCTGGGGGTCTGCGCCGGCGCACTGCGCATCCAGACATCCGAGCAACCCTGTGACGCTCAGGCGCCGCCCGCTCGCTCAGAGCGGCGTGGAGCCAGCTAGCACTTTCGGGTGGCGGTGCACGGTCGGCTCCCTCGTCTGGGGGTCTGCGCCAGCGCACCGCACACCCAGATGTGCCCAGCAACCCTGTGACGCTCAGGCGCCGCCCGCTCGCTCAGAGTGGCGTGGAGCTAGCGCTTTCGGGCGGCCGTGCACGGTCGATTCCCTCGTCTGGGGGTCTTCGCCAGCACACCGCGCACCCAGATGTGCCCAGCAACCCCGTGACGCTCAGGTGCCGCCCGCTCGCTCAGAGCGGCGTTGAGCTAGCTCGGATTTTCGGGTGGCGGTGCACGGTCGGATTCCTCGTCTGCGGGTCTGCGCCTGCGCACTGCGCATCCAGACGTCCCGAGCAACCCTGTGACGCTCAGGTGCCGCCCGCTCGCTCAGAGCGGCGTTGGAGCTAGCACTTTCGGGTGGCGGTGCACGGTCGGCCCCCTCGACTGGGGGTCTGCGCCGGCGCACTGCGCACCCAGCTGTCCCGAGCAACCCTGTGACGCTCAGGCGCCGCCCGCTTGCTCAGAGCGGCGTGGAGCTAGCACTTTCGGGTGGCGGTGTTTCAGTCGGCCCGCGCTCCCTTGTCTGGGCGCCCGTGCCGGCGCACTGCGCATCCAGATGTGCGGAGCAACCCTGTCACGCTCAGGCGCCGGCCGCTCGTTCAGAGCGGCGTGGAGCTAGCACTTTCGGGTGGTGGCGCACGGTCGGCTCCCTCGTCTGGGGGTCTGCGCCGGCGCACTGCGCACCCAGCTGTCCCGAGCAACCCTGTGACGCTCAGGCGCCGCCCGCTCGCTCAGAGCGGCGTGGAGCTAGCACTTTCGGGTGGCGGTGCACGGTCGGCTCCCTCGTCTGGGGGTCTGCGCCGGCGCGCAACCCTGTGACGCTCAGGTGGCACCCGCTCGCTCAGAGCGGCGTGGGGCCAGTTAGCATTTTCGGGTGGCGGTGCACGGTCGGATTCCTCGTCTGGGGGTCTGCGCCGGCGCACTGCACCCAGATGTCCCGAGCAACACTGTGACGCTCAGGTGCCGCCTGCTCGCTCAGACCGGCGTTGGAGCTTGCATTTCCGGGTGGCGGTGTTTCAGTCGGCCCGCGCTCCCTTGTCTGGGGGCCCGTGCCGGCGCATCCAGATGTTCGGAGCAGCCCTGTGACGCTCAGGCGCCGCCCGCTCGTTCAGAGCGGCGTGGAGCAAGCACTTTCGGGTGGTGGTGTACGTCGGCTCCCTCGTCTGGGGGTCTGCGCCGGCGCACTGCGCATCCAGACATCCGAGCAACCCTGTGACGCTCAGGTGCCGCCCGCTCGCTCAGAGCGGCGTGGAGCTAGCACTTTCGGGTGGCGGTGCACCGCCGGTCTCCCTCGTCTCAGGGGGCTCGTGCGCCAGCGCACGCACACCCAGATGTGCCCAGCAACCCTGTGACGCTCAGGTGCCGCCCGCTCGCTCAGAGCGGCGTGGAGCTAGCACTTTCGGGTGGCGGTGCACGGTCGGCCCCCTGGTCTGGGGGTCTGCGCCAGCGCGCACCGCAGCAACCCTCGCTGCAACCCGCTCAGGTGCCGCCCGCTCGCTCAGAGCGGCGTGGAGCTAGCACTTTCGGGTGGCGGTGCACTGTCGGCTCCCTCATCTGGGGGTCTGCGCCAGCGCACTGCACACCCAGATGTGCCCAGCAACCCTGTGACGCTCAGGCGCCGCCCGCTCGCTCAGACCGGCGTGGAGCTAGCACTTTCGGGTGGCGGTGCACGGTCGGCTCCCTCGTCTGCGGGTCTGCGCCAGCGCACCGCACACCCAGATGTGCCCAGCAACCGTGACGCTCAGGTGCCGCCCGCTCGCTCAGAGCGGCGTGGAGCAAGCACTTTCGGGTGGCGGTGCACGGTCGGCTCCCTCGTCTGGGGGTCTGTGCCGGCGCACCCCGCGCCCAGATGTGCCCAGCAACCCTGTGACGCTCAGGCGCCACGCGGCGTGGGGCCAGCTAGCATTTTCGTCGCCCCGAAATCTCGCAGCGATTTGGGGGGCAGGAAAATCCTGGGAGCGGGCCCCCTTGGTGGCCTCTTCCCCTCGGGGCCTCTGCGGCCTTCTATGCTCGCTCTCACTGCTTGGCAGTGCCCTGGCGGCGCGGCGGACCTTTCTCACAGTCGGTGGCCGCTGGCCGGCGGATTTGGCGGTGCCACGCCCTGCCTCCTTCCGCTTGTCCTCCGCTTCTGTTGCTGGCGGCTGGTTGGGGATTGATTGGCAGGCTTCTTGTCCCAGACTGCCCCGCGTGCTCGGGTAGCACCTGTGGCAGTTGCTGTTCGCTCTCGCCCCGGCGCCGGCTACCGTTCAAACGCCTCAGCGCTGGCCACCCCGTGGTTCGGCTGGTGCGGTTGCGTGTCGCTGGTGCTCTCGTCGCCACTCTGAGCCGTGCCCGTGCTCTCGTTGCCACGGGTTGGGGGTTGGCACTGCTCCGCATCGGCAGCCCAGTTGTGCTGTGCATCGCTTCTGCCCCAGGTGTGGCAGCGTTTTCGGGCCCAGGTGTGCTCGCTCGGCGTTGTACAGCCCAGGTGTGCTGTGCATCGTTTCTGCCCCAGGTGTGGCAGCAATTTCGGGCCCAGGTGTGCTCGCTGGCGTGGTGCAGCCCGGGTGTGCTGTGCGTCGCTTCTGCCCCAGGTGTGGCAGCGCTTTCGGGCCCAGGTGTGCTCGCTCGGCGTTGTGCGGCCCAGGTGTGCTGTGCATCGCTTCTGCCCCAGGTGTGGCAGCAATTCCGGGCCCTGGTGTGCTCGCTTGGCGTTGTCAGGCCCGTACTGGTGTGCGTCGCTCTGCCCCAGGTGTGGCAGCAGTTTCGGGCCCAGGTGTGCTCGCGTGGCGTTGTCCAGTCCAGGTGTGCTGGGCATCGCTTCTGCCCCAGGTGTGGCTGCAGTTTCGGGCCCAGTCGTTCCTGCCCCAGGTGTGGCAGAGTGTGCAAGCCAGGTGTGCCGGGCCGTTGCAGCCAGTGCTGCTGCGTGTCGTCGTGCCCCTGGAGAGGCAGCGTTTTCGGGCCCAGGGGCGCTCGGTCGTTGCCAGCCCCGGTGTGCTGCACATGGCTTCTGCCCCAGGTGTGGCAGTGTTTGGGGCCCAGGTGGGCTCTGTCGGCCCTGTGCCGGCCCGCCCGTCTGTGCCGCACGGGAGCCTCTTCGGGCTCAGGGGTGCTTTGTTGGGGGCTATACCAGCCATCGTTTCTGGCCAGGTGCGCAGTTTCTGCGGGCCCACGTGGGCTCGGCCTGCGGTGGGCTACCCCTGGTGTGCTGCGCGGCACTTCTGCCCCAGGTGTGGCGGTGTCTTCGGGACCAGGTCTGCTGTCGGGCCAGCCCCAGTGTGCTGCGCATTGGCTGCGTCCCAGGTTGGCTGCTGAGCGCTCGTGCAGTGAACGTGGAGACGTTTCGGACCCAGGCGCGTCCAGGGGGCAAGGCCCCGTTCCAGGCATGTATTGGCCGTTGTGCGCAGTCACTTGGGCTCAAGCTGCCTGCCGCCCAGTTTGCGCCCCCTACGCTGGCGTCTTCTGCCATCACATAATGGCTTTCGCGCAGCAGGATGTGCTCGCCTTCGTTGCTGGGTTGCCCCAGGGTGCCCTGGGAGGCGCGGCGCAACAGGACATGGTGGAATGGTGCTCGTTCCTGCTCGGCGTTGATCCGTCGCCGAAGGCGAAGCACGACCTCTTCTGGTACCTGTCCGTCGGGCGCCTGCTGGGGGAGACGATGCTCCATCTCTCCCCTGGACTTGGCCGAGCCTGCCATGCGGGACGTCATCAGCAGCACGATCAAACACGGCGAGAAGCCGTACGACAAGGATGGTGAGAGCCCCGTGTTCCGTGCGTGGGCAGTGCAGCCAGCCCAGATCGCATTCGCACTCCGTGTTCAGAGGAAGTGCGGGGCCACGGAGCCGCCTCCTCCAACTCCCGAGGCCACCTTGGCTTCCACGATGCGCGAGTACTTGGAAGCCCAGGCGGCCACCCACAAGCGGTCAACCAAGGCGCTTTCTTTTAAGCTGTCTGAGCGGGTTGCTGAGCTTGGCATGGCCACCTTCCCGGAGGATCTGCTGCCATCGGAAGAGAACTTGGCTGTTTTCGAGGCGGCAGGCCGCGTCGCACGTGACAAAGGCCGCCTGTACGTCGGCAGCGCAGAAGGCGAGGACCTGCAAAGGAACTTTCGCCCTTCATGGTCACGCGTGCCGGCCGTCGAGGTCCCCGTTGGGGAAGGGTCGGTGCCCGACCGCCAGCGGCAGATGGCCGAGCTGAAGCGCGCTCGCGCCGCTACGGAGGTCGACTACCCCGGCTACGCCACTTTCCAGGCCCATTTGCTTGATTGGGGAGTCAAGCTGATCCTCATGAAAACCGCCACCCCCCTGGACATCCTGGGGTACAGCTTCCTGCTGGCCAAGGTGGCGGAGGAGCACGGCGGCGCCCGCACCGCGTACCAGTACGACATCCTGGCGCGGAAAGCGATGGCCAAGGGCCTAGAGAAGGGCGACGCCGACTGGAAAGTGATGTTCTCCAGGATCGACCGAGACCTGGCCAAGGAGGCCAGGGACAAGGTGACAGCCAGGGCTTCTGATGCTGCGAGGTTCGCCCACACCAAGGGCAAGGGCAAGGGGAAAGCCGACGGCGCCGCTCAGAAGGGCGGTTCCGGTCACGGCTCTGCCGCCAGCTCGGCGGCGCAGTCCCCTGCGCCCAGGTCTCCGTTGGTGCCGCCGCGCTCGCGCAGCCCACGCAAGCAGCAGGGCGGCTGGCAGGGCGGCTGGCAGAGCCAGGACCGCGGCGCCAAAGCGTGGAAGAAGTGAGCGGCTTCCGTTAGCGGAAACAGCAGTGCTGCCAGCGACGCTTCGGCCACTTTTGTCGCCGGCGGTGCTGTTGGTGCGTCTCCGCTCCGTTCTGCCCCGCGGGGGGAGGCGGAGCTTCCTTTTCAGTTTGCATGCCTCGATTGTCCTCGTGTCGCTGCGGCGCGGAGGGCTGTACATAGCTTCCTGGACGATCCTGCAGTGCGTGATTGCACGCCGCTCGATCATTTGAACTGGGCTCTGGGTCTTCCGTCCTGTGACGAGCTTCCCGAGATCCCTGCAGCTGTGGCAGACTCGCTTTGCCAGGTGCTTGCCTTCGACGGGCATGCGTTGGCCGAGTCCCGCGCTGCGAGCCTCGAGTACTGGCGGCAGCGCAAGCGCGTGCTGGACCCACTGTGGGAGGGCAAATTCGCGGGTTTGCCTGCGCACGTCCGCAGTGTTCTTGGTCCGAAGAAAAATTTGCTTGTTCTGTCGGAGATGCTCGAGGCGATCAGCTGGCCCGACGACCGGCTGGTGCGCGACCTGCAGAGTGGTTTCCCTCTGATCGGCGAAATTCCGCGCAGCGGGGTTCTGCCATGCATCTCTTTCTCTGCTCCCGCTGAAAATGCGGTTTCTTTGCGCGCACAGGCGCCAGTTTTGAACTCTGTCACGCGTCGCCGTGTGAGGCGGCCTCGGGCTGTGGAGCAGTCCGTTCGCGATGCGTTTGAGCAGAAATGCATCGAAGAGGCCAGCGATGGCCACGCAAGGTGGCGCCCGTTGCGTGACACATGCGTGCTCACAGCCAGGTTTCCAGCCGACGAGGGCTGGAGAAGGGATTCACGGAAGGTGCGCTGCGTCGACGATTTCACGGCATCCCGTGTGAATGCGGCTGTGTCAGTAGGTGAAGCCATCCAGCACGACACGCTGGACCATTTCGTTGCCGTGGCGTGCAATGTTGTCCGCGCGGGCGCTGGCGGAGCCGCGCTTCGCAAGGAGGATTTCGTAGGTGCGTTCAAGACCCTTCCCCTCGCGAGCTCCCACCTGCAATTTGCGGTGGTAACGTGGGGTTCGGCGGAGGCCCGCGGACTGGGCCTGCAGCTTCTCGCTTGTCCCTTCGGCGCTGTCGCGTCTGTGTACAATTGGGAACGCTTTGGCGCTGCCGTCCGGGCAATTTTGGCCAAGCAGTTCCATGTTGTTTTCCTCCGGTTCGTGGACGACCTTTTTGGGCTGGACGGAACCCTCGAGGGCGCGCCGCACTTGGCAACGCCAGCTGGGGCCAGCGCAGTTGCCGCAGAGGTGGTATCTGAATTGCTAGGGTGGGAGCTCGACGCTTCCAAGCGCGTTTCGGCGTCAGCAGCGGCTCCGATCCTTGGAGTTGACTGCGCGGTCGAGCGCGAGGCCTGCGCTGTGCGATTGTCGGTTGGCCCTGACAAGCTCTCGCGATGGAAGCGCCAGATTCAGGGCATTCTTGCGCGGCAGGCGATTTCCCCAGCAGAAGCCAAGAAGTTGGCCGGCAAACTCAGTTGGGGAACCTCAGCGGTTTTCGGCCGAGCAGCGCGTGTGCATTTGGCACCCCTGTTCCGCCACTCTACCGGGGAGTCTGGGCGTTGGACCGGGCGCCTGGAGCGGGCGCTTCAGTGGTGGCTGCGGTTTCTAGACTGCGTGCCGCAACGGCGCGTATTTTGTTTGCAGCCCACAGCCAGGACAAAGTGCATAGTTTACTCTGACGCCACTGGCGGTGGTGACCTCGCCTGGGTGGTTTGTGCGCCCAACGCGCGCGTCTGGTCCTCGGCACGAGTTTCCGGTGCTGTCTGGCGCTGGGTTTGCTATAGAAAAACACAAGTTGCCACCTGGGAGCTGTTGGCCGCGATTTGCGCACTGCACTGGCTTCAAAACCAGAGCTTTGGCGAGCTTGAGGTTGTCTTGTTTGTAGATAACCAGACGGCTCTCGGCACTTTGCTCCGCGGGTCGTCGCGACAGCCAGACTGGAATGATCTCCTCGGGGATTTATGGCTGCGCGTCGCCAGGACGGGCACTCTTCTGTATGCGTTCTACGTGCCCAGCAATTTAAATCTCGCGGATGCGCCCACGAGGCAGCAGCACAAGGAAGCAGATTTGCAGCGGATGGTCGAGGCAGGTTTTTCGCGCGTGTCGTGGGAAGATCCTCCGGACGCCCCATGGCGGCGCTAGAGTAATACCTGGAGGGCTGTTTGCACTGGTCCGCTTCGGAAAATATGCGCCTGCTGCTCCTCTTGTCGGATTCCAGTGCAGTCATGTTGTCAGCATGCCATCCGTAGCGTTTGGCTCAGCGTGATGCTTCGTTTTCTCGATGAGAGTCGCGCGAGCGCTGCGGCCCAGCCGGGGCGGCAGCTTGCTGTGGGAGCTGGGAGCTCTGGTGAGGCGTCGCAGGAATTGGTCTTGCCAAATGTGCTGTTAAACCTGGTCAGACAGGCGGCGAGCGCACATCCTCCAGGGCGTGATATCGCAGCTCTTTGCTCGGATCTCGCAAGGGCTGGGGCCACAGATCCATTGGATTTTTGCGGGCTGGCATGTCAGGAGGCTCAGCGGGTTTGGCCGTCGCTGTCCTCGTGCTCGCCGCCATTTGTGGTACGGCTGGTAGAGCTGTGCGAGATGGAGTCTGCGCGGTCCGACGGCCGCCCTGCGTCGTCGCAGCCAGCCAGCCGCCGTGCCGAGCCACCGCCAGCTCCTGTCGTCCCAAATCACCCAGCCTTAGGTGCAGAGACCGAGCCTGCGGGCCACATCCAACGGGGGCAGGCAGCTTTGGCGCTGGTGGCGGAGGCCAGGGGTCGGTCAGAACTGTTGCCCCCGGCCGTGCTGGCGCAAGCCATCCGCGACATGAGCCGGTTGCCGGAAAGTCCGTTTGGGCAGTCCGATATTCCTCCGCGGGCGGCTTTGAAGAGAGCGCGGACAGACCAGGCAGCACTTTTCGATTTTCGAAAGCAGGCAACGTGGGTTGAATTTTGTGGATGGAGAAAAAGTGCTCCGCAGTACGCGAGTGCGGTTCAGTTGTGGGGTGAAGCTGCTGCGCTTGCGAGAGAGCCCCCCTGGCCAGCGGGTCATTCATCCCTGTCGGTATTTGCAAGCCTATTCCGCAGCAGCGCTTCTTTGGGACGGTACTTGTCTCATATTCGTTCAGTGGTGGCTTTGCTGCGCTACCCTCTTGGGGAACTGGCTGACACGGTGAGAATTGTACGGGGAGCAGACAAGGCATTTGCATCGCATGTGCGTCCGAAGGTGTGGGCGTCAGCAGCCCAAACGAAACTGCTGGCAGAATGGGCTAACAACGCAGGGCGTTTTGATTTGGCCAGATCCTGGGTGGTCTCGCGCCATTTTTGCCTCAGGTATTCTGAAACATTGTCGCTGGGTTCAGAGCTCGCCCCTTTTCGCTTCAACGGCGAGGGCGGCGAAGCAAGTGCGATCCTTACCTTCAGGAGGCGGAAGTGCTACAAAGTGCCTGTGGATGTCGTGCGGAAGTGCCTGTGTGCTGGGGGAAGGCGGCTGTCGTGCGGAGTGCGCGCGTTGCGCGAGGCAGCCGAGGCCGCTGGCGCTCCCTTCGCGCACATCACGTACCCGGAAGCACTGGCTTTTCTGAAGGCTGCAGCTGCGGCCCTGCAACTACCAGACGCGCAGCATTGGGGCACGCACGCCTTCAGGAGAGGCTTCGCAAACGACGCGTTGCGTGCTGGTGGCCCCTCGGCGTTGTTCTGGTCAGGGGGCTGGCGTGGCGTGGCGGCATTTGGGTACGCCACGGCCCAGTCTCGCGGGGAGCTGGCAGCAGCCGAGTGGCTTGCGGAGTTTTCCGAGTCCAGTGGGGGCGAAGGCCAGGGCGCTGCCTAGACCGCAAGGCGCCAGTGACCAGATCCGTTCGGATGCATTGGGCGCTGGAAAAGTACGTCCGAAGTGCATCGGTCCTTGTCGGCCTCGTCGGCAGATCCGCCGCCCTTGGCAGCCCCACTCTGGTTGCATTGGGCCATTGGAAAAGTCCAGACTGGGCCAACCTGGCGGCGCCTCTTGTCCCACGTGCCCAACGGTAGCGCGGGGGCGCCGACCATTAGCATTGCTCCGGGCGCGGTTCAGCAGGATTTTCGTCGCCCCGAAATCTCGCAGCGATTTGGGGGGCAGGAAAATCCTGGGAGCGGGCCCCCTTGGTGGCCTCTTCCCCTCGGGGCCTCTGCGGCCTTCTATGCTCGCTCTCACTGCTTGGCAGTGCCCTGGCGGCGCGGCGGACCTTTCTCACAGTCGGTGGCCGCTGGCCGGCGGATTTGGCGGTGCCACGCCCTGCCTCCTTCCGCTTGTCCTCCGCTTCTGTTGCTGGCGGCTGGTTGGGGATTGATTGGCAGGCTTCTTGTCCCAGACTGCCCCGCGTGCTCGGGTAGCACCTGTGGCAGTTGCTGTTCGCTCTCGCCCCGGCGCCGGCTACCGTTCAAACGCCTCAGCGCTGGCCACCCCGTGGTTCGGCTGGTGCGGTTGCGTGTCGCTGGTGCTCTCGTCGCCACTCTGAGCCGTGCCCGTGCTCTCGTTGCCACGGGTTGGGGGTTGGCACTGCTCGCGCTTGTCTCCCGTTACCCGCCCTCGTCCTCCCTGTGGCGCTGCGCGCAGGTTAGCGTCGGCGCCCCTGCCAGGCGGGCCATTGGAAAAGTCCAGACTGGGCCAACCTGGCGGCGCCTCTTGTCCCACGTGCCCAACGGTAGCGCGGGGGCGCCGACCATTAGCATTGCTCCGGGCGCGGTTCAGCAGGATTTTCGGGTGGCGGTGCACGGTCGGATTCCTCGTCTGGGGGTCTGCGCCGGCGCACTGCGCACCCAGCTGTCCCGAGCAACCCTGCGACGCTCAGGTGCCGCCCGCTCGCTCAGACCGGCGTTGGAGCTTGCACTTTGGGTGGCGGTGCATGGCCGGCTCCTTGTCTGGGGGCCTGTGCGGACGCACTGCGTACTCAGATGTGCCCTGCAACCCTGTGACGCTCAGGTGCCGCCCGCTCGTTCAGAGCGGCGTGGAGCTAGCACTTTCGGGTTGCTGTGCACGGCCGACTCGTGCTTCCTCGTCAGGGGAGTTCGCGCGCGCCGTGCATCTGGATCCTGCAACGCAGGTTTCAATGTTGCACCCAGAGCTTCTTCCTGTGCTCCCTGACAGGCCAAGCCCCTGGAAAGGAGCTGCGCTTCTGTGCTCCCAGACAGGAGGAGCGGCGCCCGAAGTTCTCTAGCAGGAGTCGCGCCTGTGTGCCTCTCAGGCGGCTCTGTGGCGTGGCAGTGCGCCGGCGCGCTCCCCAGCAACAGCCTGTCGGCTGTCCGCCAGTTTTCTGGCGCCAGCACGCCCAGAATGCCACGTTCGGAAAGCGCGACCGGCCCAGACTTGCATTCAGAGCGCAACTGTGTGTGCTCTGGCCCTGGCGGGCCCAAATTCGCATTCCGACGCGCAGGTCGCGCATTCGCGTCGCTACCGTCCTCAGATGCGCAGTCTGCGCGTTGATCCGCAGAGTAGCGTTGCGCAGTGTGGTGACCCCCGCTGCCAGCCTGCGTGCGTCACGCTTGGCGCAGTTGCGCCCCCTGCCTGGCGCACTGCGGCGTCTGCCCCCTGCTGCCTGCCTGCGCAGCGCTTGGCCCAATTGCTTCAATGCAAACTTCCTTTGCGCCCCCTGCCGTGCACAGTGCGGCGCTTGCCCCCCCCTGCTGCCAACCTGCGCCACGCTTGGCCTGGTTGCTGCAGTGCGGCATTCTTTGCGCCCCCTGCTGTGCGCAGTGCGGCGCGTCTCGCCCCTGCTGCCAGCCTGCGCCATGCATGCCCTGTTTGCTACAAGGCTGCGTTTCTTTGCGCCCCCTGCCTTGCGCGGGTGGCGTTTGCCCGCTGCTGCCAACCTGCACGCGCTTGGCCCGGTTGCTGCAGTGCGGCGGTTCTTTGCGCCCCCTGCCTTGCGCAGGGCGGCGTCTGCCCCTGCGGCCAACCTGCGTCGGCCCAGTTGCTGCAGTGCAGCGTTCTGTGCGCGGCGTTTGCCCCCTGCTGCCAACCTGCGCCACACTTGGCCCGGTTGCTGCAGTACGGCGTTCTGTGCGCCCCCTGCCTTGCGTAGTGGGGCGTCTGCCCCCTGCTGCCAACCTGCGCCGCGCTTGGCCTGGGTGCTGCAGTGCCGCATTCTATACGCTTCTGCCTTGCGCAGCGGCGCGTCTGCTCCCTGCTTCCAGTCTGCGCCACGCTTGCGCTGACCAATCCAGCGTTGCATTCTGTTCACGGTCTTGCACTTTTGGCGCTGGCGCGCGTGGCGTCGCAACTGTGGCGCAGCTACTCCACGTTTCAGAATCACATCCTGAGCATGCTTCCGCGTTTCTGGCGTGTGCGCACCCAGATTCGCGATCGTGGAACAGTTTGGCCAGTTCTGGCGCTGATGCGCCAGAATTGCATTCTGAGCTCGATTTTGCAAGTTTCACGCTCCGCTGGATTCGCATTTGCAGCTCAGTTTGGCTTTTGCGTGTTTTTGCGTTGATAATTGCATTCTGAGCTCGATTTTGCGTTTCTGGCGCCTGCGCGCTCAGATTCGCACCAGCCGCGCGGTTCGGCCAATATTGGCGACGCCGCGCCCAGAATTGCATTCTGAGCTCGTTTTCTTGCGCCCAGATTCGCAATTGCTGCGCCGTTTCAGCCAATCTCAGTGCCGGCACGCCGAGGATTGCATTCTGAGCTCGTTTTCTTTTTTACCGTGCCTGTGTGCCGTACTTGCGGCGCGTTTGGACACTTCTGGCGCCGACGCGCTTAGAATTGCATTCTGAGCTCGTTTTCGTTTCTGTCGCCTGCCCGCCCAGATTCGCAATTGTAGCTTGTTTTGTCCAATTCTGGCGCCGACGCGCTGAGAATTGCATTGTGAGCTCGTTTTTGTTCCCGGTGCCTGCGCGCCCAGATTTGCAGGTAGCGCGTTTCGGCCAATTCTGGCGCCGACGCGCCCAGATTTTCATTCTGAGCTTGTTTTCGCGTTTCTGGCGCCTGCGCGGGCGGATTCGCAATTACGGCTTGTTTCGGCCAATTCTCGCGCCGATGCGCCTAGATTCGCGATTGGTGCGCATCTCTGGCACCAACACGTGCAGGGTCGCATTCTGGGTTCGTTGGCGCTTCTCGCGCACTCGCGCCTTGATTGGCAATTGCGGCGTGTTCGATGTTCTGACCTTGATTTCCTTTTTCTGCCGCCAGCGCGCCCAGATGCAGAAAATTGCAGCAATCTGCGCCGCAGATCTGCAGATTCGTTTAGTGTTTCCAGCGGTGTGATTTTGGCCATTCTAACGCAAGCGCGCGTGAACTTGCATGCTGAGCCCGATTCGCATGCTCAGCGCCCGAGCACTCAGATTCGTCATTGGCGCCCAGATTCATTCAGCTCTGCCCGCCCGCAAGCGCCACCGGGCGCAATTTCTTCGGTATGGTAAACAGTGCGCGGGCGCTCCCCAGTCTGGGAGTCTGCGCCAGCGCCCAGCGCCACGCGTTTTCCGCCAAGCGTTTTCGTCACGCTTATGTGCCGCGCGCTCTTCTTCAAAGCAGCGCGGATTTTCGACACGCAAGGCTCCGTGGTGTACAGGCGGCGGCCGCTCCCTGCTTTGGGGGGCCGCGCCCACGCCGCGTGCCTCTTCTGCCGAGCAGCCCTGTGGCGCTCACGCTCGCTCGACGCAGGCTTCGGCGTACAGTTGGCGGTCGCCTCCTAGGCGGTGTCTGCAGCCAAACCGCACGCCTCCTACCAAGCAGCCCTGTGAGCTCAGGTGCCGCCCGCTCTTCTTCAGAGCGGTGCGCAGCAGGCTCGCGCAGCGCTCCTTGCTTTGGAGGTCTGCAGCCACGCCACTCGCGTTTTCTTCCTGGCACTCTGTGCCCTCAGGTGCTGCGCGCTTCTCATGTTTTGCCGCGCGCTCTTCATCAGACGAGGGCGGAGCTTTTGACGCACGCTCGCGGTGCAGTTGGCGGCCGCTCTGTCCTTGGGTGTCTGCGGCAACGCTGCGTGGTTTGTGCCACCCCCGGGGCCGCGCGCTCTTCGTCTGAGCAGCGCGGAGCTCTCGACACAGCCTCCTGGCGCGCAGCCGGCGGCCGCTCTTTTGTCTGGGGGTATGCGCCCACCTTCTTTCGAAACAACTCAGGTGCCGCGCGCTCTTCTTCAGAGCCGCGCGGAGGTTTCGACGCAGCAGGCTCATGGCGCCCAGTCGGCGGCCACGCCCTGCTTGGGAGTCTGGGTTCACGCCGCGTTCCATGTACCAGGCAACCCTGTCACGCTCAGGTGTTGCGCGCCGCGTGGGGCTTTCGACGCAGGCTGCACGAAGTCGGTTCCCCAGCGCCCACCGCCCAGGCTCGCAATGGCGTGTCAATTTCGCCTTTCTGGCGCTAACGCGCTCAGATTGCAACTCATGCAGTGCAGCCCTCTCGCGAGTGCAGCGTTTGGCTTATCACCCTGTGCTCACTGAGGTTGTGGCAGCGCGTCATTCTGCACCGCGCCTGCCTTGCGCAGTGCAGCGCTTGGCCACGGTTGCCAACCGCGTGCAGCGCTCCATTGCTGCTGTGCCGTCTGGCCCCTTTGCACCCCCTGCCTTGCGCAGGTGGCGCGTGCTGCTCCAGATAACAGCCTAGCCTGGTTGCCGCGCGGCCGCCGTCCGTTGCACCTGCGCAGCCAGCAATGCATTTGGAGCACGGGGCCTGGGTTCTGGCGCCAGCGTGCCCCGAAGATTCGCGAGCGCAATTTACTGCTTCCGCGTGCTCGCTAAGGTTGCACTCTGTGCTTTCAGTGCTGGCGCAGCGTCGTTGATGAGCGCCCAGCAGCAGAGCATTCGCTGGTTGCCAGGTTGCCATTCAGTGGTCAGGCCCCTGCGCTGCTTCTGGCGCGCCCAGGAATGCTTTCCGAGCCTCGATTCAGCGCGGATTTCCGGCGCCAAGCTGCCCAGACTAGCATTCTCGATTTCGCGATTCGCGCGCCTGCGCCGCGCATGATAGGCAATTGCCTGCGATTTGGCTTTCGACGCCCATTGGTCTTGGGGCCTTTACGCCATTTCGTGCAAACCTGCCGCTCAGGTGCCTCGCGTCAATCGCACCAGCGCAGCGTGCCCCCGCCTTGTTTTGCACTAGTTTCTGTCCACGCGAAGCTTATAGAGGGATCCGTTCACAACACCGGACTGGATCAAGCAAATGAAACGCTCATTCGAAAGTTACCTGTTCGCGCAGGAGAGCAGACCACGCCGTGCCGTGCAAGCAGCGTTCGAACCATTTTCTTTGCACAAGGAGCAGTGCAGAGGACGCAGTTTGCCTCGAATGGTGCCCGCGGCAGCGGCTCTTCAGCCGCTGACTCAAATACTGCATCCACAAACTTTCTTTTGCCTCTGTGGGGTAGGTGGCTCTCCCTTGCGGAGACGCTGCCGTGGCCTGTGGCAGATGCAGCACCCCCAAAAGAGCCACACTTCGTGGCATTGAAGTTTTTCATCGCCCCCAAATCGCCTCGCGATTTGGGGGGCAGGAAAATCTCTGCGTGCGGTCAGCACAGAAGAAGCAGGCCGGCGCCCCCCGCACCTGCGTTGGGCTGAGGAGACACACGGCGCCGCCAGGCTGGTCCCGACTGGAATACCCCAAGGGCCCAGCCTGGCAGGGGGCACCGCGCCCGCTAACCGCACAACAAACCCAGGGTGGCACGAGGGTGGGCTTTCGAAAATGAGCACGCCCGTCCTGCGGGCCAGAGACACGCCCGTCCTGCGGGCCAGAGAAAGCATTTCTCGACCACGCCCGTCCTGCGGGCCAGACACCACGGAAGCCCGCCAACGACGAGCAGCGAAGCGCATTTATCGTCGCGCAACCACGCACCACCAAGGCACGGCCCCCCGAGGCCGCGCCGCGAAGCGCGACAACCTTCGCCCCCGCGCGCGCACAACCGCCAACCGCCAGCCGGAGAAGCGAGGAGAGGAGACGACATGGCATCCCCACGCCGCGGTCCGCCAGCCGCGCGCGGCCCCAGCTTATTAGCACAGAGGGGACCCCCCCAATCCGCCGTGCCACAAGGGCACTGCCAGGCAGTGAGGCCGAGAGGCCAAGAGGCGGAGAGGCCACGAGCAACCTCCCTGGAGATTTTCCTGCCCCCCAAATCGCCTCGCGATTTGGGGGCGATGAAAATCTCTGCGTGCGGTCAGCACAGAAGAAGCAGGCCGGCGCCCCCCGCACCTGCGTTGGGCTGAGGAGACACACGGCGCCGCCAGGCTGGTCCCGACTGGAATACCCCAAGGGCCCACTGCATCCAGGAGGGCCGAGGCTGGCGGCAAGGAGCCGAAAGGCACCGTGAGAGCACAGGAGCGTCTCGCACGCTCTTTTTCCAGACAGCACCCACTGCATGCGAGCGTGCCTAGCCGCTCTCGCCGCCACTCGAGTCCGAGTGCTCCACCAGCCACTCCGCGGCGGCCACTTCGCCTCGGGCCTGCGCCGTAGCATACCCAAACGCAGCGAGCCCCTTCCAGCCGCCCGACCAGAACAGCGCAGACACGCCGCCGGCCCGGAGGGCATCGTTTGCGAATCCTCTGCGAAACGCGTGAGTGCCCCAGTGGAGAGCCTGCGGCAAAGCTAGCGCCACTGCACCAGCTTTTAAGAAGGCCAGCGCTTCAGAATACGAAATATGCCCAAATGGGACCGCGTGCTCCGCGCACGCCTCCTTCAAGGCACATACTCCGCATAAGATTTCTGCATCTCCAGAGCAGACGCACTTTCTCGCGACTTCAACGGGAACGCGGTAGCTCTTCCTCCGAGTGAACGTCACCGTGCACTGAGAATGACCATCGCGGCTGCTGAATTGAAAGGACGCCTTGCCTGAACCCAGAGCCAAAGTTTCGGAAGAATACCTCAAGCAAAAGTGGCGCGACACTGCCCAAGACAGGGCCAGATCACGACGCCCTGAGCGCGACGCCCACTGCATGAGCGCGCGTGTCTGCGACCCCGATGCCCAAATCTTCGGCCGTTGAAAAGCTGCACCAGTTTTTTCTGCTCCCCTCACGAGCCTCGCCGTGTCCGAGAGCTCGCCGGTTGATACCCGCAGCAGGTGGAGCACCGAACGAATGTGCGACACATATTGGCCCAGAGAGGCACTGCTGCGGAAGAGACCTGAGAAGACGCAGACCGTGGAATGCCCAGGTGGCCACGGCGCCTCTGTACTGATGGCGGCCGCCTCACCCCAGAGCTCTACTGCGCTGGCATACTGCGCGGCACTGCGGCGCCACCCACAGAATTCGAGCCAGACGGCGCGGATCTCGAACTCCATGGAGTCTGCTCCCGAATACCGCGCTCGCTTTGCAGCAGCCCGGGGCAACACTCTGTCTTCCTCGAATGGGGAATCCGGCAACTTCGCCATGTCTCTGACAGCGCCTGCGAGCACCGTAGGCCCAAGCACCTGCCCACTGCGCCGCGCGTGCGCCAACAGCGCCAGAGCTGCCATACCTCTCTCGGCAGCACCGTCCTGAGCACCACGCCCGCGGACAAGGCCATGTGCTGGGGTGCTGCCGCTTTCAGTCTGCTCTGCAGGACGCGCAGCAGGCAGCGCTACAGAGGCCGCCCGGAGCTGATTTTGCCGCCGCTCCACCTCGCATAACTGCAGAAATCTACTGAGGAAGTCGCGCGAACACCCAGACAGAGGCCGCCAAACGAGTTGCGCCTCCTCAGGACCAATATCGCAAAAATCCTCTGCCCGCGACGCTCCGGCAGCCGCCAAACCAGAACACAATGTATCAATGGGCGCACCGGGCGGAACGACTGCGGACACTTGCCTGAGAATACGAACCAAATTACCTGAAAACGCAGCTGGCACCTCGGCCACTGCAGGATGGGCGGCTTGCGACGAGCCTGATGCAGCAGCAGCAGCAGCAGCGGCCCTGGCCCGGCTCTCATCAACGAAATTAAGCATTGAGCGGAACTTTCAAGCTTGCGCCAAACAGGCTACGGAGACAGAGCCGCGATCTTGCGCCGCAGTGCTGCTGAATGTGCACGATGTACGTACGTAAACCCATCGATCGATATGCCGCCTTCCTAGAAAGGAAACGCCTGAAGATCACGCTCTGCTGTTCCTTGCCAGCGCTGCAGACTGGGAGGCAGCATGGTTTCCACAGCTTCGATCCGAAAGCCAAAAATACCGCGTAGACTCCAGCCCCGGCCTCTTGGGGCTTCTCCTGGCGCAGCAGACCAGACTAAGGCGACACCAGAGGACGGTGACGTGGACGCATTTTTTCCACCACGCAACCGCCGGGCCGAAAAATTAAGACTGCCAGGGGGCATCCGGCGGGACACTCCATGGCACTTCTGCGAAACCTGCTGTTTGCATCGCCTCCAGCGCTGCATATTTTTGCTGTGGCCTCGTAGGCGCATCAGCCAAATTAAGATGGCTCGGAACGTAAAAGCTGCACAGGAGCACTCCGGCCTGGGCAACGCGCAGCCAAAGATCTCCAATGAGATCGTTCCAATCGACTTGTCTGGAAGAGCCGCGCACGAGAGTGCCGAGCGCAGTCGTGTTGTCAACGAACAATAAAACTTCCAGATCGCCCAGCCTTTGGCTGAGCAGCCAGTGGAGAGCACAGATCGCAGCCATTAATTCCCAGGTCGCCACTTGATTCTTCCGATAGCGTGCCCAACGCCAAACGGCCGCGGGCACCACAGAAGCAGACCACAGACGCCGACTGGGTAGGCAGACGACCCATGCCAGACTGCCGCTCCCTGTGGCATCTGAGTAAACAATGCACCTGAGGCGTGATGGCTGCGTGCACAGAACCGTGCGGCGCGGCACACAACTGAGAAAGCGCAGCCACCAAAGGAGCGAACGCTTCACGCGCCCTGACAGCTTCGAGGAACCCCCCGATGCTTGTGCGAAAAGTGGTGCCAAATGCACCCGGGCCGCGCGGCCAAAGACAGAAGAAGCACCCCAATTCAATCTCCCGGCGAGCTTCTTCGCCTCGGCAGGGTGCAAGGCATTGCGCCTCAAGATGGCGCGGATCTGCGAATCCCACTTCGCCAGCTTGGCGGCGCCAATCTCCAAATGCAGCGCCTGGCCGGGGGAATCGATTTCCACCTCTACGCCCAAAACTGGGGCACTCTTGGAATCCGATACCCGCTTCGTGGCATCGAGTTCCCAGCCGAGTAGGTCCTCGACCACCTCGCGCGCAACCTCGCTGGCGCCAGCTGGTGTGGCGAGAGCTGGCGCGTCCGAACAGACTGCGTCGGCGCCAAAGAGGTCGTCTACGAATCTCAGAAACACTACGAAAAACAGCTGCGCCAGAACTGATCTGATTGCTGAGCCGAAGCGTTCCCAATTGTAGACCGAAGCTATTGCTCCGAAAGGGCAGGCAAGAAGCTGCAGACCCTGCCCCTGGGCGTCGGCCGACGCCCACGTTACCACAGCGAAGTGGAGGTGGGAGCTAGCCAGGGGCAGAGTTTTAAAAGCTGCCACGAAATCTTCTTTCCGCAGCGCGGCTCCGCCGGCACCTCGCTGGATGACTTCACAGAGCACGGCTACGAAACAGTCGAGCGTATCCTGTTGGATTGTTTCCCCAACAGATACTGCGGCATTTATACGCGATGCCGAAAAGTCGTCTATACAGCGCACCCGGCGCGAATTATCCTTCCAACCCTCGTCGGCCGGAAAGCGCGCAGTGAGAACGCAATTGCCAGGCAAGGAGCGCCACCTCGCATGGCCATCGCTGACCTCCTTTTTACACTTAGCTTCGAAGACCGCTCGGACCGCATCCTCCAGACCAGCCGGTCGCCGCACGCGGCGGAGCGTGTCCTCATTCAGAGCGCTGGCTTGCGCCCGCAAGCCCGATGCAGATTCCGAGCACTTTGCGTACGGAATCTGCGGCAGCACGCCACTGCGCGGAATCTCACCCAGAAGGGGAAACCCATTGCGCAAATCAGCTACCAACCGAGTATCGGGCCACGCGATGGCCTCGAGCATCTCGCTGAGCACAAGCAGATTCTTCTTCGGACCAAGAACGCTCTGAACGTGCGTCGGCAGAGAGCCGAACCTGCGCGCCCAGAGCGGGTCCAGCACGCGCTTGCGCTCACGCCAATGCGCGAGACTAGCTGCCCTAGCAGAAGCCAAAGCCTGGCCACCAAGAGAGAGCACACGAGCGAGAGGAGCAGCGACCGCCTCTGGCACCGAGGGACGATCGCAACACGAGGGCAAACCAAGAGCCCACTCTAAATGATCGAGCGGACCAAGACCGGAGACCGCAGGATCCTGCAGGAACGTATTTACACAATCCCTGACTCTGGCCATGCCAGGAGCCGCGGGATATTCAGGGTGAAACTCGCACTCCGCTGGACCGCCGAAATCGCGATCGGCGCAGAAGTGCTCTTCAAAAGCTGTGGATCCGCCATCAAAGCGGGCAGAATCCACACTGGAGCCTCCTGGGCTCTCACTGCGATCGGATGCCGATCACTTCTTGCGCTGCCCCTGCTGCCAGCCACCCTGCTTCCAGTTGCCCTGGTTGTTGCCCTGGTGCCAGCCGCCCTGGGCCCAGCCGCTGCCGCTCTGCTGCCGGCCGCCCTGGTTGCGCCAGGGGCTGCGGGAGCGCGGCGGCGCGAGAGGCGAGAGAGACCGCGGCGCCGACGCCGCAGCAGCGCTGCTCGCGCCATCGCTCTTGCCGTACTTGCCGCCCTTGCCAGCGCTCTTGCCAGCGAGCGTCCGCGCAGCCTCAGCCGCTCTGTCCTCGACCTTCCGCTTCGCCTGCTTCGCGAGGTCTGCGTCGACCTTCGTGAAGTAGAGCCTCCAGTCTGGGTCACCGCGCTCCAAAGCCTTGGCCATGGCCGTGCGCACCAGGATGTCGTACTGGTACGCCGTGCGCACGCCCCCCTTCCTCTTCGGCGACCTTAGTCAGCAAGATCGAGTAGGTGAGCACCTCAAGCGGCGTGGCAGCCTTCATCAGAATGAGCTTGACGCCCCAATCCATGATGTGAGCGTGGAAGGTGGCGTACCCGGGGTAGTCGAGCTCCGACGCAGCCCGGACACGCCTCAATTCGGCCATCTGGCGCTGACGCTCAGCCACAGACCCGTCACCGACAGGCACGTCGATACGCGGAATCCTCGACCAGGCCGGCCGAAAATTCCTCTGGAGATCCTCGCCCTCGGCACTGCCGACGTACAGCCGCCCCTTCTCTCTGGCCACGCGGCCGGCTGCCTCGAAGACCGCGAGGCTCTCCTCGGACGGGAGGACGTCCTGGGGGAATTGGTCCATTCCCAGCTCCTTGACCCTGTCTGAGAGCTTGAAGGAGAGCGCCTTCGCCGAGAGCTTCACCTTCTCGCTGGCGGCCTGCGCCCCGAGATACGCGGTCATCGCAGTCGCCAGCTTGCTCTCCGGCGTCGCCTCCTGAGGCACTGTGGCTGCGCACTTGCGCTGGAGCCGGTAGGCGAAGGCAAGCTGCGAGGGCTCCACGGCCCACGCCTTGAAGACGGCTGGCTCGGACTCCCCGGTGTAGGGCTGCACGCTTCGCGTCTGCCAGGTCTGGAGAGAGAAGGTGCGAAGCGGAAAGCGGAGATTCTGAGGAGGCTGTGCGTTCGGGAAGCAAGGTTTTCGCGGGCACCCTTCGTTCTCCATTTGCTTCGCTCCAGGCTGGTTGGTTGGTTGGCATTGGCTGATCAGTTGTGTCTTTGCATCGATTCTTTCCAGGGTGATCATTGCGTGTCCAAGAGTTACCTCTTGTTACTTTTCCATTGCTTTTGAATCGATGGATTCCTTGCGCGCAGGCCCAGGGGATGCTGCCGCGCGTCTCGCGGTCCCTCTGGTTGGGGTTCGGATCGTCCCCACGCAGCCGAGATCCATGTCCTCTGTCGACGCAGTCCCCGCGTTCTCTGTCTTGGGGCGCTCGGGCCACACCTCGTCGCTCATTACTCAGCAATCCTGGGACGCTCAGGCGCCGTCCGTCGCGGTGCGCGGCCGCTGCCGTCGCACCGTGCGCTCAGTCGCGGGACCAAGCAACCCCGTGACGCTCAGGTGCCGTCCGCTCGCGCAGAGCGGCATGGAGCTATGCATCTTGGGTCGCGGTGTGCGGTCGGCCGCTGCGCCCGCGCACCGCACCGTGCGCTCAGTTGCGGGACCAAGCAACCCTGTGACGCTCAGGCGCCGTCCGCTCGCGCAGAGCGGCACGGAGCTGTGCATCTTGGGTCGCGGTGTGCGGTCGGCCGCTGCGCCGGCGCACCGTGCGCTCAGTTGCGGGACCAAGCAACCCTGCGCTCAGGCGCCGTCCGCTCGCACAGAGCGGCACGGAGCTGTGCATCTTGGGTCGCGGTGTGCGGTCGGCCGTCGCGCCGTCGCACCGTGCCCTCAGTTGCGCGACCAAGCAGCCCTGTGACGCTCAGGTGCCGTCCGCTCGCGCAGAGCGGCTCGGAGCTGATATTCTGATGTGCTTTCTGTGTTTCTCGTGTCTTGCTATTTCATTCTCGCTTTTCCTTGCTCCTTATTGTTCTCGCGGGCGGGCTTGGGTTGGTTTGGGCTGCTTTTCTTACCCCCTAAAGGTTCTTTCGTGGGGAGGAAAATCGGCGTTTCGGCCGTAGTTTCCCACGGTTGGTCGTTTGGTCCGTTTGGGGAGTTTCATGGTTTCCTCATGGCCTGGTTGGCTCCAGTAGGAGCGGCGGCGTTGGCGCGTGTCGTCGGGGCTCTGTGGTTTGCCGCCCGGCGCGGGGGCGGGGTAGCAAGTTCCCGGCGTCCTCGTCGCCACGTTCGCCGTGGCTACGCAGGCGCGCTCCTGGCTGACTTGGTCTGTCCAGTGCGCGTGCCTCGTCTGTCCCTGCGGGGTGTGCCGCGGCTCGGCCGGGCTGGGGCTCTGGGCCCCGGCGGCTTCCTGCAGGGTCTCTCGTTCTCCACGTCTGCGGTTCTCGTCATGCCGTTCGCTCTGTGCGGTGCTTCCCGCCGGGTCTAGTGCAACAATGGCCAGGGTAACCCAGTCGTTCACCCCTAGCCCGCCGTGGTTGCTCTGTGTGCTCGCTCCAGCTCACTTCTGCGCTCTCTGTCGCGGTCTTGCGCGCGATGCATCCCATGCCCGGCGGCTACGGACGGCGCGGCTGGCATTGCATGCCCAGCTGGGTCCGCCACGGTCCGGCCAGCTGAGCCTCCCCGTCGGGTCCACTACGGTCCGGCCGGCGGGGAGGGGTCCCACGTTGCATTGCAATGCCCAGCTGGGTCCGCTACGGTCCGGCCAGCTGGGCCTCCCCGTCGGGTCCGCTACGGTCCGGCCGGCGGGGAGGGTCCCACGTTGCATTGCAATGCCCAGCTGGGTCCGCTACGATCCGGCCAGCTGGGCCTCCCCGTCGGGTCCGCTACGGTCCGGCCGGCGGGGAGGGGTTCTTGTATTGCATGCCCAGCTGGGTCCGCTACGGTCCGGCCAGCTGGGCGTCCCGTCGGGTCTGCTACAGTCCGGCTTGCGGGAGGGGCTCCCGAATTGCATGCCCAGCTGGGTCCGCCACGGTCTGGCCAGCTGGGCTTCCCCGTCGCGTCCGTTTCGGTCCGGCCGGCGGGGGGGGGCTCCCACATTGCATGCGCAGCTGGGTTTCTTTCGGCGCGGCCAGCTGGGCTTCCCCGTCGGGTCCGCCAGGGTCCAGCCAGCGGCATGGCAGTACCCAGCTGTGTCCGCTTTGGATCCCCATACGGACGGGCAGGCAGGGAAAGGCTTTCACATTGCAGGCTTACTCCGCTGCGTCTCCCAGCGGGGCTTCCTGGTCGGGTCCGTTGCTGTCCGGCACAGGACGTGCATGGGCAGCTGGGTGTGCGACGGCCCCTGCTAGCGGGTCGTTGCTGGCCAGGTGGCGCCCCGTGGTGCGCCCCAGAGGCGCGTTGTTGTCGCAGCCTGCGCTTTCTGCCCCACGTTGCAAGGTGCCCCAGGGTAGCATTCACAGCGTTTCCGCCAGTTTCTGGCCTGGGTACGCCTCTGCGGTTCTGGGTCTGGCACGAAGGCTTCAGGCACCTGCGAACGCAAATTCGCGACTTGCAATTCCAGTGTTGCCGACGCTCCAGATTTCGTTCAGGGCGCCGTTTTGTTGCACTCGCGCTTCCAGGTCCATACTTGAGTGATTTGGCAGTTTCTGACCTGGCGTCGTGGGATGCAACCGTGCCGACTGTTCAACATAGCTTGCGGCGCCGCCTCCCAGGCCTGCGCGCGTAGAAAGGAACGAATGAGATGGGGTGGCCGCGAAAACCACACTTCCCGAATGCACAGCCTCCTAAGAAAAAAACGCTCATCCAGACCTGTATTGCCCCTCGGAGGATTGATGCTTTCGGCTCATGGTCGGAGCCATTAGTTTCTTTCCTAGGGGTTCTAGCTGAAAGCTCGGGGGCTACCTCCATTACGATGACAATGCTGCTGCAACCAGTTGAGTTTGCGATTGAAAGAATTCCAGCCCAGGCGAGAACTTCAATGGACGACGTCTCTCTGCACTGGCCAGATCCCGACCCTGAGCGAGGTACTGTGGTCCTTGCTGCGGCTAGGGAGTTATGTCATTTTGTGCGCCCGATTGGCCTTCTGCTGCAGCCCAATACGTCGGGGTTTGTGGCCACCAGCTTGGCCGCTTCCAAGCACGTGGCAATGTCGGCCAAGTTGGTGGGAGTGCGAGGATATGATCACATGCGAAACATTGGTCATGATTTGTTTGGCAGGCGTGCTTTCCGAAAGGCGGGAAGCCAAGAGGCGAGTTGCGCTGGCTAGGAGGAAGCACCGTATCCAGGTGCTTAAGAAGTCTGCGGGCACCAAGGTTGCTGGCATGTGGCGCACAGGCCCCATGCCCAGCGGAGGCCACGGGGCCTCGGTATCAGGAGTGACCAATGACACGCTCAGAACTCTCAGGGACTTAGCTGGGGGCCTTATGGGGGCGGGTGGAGCTTCTCACGTCACTGGTTTCTTGTATACCCACAAGGATCCCAGCTTTGACCTCGTAGTCGATGCCACGATCCCGCTAGTGTTCAGATATCGCTGCTGGGCGTGGGATCGGAAAGCGCCCAGCTCTGACCTGCGAGTTGCCTGCTCGGCGGCTCAACCTCGTTTGCGTAATCGCCCTCACTGGAATCGCGTCCAGGGGCCCATAGGGGCGGTCATTTTATCGTTGCGGCGAGTTGGGTGGGATTTGATTTCTCATCATCAACCCAGGACGGACCAGGGTGAAATTGTTTCTCTGTTCACCGTTTGCCCCTGCTCGACAATCGCGCCCAAGTGCGGCAGAGTGTGGAGGCGATTCCCGAGGCTTGCGGTGATAAAACCTGTCTGTGGGCGCGCGCTCAGATTAGAAACGTTGGCGGTTAAGGACCCTCCTAGGCAAGCGGCCCTGAGAGGCCTGATCAGCGGAAACTTTGGCCGCCAGCCAAGAAGTATCAGCATGGCTACGTAGCCAGCTCCAAATGCAAATTCGGTTGCGATGCTCCCGGCACTTTCGGTCATCAGTGGTATGAGTGCAAACGAGTTTGGGAACCCAGTGATGACCCAGCCGAGGCATCGCTGTTTCCAGGCGACGTGATTGCGCATGTGACTTGGCTGCGGGAAAGCGAAAGGTATTCCCCCCGACTTCGACACTCTGGAGTTGGCGCATGGTGTTCCTCTCCTCCCCCTCAGCATGCTCCTGACCCCGCCAAGTATTCTCCCAAGTTCTGGGGTGCCACGAACATGTCGTGGGGCTTTCAACTTTTTACCGACGGTTCTGGGCTTTCGAACGGTCTACCCGAAGCTTGCCGCTGCGGGTGGGCCGTGGTCGAGCTCAGTCCTGGGGGCTGGCCCATTCGGGCGTGTTTTGGGCCCCTTCCAGGGGCCATCCAGACCGTCCCCAGGGCCGAAAGGTATGCGTTGCTGCAGGCGGTCCGCCTTGGCCCGAGACGAGTTGAGATTATCAGTGGTCACCTCTCTGCGGTGCAAGAGGCATCGAGCTGGTATGCCGAGCTGGCTACAGGTTGCCATTAATTAGCATGCGTGCATCTAGCGAGGTTTGTTTCAGTTGTGTCCAGCAGGAGCTCCGCCCAGTGAGAGGCCCCGAGTCCGTTGGACCCCAGCCCACGGAGACACCCCCTCTTGTTTGGCCAGCGCGCTTCGAGCCTGGATCGAACCGTGGACACTGCGGTGTTCGATTATCTGGGCAACATGTGGGCCGATTTATTTGCTAAAAGCTGGGGGCGAAGCAGCATGCAATTGCCAACATCGCCACCGCCACTTTAAAAACGCAGTTGAAGGACGCGAAACAGACGTGCCGATTTCTGGGTCAGTCGCTCAGTTTGTCGCGTCTCAGGCTGGTTCCTCTTCCATGTCTGCGAGGCCCTGCCGTAACCCCTTGGCGGTGCCTCAGCTTTCCCTCCTTTTCTCACGACCTGGAGGTGGCGGAGAGTTGGGGGGGGAGGTGTACGTGGTGCCACTGCTCAGGCAAGGTAGGTGACGTGGTACTTCGCTCTCGAGCAAAGCTTGAGCAGCCTGGCAATAAATGTGAGCCCACGCCGCTCCACTTGCATCTCGCAGCTGTTAGAGCCGAGCGTCACAATGGCCTCCTCACTAGAGCGCGTAGTGATGCTGTCTTGAACGCCTGTCGTGAGCTGGGGCTCACTTATGATGGCCTGCACGTGCAGGCTCTGGAAACTTTCGAGTATCGGGGCCATTGCGTGCAGGCAACTGACAAGTTTTGATGTACCGCCGCTGCGGCGCCCGTGCCTCCATCGAGGCCACAGTGTGGAGGGGCCTTTTGGCGGACTGCCGAGGCCCTTCTGAGAGGGCCTCAGTGCAGTCCTGGCGCATTGATGCTGCTCTAGCGGGTCGCGAGGTCCGCTAGGTGGTGCAGGCTATGGTGGCAGGCAGCGGCTGGTGCCGTCGTGCTGCTTGCCGCAACGGCCTGTGCCCTAATGGCCCTCGGCCTGTGCGGAGGGCTGCGGGACCGTGACACACGGGAATCCCGCGCCCTCCACCTTATCCCCTTGCCCGCCAACCCTCATCCGAATCGGATGTTGCGCCTCGGCCTGATCCCTGATCCCTGATCCCTGATCCTCCTCCTCCTCCTCCTCCTCCTCCTTTTGCTTTCTCTCCCATGCCAAACGTGCCCCTGCGAACCCCAGTCCATAAAGGCAAGAAACGGTACATGGCTGTCATTGCTCCTGCGAACCCCAGTCCATAATTCCTTTCCCCTCGAGGTCCGAGTTCATCAAACCTCCCGCTATTTCGGATCAGCGACCGTGCTGAATAGAATTCGCCGGCCCAACGGGCCAGGGCGTGCTAAGATCTCCGGTGCCTGGTTAACAGTATTTCTAGTTTGCGCGCGCGGGGCGGCCCCTGGGGGTCCCCGGACCAAAAGTACCCCTGCAAGGTCCCGGCAAGTCCCCGGCAAGGTCTCCAAGAGGGCTCCAGATCGGTCCAAGAGGGCCCCGAGAAGCTTTCTAGACGGTCCAAGAGAGGCCCGAGACGGCCAAAAATCGCCCGAAGACGCCCCAGATGGCCCCAAGACAGCCCAAGAGGCCTCCAAGACGCTCCAAGGGCCTTCCAAGAGGCCTCCGAAGAGGGCCCCAAGTTGCCAAAATCGTTGATTTTCATTGTTTTTTTCGATGTTTTTTTGCGTTCTGGCCTTTTCGCTTCCGGACGCTCCAAGACGGCCCAAGAGGCCTTCAAGACTGCTCCAAGACGGCCCACGAGGCTCCCAAGACGGCCCCGGAGCGGCCCAAGAGCGCCCCCCAGACGGCCCAAGTGCTGCCCAAGGCGGACCAAGAGGCCCCAAGACGGGCCCAAGAGGGGCTCAAGAAGGGAACCGAAACTGAAAAATCGAGCCCTCCGCCCCAGAAGGCGCCCAGGACCCCGAAAGAGGCCCCAAGAGACTCTCCAAGACACCCCCAAGACGCCCCAATAAGCTCCCGTGAGGCCCCAAGAGGACCAACAACGTCAGGCCCCAGGCCCCAAGAGGACCAACAAATACCTCCAAGAGCCCGCCGAAAGCCCCCCAAGAGACCGTCACGAGAGCTCAGGAGGCCCCCTGGAGGCCTCCCGAGTTCCCCAAAAGGCGTAAAAAGAGGCGCCAAGAGGCCCCAAACGGCCCCACCGAGGCTCCAAGAGGCCACGAACGCGCAAGCAAACGCCTGCGATGGCACAGTGCGGGCCGGCGGAATGAGCGAAGCGATTAAATAATGAAAAACATGCGTCGCATCGCGCTGCCCTCTGCGTGGCATTCGCGTACGTACCCCCCTTCTCCTCTCCGCCATCGCCACGGAGAGGGCGTCCCAACTCAACCACCCAACTTCAGTTTCCTTCTCATCGATCATCATAACGTGTGACTTGCAAGCGTCGCGGTTGAAAAACTCCTCCTCTTCCTCATCCTCCTCCCCCGCCTCCTCCTTCTATGCCTCGCCCTCCGCATCCACCCCCGCAGCAGGAGGCCCCAAATGAGGGGGGCGACGGAAATTCGAGAGCCGAGGATGGAGGATCATGGCCCGCCCGCCTCGACCGGGCGCGCCGCTTCGGCACGCTGCACCGCGCGCGCGCGCGCCGCAGCAGGGGAGAGGGCCGCGCGCGGGCATGCGGGCCCGCGCACCAACCCCGCCGGAACAGCTGGAGGCTGGCTGCGGCGGCGAATGCGGTGGCGACGACGGCGACGGCGGCAGCCCCGCGCGGCACCCCCGCAGGATCCGCTGGAGGCTGGGGGAATGCGATTTCCTCCTCCTCTTCCTCCTCCTCCTCCTCCTCCTCGTCCTCCTCCTGGTCTTCATCCTCATTCTCATCCTCCTCCTTCTCCTCCTTCTCCTCCTGCTGCTCCTCCTCCTCCTCCTCCTCCTCCTCCTCCTCCTCCTCATCATCATCAGCAGCAGCATCAGCATCAGCATCAGTATCATCATCATCATCACCATCATCACCATCATCATCATCATCATCATCAGCATCATCATCATCATCACCATCACCATCACCACCATCCTCATCCTCATCCTCATCCTCATCATCATAATCATCATCATGATCATAATCATCATCATCATCAGCAGCAGCATCAGCATCATCATCATCATAATCATTTGAGGGAATTTCTGTGGCCCCGGCGCGAAGAGCACGAGCCCAGAGCGGCCTCCGGCACCGTTTCCGGACAGATCCGGTGGATCCGGTGACGAATCCCAAACCGGCGCCCTCGCTTGAGACATCCTCACAAAACCGGCCCCGGGGGAGGCCCAGAGGGGCCCAGAGCGGCCTCCGGCACCGTTTCCGGACAGATCCGGTGGATCCGGTGACGAATCCCAAACCGGCGCCCTCGCTTAAGACATCCTCACAAAACCGGCCCCGGGGGAGGTGCCCAGAGGAGCCCAGAGCGGCCTCCGGCACCGTTTCCCGACAGATCCGGTGGATCCGCCGACGAATCCCAAACCGGCGCCCTCGATTGAGACATCCTCACAAAACCGGCCCTGGGGAGGTGCCCAGAGGAGCCCAGAACACCCTCCGGCACCGTTTCCGGACAGATCCGGTGGATCCGGTGGATCCGCCGACGAATCCCAAACCGGCGCCCTCGCTTGAGACATCCTCACAAAACCGGCCCCGGGGGAGGTGCCCAGAGGAGCCCAGAGCGGCCTCCGGCACCGTTTCCGCCGACGAATCCCGAACCGGCGCCCTCGCTTGATACATCCTCACAAAACCGGCCCCGGGGGAGGTGCCCAGAGGAGCCCAGAGCGGCCT